>CAMRHE010000223.1:3065000-3418456 GCA_947044405.1 Leptodactylus fallax
ACTCTCGAAAGCTTACCATCAACTATGCTCAGTTAGCCTCTAAAAGTTATCACCTGATTTCTTCACTCTTCCACAAAAATTAGCAGCAGATTCTGCTTTGTACACTCCCATTGTATTCAGTGGGAGGCAGAGATTGGAACAGGACGCTGAAAAAGCATCTTGCCGCAAATTCAGTGATTCAGTTGCAGAGGCCTCGGCTCAAGGCAGTCAGCTGACTAGGCCCATTCTGCTTTGGCATTCTGTCATGGGGAGCCAGGGGGCTGAAAATGAAGAGGAATCTCAGATGGATGTCCGCTTCAAATTCCTCTTTGTTTTCTGCCATGTGAACTTAGCCTTACACAAGATTTATGGTACATTGGTACCTGTACTATAGGTATGTTTTCTTATATAAAGTGCCGGGTAGGTAGAGTAGAGATCCTTAATTTATATACTAAAGAGCAAGAGTGCACCTATAGATGCTAATCTGCCATGTTAGGAATACCAATGTACTTTTTGTTACCTCTTGGCACTGTACTTCTTTCCAGTCACACATAGTACTATACTTCTGTATGCATGTGAAAATGATATTTCTTATGAAAATGCAATCTAAATACATGTCAGTCCACCCAAGTTCATAGTCAGTAGGCTGGAATCGCCTTTTCCAATAACTATTTATCAGGACATCTACAACACATGGCCATAGTCACTGAAATTAGATGTGGAATGTGTTTTGGAAAAAGTAGCAGACATCCTGCAGCGGACCCGAGCATGTCAAAAAACTGCCAAAAACATCTGATTTTCACTATGTCTTTCAGCTGCAATTCACGGCCAGCCACCCGAACATGCAGCAATAATTGACTTGCTCTTTGTTCAAACCAATAAATGGAGCAGGTCGTATATCTGTCCGTTCTTGTGGCTCTCTCAATTCATTTTCAATGTATGGGTCAGAGAAAACCAAGGATGACAAATGGATACCAATCCATGTCACTTTTACTGACCAGTGGACTGTACACGGTTGTGTACATGTAGCCTTACAGCTCATGTAATAGGACCCTTACTGAGAAAGCAAAATTAGTAACAAGTTCTTAAAGGTGATGTTGGAAAAAATGGTCCTTCCAGAAAGAGCGTCATTCTTTTCCATGGGATTTGTCTGATTTTTGTTATTAAACATAAAACTGCCTCATTCCACAGTGTTGGAACTTAACATATTTTTTTTCAAATTGATAAAACACTTTAAAATTAAAAAAAAAAAAAAAAACTTTAATCACAAAATATCTAACAAATCTACACATTATTTGGTATATCGACGTTACCTTTGATGAAATCATACAGAGTAATGTGTATGTTGGCCTTTCACTAAGGATTAGGCATGTTGGATTTCACAATTTGTTCTCATAGGAGATATATTGCTGCCAGAGAGGTCAGACAGATTTTATCACCCTGTCCAAATTGAAATAAACATGCATGCTAGACCAAGACAAATGTACTCGTTTTATGGAGGAGTCGGGAGAAATAGCTTTCCATAGAGCAATCTGCCAATGGTTATGTTATGGGTATGGCCAGCTACTATAGAAACCTCCACCACCCATGTGTTTCATCAATACTTAGCCCAATGCATTTATATATATATATATATATATATATATATATATATATAAACAAAAAGGTGTAGCAGCACTCTGACACAGCACAAGGGTATATAGAGAACAGAGATAGCATTACTGCTATTATTGGCACCTGCAAATTAATATGGTGTATAAACTAAAATTTTGAGGTTCTTAGTTATACATATTTGATCAAACAGTAGGAAGCCCACCTGCCCCGACAAGGCGACCTCATTAAGGTGGGACCCTATACTAATGCCTCTATTAAACCCAAAATAAATCTACAATGTGAACACAGGGCAATAACATACCTCTCTTGGACCCAGAACAGGTCTACAATATGAACACAGGGCAAATAGGATCTAGAGGACCCAGAACAGGTCTACAATGTGAACATAGGGCAAATAGGATCCAGAGCATACTCAACTTAAAATAGCCTAGGGGCAAATGGAGAAATGAGAAATATCCTCTATTCCACTTATATAAACCCGTGCAATTGAATGGGAGTGCACGTCCAATTAGAGGGAACCACACCCCCCATGCAGCACACACTGCAAAAAGATTCAGACAGCACATCCCAATGTGAACAGGTGCACGCTACTGTGGTAAAATGTATAAAAACAAAAAGGTGTAGCAGCACTCTGACACAGCACAAGGGTATATAGAGAACAGAGATAGCATTACTGCTATTATTGGCACTTACAAATTAATATGGTGTATAAACTAAAATTATATATATATATATATATATATATATATATATATATATATGGCATGTATTCACATTAGTCAGTTTTTAGTCTTACCAGGTAGTGTAGCATGGAAGATGGAAAGCACCAAGGTCTTAGTACTGAATGGCTCCATGCTCATGTTTTTGAATACTGGTATACACAGGGTTACCAAGATGAAGTAACCAAAAAACAGGCAGCCAAGGAACTATTGACATAGAGAAAAAAATAAATAAAACAGGCTATATTTCACACCATACATGCTTTTAATAATAATACAGTGGTCCACCGAGTTACAAGGGCCTCAGGATACAATATTTTCAGCATACAATGATCTTTTCTTGACCATTGTAACTTGAAACACAACATAGAATACTTGCTTGGCAGAAGGGTCCAACAAATCATCATGGTCATGTCACTAGTAAACCCCTGTATTAGTGAAGTCCATGCACAGACTGGCTGACTAGCAGCGCCTTCTATGATATAGTACAGTACTACATGTTATCTTTACCCATGCCAGGATGAGCAGCTCCCTTGGACAATAGGTGAGAGTGATTCCATGTTATTATGTTGTCACACTGTGTATACTCATGAGGACCCTGAAAAAGCTCTCTCACCATGATAAAAAGTGATTTACAGCTTCTAGCATCTCTATCTGACTCTCATATAAGGATTTGCTATATCTGTATTATCTGATGATTTTTCTTTTATCTTCATTTTTTTTATTTTATATTTGGGGGTCTTCAGAACCAAATTACTAGTTTTCCATAGAGTTATGGTCTCAGGTTACAACAGGATCAATACAGAATGGTCATCCCGTATTGAAACTAGAGGGATCACTGTACTCATACAAGAGCCAGAAAGAAGTTTTGCCCCTAGTTTTGACATTAATGGTCAACTCCTGTTTTCAAATTATGTCACAATAACTTTATCATGCATTTTCTGATTTCAAGCAATTCTGAGATTTTGTTTCTCAAGATACAATATACATTATATTGGTGGTACATTTTGGTTGTTACCTTTTTTTGTTTCTTTATTAAAAATGTGAAAATTTACTCAATTTAAAAACCATTTGATTTTCCATCATTTTAATTATTCTGCTTTGAAGAGTTAATCATACCACACAAATTAATATTTATCATATGTCTGCTTTACGTTGGCATCATTCTTTAAGGGTAGCAGCACACGACTGTGTTTCACCCGTGAAACACGGTCCGTGTGTTAGCCAGATTTACCAGCTTGAACTTCATGCTGGGAGCGAGACTCCTAACATCCTAGTTATCTACGATGCTAGGAGTCGTTGCCTCCCAGTGACATACTGTCCTGTACTGTAATTGATCCCGCTCCCAGCCCAAAGTTCAAAGCTGGTAAATCTGGCTAACACACGGACTGTGTTTCACAGTCGTGTGCTGTTACCCTAACGGCTATGTTGGATTTCTGTTCTACTTCTTTTTCTTTTCTTTTTTTTCTTTTTCAAAAGCAATAACTTTATTTCCCTATAGCCATTTGAAGGTTGGTTTTTTTTTGGATTGAATTTATTCCATTTCCATTTTGGGGGTGATATAAAAATTCAGCTTTATTGAGATTTTCATAATGTGTTTGAGGGACTTCTGTAAGAAGTAACAACTATTTCATCTTTGAATTTAATTTTTATGATGTTCACAAAGCAATAAAATTGACACTGGAATTTTTTGTGTGAGGTTCATAAGGATTACAGCGATACCAAAATTAAACCTACAGTTTTCTAAATTTTAAAAAAGGCTATATATTCTGACACCCATAACTTTTTTATGGGCTAGTGTGAGGGCTTGATTTTTGTGTCAAGTTGTATTTTTTATTGGCACGATTTCTGAGTACATATGATTTGCTATACTTACTGTACTACATTATAATGTACATTTTTTCTATATGCCTATTAGGCGCTGTCTCCCAGCTGGACCTATAGGCATCGTTACATGGCATGGCCAGTGTTAGAGCTCCAGGCTGCCATGAGAATCTGTTAGCACCTGTAATCATGTTGAAAGGGCCTCAGTAAAGTGAGAGAAGATGACCCCCTCTAACCACTTAGACACTGAGAACGCAGCACCTAAAGGCTTAATTTGACAGATTCTGCTTTATCTTTGACTATGGCTTTGAGAACTTGGTGCTGGCTGTATTATACTGCTGGAACCCTGCAGCAGACACAGCTTCTATGTTAACTACCCACTCAGCGCAACGTAATAGTATAGAACTGATCGGGAAGGGGTTAAAGGGACTTTCCAGTTTTAAGTAAATAATTGCTGTAAAGGAATATAATTTATTATTCTTGGACATAACTTGTTAAAGGAAACCTGTCAGTGCCCCTGCTATTGAGGGCACTAAACCTCCCACAGGTCCTTATTGGCTTAGTCTCCCAAATAGCCTACTCCTAACTGTTTAATTGTAGAATATGACCTACTAGAAGAGAAAATACAGGAGAAACAATGCACATATAAACAATATTTTCAATAGTAGTAGTGATTTTCTACATGGAAAGCTGATATAACCATTAGCATTACAAATATACAGTATCTACCTAAAGACATCAGTATACCCCTATGCCATCAGCATCCCAATTGTTAAATATATCGTAACATTAACTGGAGTGAAGGAAGACCTTCTGTCTATGGTCTGTCTCATCCCACACCTTACCTGGGCAAAGTTCTTAGCCACAAATTTCCACCTGATGTATGGTGTTCTGTGTGGAGGCAAAAACATAAGAATGTCACTCAGGTCTTAATATTTATGAACCAGAGAGAAAACCCTTTGTACATTTTTATCTCTGAATGTTTATTAGCATTGATGACAATTCATGTGATCAGATAACTAGATAATATGTTTTGCATCTATATACAAGTGTTCTATGAGGTGCTAGAGGTCACAGTTGAGTCGCAATCACTTAGTCAGGAGGGTCCACAATTTTCCTTGCCACACTATTGCTGATCAGGCTGAACACTCCTGAAGTGCTTTGCCTGATCATACAGAGAACTGTGCAGTCATACACTTACAGCTACATAATTCTCTTTATCCCCTTCCTGCAGGTATCAATATTATCAGTGCAGGGAAGGAAAGAGGAAATTACAGCCAAGAAAACACTGAAAACTACACAGGTGAGTAATCACTGGATCCCAGGAATGACACACTTAGCCCTCCACTGCCCCCAACAGGAATATCAATATTAACTCTATCATTGCCCTAGGCCACCAGTAATTCTTACATTAACCCGCCAGGGACACTAGAATGAATCCCCTCCCTGCTCCAGACCACCAGTTATACTGACATTAACCCTTTCACTGCTGGAAACCACTAGGTATACTGGCAATCAATGGGCTGCCATGTTGCTATGGCTACAGCCACAAACATTAATGTGGTTTCCACTATTTATGTGTTGATTTACTGGAAGGTCCAGGAGTAGGCTTCTTAAGAGGAAAAAGACACATACCAGTAGCATATTATTATTATTATTGTTTATTTATATAGCACCATTAATTCCATGGTCCTTTACATTCGCGGATTTACATACGGTACACCAGATATACAAAACAGATAATGCTGACAGAGACCAACTGGTACAGTGGGATAGAGGGCCCTGCCCGCAAGGGCTTACAATCTATGAGCATAGCTCACAGTTCCTTGTTCCCAGTGCAAAATCAGCAACAGGGCTTTATCCCTTTCATTATAATATTGGTGTATTCTTGAATAGCAAAGGGCCCTTTGGCAGAGGTGTAGCTTAAAGTTACAGGGCTCCAATGCAAAAGTATGTTATGGAGCCCCCACTTCCTATGTGCTATCTCTAATACTGGCGACCTTGTATATTGCAGAGAAGCTATTGGACCTCCTTACGTTTCAGGGCCTGGTAGCGGTTGCTACCTCTCCACCCCTATAGCTATGGCCCTGCCTTTTACACCTCAGCACAAAAATTTCAGACCGTTTTCTGTCTACCTATCCACATCTTGAATATATTGACTACAACCCTATAACATAGCTTTGACAGATCAGTGTACACTACTTACACTATATTTGTTCCTCCCATGGAGGAAAAAAATATTCTTATGAATGGAGTACAGTACATCTATAGGAGTTATACAAAACTGTATATTGACCTCTTGACTTGTCTTGGGAGTTACCTGGGATAGCTGTCTCTGTAAATCAGTGTTGGACAGAATAGAAAATAAAGATAACTGGAAAGCGCAGGTATCTGGATCTTTTTCTCTGCAAGGTAAAGAAAATCAATAAATCCTGAATCATAAAAGCTTACGAGACTGCTCCTGTATATATTAACCAGTTCACACCTATCAAGTTTAAAGGGGCTGGTCCTAGAAGCAAATTCACATGAATAATTATATGTTTCTTAAAGATGACCTTTCACATCCTCATGTGGTTTTATATACCACTAGAAAGCCGAGAGCGCGCTGGAGATATAGGTGCTGTTAGTTTCAGCTCTGATCTCTGCCCACTGTCAGAAGGGCTTTCCTGACAGTCTGTGAGGATGCCCCCCCCTGACAGTACTCGTCCATAGCCCTGTACTGCAGAGGGGGCGTTCCTTACCGCCAGAGGCGTAGCTAGCGGGGGGGCAGAGGGGGCGGCTGCCCCGGGCCCACTGACATTGTAGGGCCCACCCTGGGGCCACCATTAATACATCTTTTACTTTTAACTAGATCGGTGTCTGCAGACACCGATCTAGTTAAAACGCTTCCTGCCACTTGCTGTCTTGTAAACCGCAAGCCACTTCAGGCCTGCGGTTTACATGACAATGAGAACACAGTCATCAGCACAGGCGGCGCAATGACGTCATAACATCGCGCCTCCTACGCTGAGATGCTGACTTCCTGTGCGTGGACCTTGCGCACAGAACGCGGGTCAAGAAGAGAAAGCGGCGGCTCCGTTCGTCATGATCGCTGATAGGTGAGTATAACTTATATTTGTTTTGTTTTAGCTTAGTTGTGGGTATTTTAATAGTATAAGGGGTTGTTAGGAGGGGGAATTATACAGTGATGGCCAAAAGTATTGGCACCCCTGCAATTCTGTCAGATAATACTCAATTTCTTCCAGAAAATGATTGCAATCACAAATGCTTTGGTAATAATATCTTCATTTAATTTGTCTTCAATGGAAAACCACAAAAAGAATTGTCAAAAAGCCAAATTGGATATAATTCCACACCAAATATAAAAAGGGGGTGGACAAAAGTATTGGCACCCTTTGAAAAATCATGTGATGCTTCTCTAATTTGTGTAATTAACAGCACCTGTTACTTACCTGTGGCACATAACAGGTGGTGGCAATAACTAAATCACACTTGCAGCCAGTTGAAATGGATTAAAGTTGACTCAACCTCTGTCCTGTGTCCTTGTGTGTACCACATTGAGCATGGAGAAAAGAAAGAAGACCAAAGAACTGTCTGAGGACTTCAGAAGCAAAATTGTGAGGAAGCATGAGCAATCTCAAGGCTACAAGTCCATCTCCAAAGACCTGAATGTTCCTGTGTCTACCGTGCGCAGTGTCATCAAGAACTTTAAAGCCCATGGCACTGTGGCTAACCTCCCTAGATGTGGACGGAAAAGAAAAATTGACGAGAGATTTCAACGAAAGATTGTGCGGATGGTGGCTAAAGAACCTCGACTAACATCCAAACAAGTTCTAGCTGCCCTGCAGTCCGAGGGTACAACAGTGTCAACCCGTACTATCCGTCGGCGTCTGAATGAAAAGGGACTCTATGGTAGGATACCCAGGAAGACCCCACTTCTGACCCAGAGACATAAAAAAGCCAGGCTGGAGTTTGCCAAAACTTACCTGAGAAAGCCAAAAACTTTTTGGAACTATGTTCTCTGGTCAGATGAGACAAAAGTAGAGCTTTTTGGGAAAAGGCATCAACATAGAGTTTACAGGAAAAAAAAAGAGGCCTTCAAAGAAAAGAACACGGTCCCTACAGTCAAACATGGCGGAGGTTCCCTGATGTTTTGGGGTTGCTTTGCTGCCTCTGGCACTGGACTGCTTGACCGTGTGCATGGCATTATGAAGTCTGAAGACTACCAACAAATTTTGCAGCATAATGTAGGGCCCAGTGTGAGAAAGCTGGGTCTCCCTCAGAGGTCATGGGTCTTCCAGCAGGACAATGACCCAAAACACACTTCAAAAAGCACTAGAAAATGGTTTGAGAGAAAGCACTGGAGACTTCTAAAGTGGCCAGCAATGAGTCCAGACCTGAATCCCATAGAACACCTGTGGAGAGATCTCAAAATGGCACTTTGGAGAAGGCACCCTTCAAATCTCAGGGACCTGGAGAAATTTGCCAAAGAAGAATGGTCTAAAATTCCAGCAGAGCATTGTAAGAAACTCATTGATGGTTACCGGAAGCGGTTGTTCGCAGTTATTTTGTCTAAAGGTTGTGCTACCAAGTATTAGGCTGAGGGTGCCAATACTTTTGTCCGGCCCATTTTTGGAGTTTTGTGTAAAAAGATCAATGATTTGACTTTTTTTTTTCATTCTCTTTTGTGTTTTTTCATTGCAAGCAAAATAAATGAAGATATTATTACCAAAGCATTTGTGATTGCAATCATTTTCAGAATTGCAGGGGTGCCAATACTTTTGGCCATCACTGTAACTATAAGGGAGGGGGCGTTATCAACATAAGGGGGGTCATTTATATAAGGGTTATTACGGGGTACAAGGGGGGAGGTTATTTATATTAGGAGGTATTATGAACATAAGGGGGTGGTCATCGATATAAGAGGTCATTAGGGGTGTAGTATTTATGTCAGGGGTAATTGGGCATAATATGAGGGGGCAATTAATTTAATAAAAGTGACACTTGGGCTTTATTAAGACTAAAGCCCCACGTAGCGGGCTGCAGCAAAAAAGCACTGCAGGAAAAACCGCGGCAGTAAAATTGTGGTTTTTTCCGCAGCGCTTTTCAGAGAAGGGCCACAGATTTTTCCTCTGCGGACTTTCTGCTTCCATTATAACTATAGGGAAACCACCAGTGTTTCCGTAGGTATAACTGATATGCTGCGATTTTCAAAACCGCAACGGTTTTGGAAATCGCAGAGTGTCCGCTGCACGCATTTTTCCACAATGTGTGGATGGGATTTGCTAGAATTCACTTTGCAGGAACTGTAAAACTCCGCATTTTTTTCCCGTGGCGTTTTTGCCACGTGAGGCCCCATCCCATCCCCACTTTGTGATAAAATATGAACAGTGGACATGCTGCGATTTCCAAAACAGTCGTGGTTTTGGAAATCGCAGCATTCCTAAGGAAACGCTCCCGGTTTCCCTGTAGATATAATTGAAGCAGAAAGTCCGCAGAGGAAACCTCTGCGAACTTTCTGTGCAAAGCGCAGCAGGAATAACAGCGCTTTTTTGCTGAGGGACGCCACGTGGGGCCTTAGGCTTAAAGAGTTTTCCAGCTCATTTTTAATTGATGATCTATTCTCAGAATAGATCATCAATAAGAGGTAAGTGACTCCCCACTGACCAGCTGTATGAAGGGGCTATGGCGCCTGTGTATATATGTCTGTTTATAGTGACTGTGTGATGTAATTCCAGCCTTGTCGCATAGATGTGTATAGGACGAGGCTGTAGTTACATGACATGGCTGCTATGAGATGAATGACACTGTGTAAACAGAGAAGGTGTCACGGCGCTTACACAGGTACCACGGATCATTCAAACGGCTGATCCTGGGGGTCCCGATTATTGGAATCCCATTTAATTATTTTTACCTTTTGTTTACTTTTTAATTAGGAAACACCTGGGGCATTATTAATAAGGGGCACTATTTAAAGTGGGTACACAGGGAATTTATTAATTTAAAGATGCACTTGTGGGTATTATTATGGGGGGTTATATTATATATTTTATAATTGAGGGTAGCAGCAGGGTGAGTGTGCAGGTGAGGACAATGTGGGTCAGGTGCCTGGAAAAGTGAGGAGCCAAAGATGTCTGTGCTGCAAACTTTACAGAGACTGGAAGAAATAGTCATGGCGGTTCAGATGAAAGAGATGGGGAATGTAAACGATTAGTCAGAGATGTCACCTGTAAGTCACTAAATGTTACTGCCCTGTATTCACCTAAATCGTCTGCAGAGCCCTGTGTAGATCCGATATATACCACTATACGGTCACCGCATAGTGATAATATCGGTATACCTATGTTGGGGGCCCACTTGGACATGTTCGCCCCCCTGTGCTGAACCCCTAGCTATGCCTCTGCTTACCTAGTGATGACGCTGAGCTATGAGGAATGCCCCCCCCCCCAGTACAAGTGCATGGACCAGTACGGTCGGGGGCGGCGTTCCTCACAGCCCAGCTAGACTGTCAGGAACTCCCTTCTGACAGTGGGCAGAGATCGGTGCCGAAACTAACGGCACTGATATCTCCAGTCCTGGGGCACATAAAGGGAAAGCTGACAGTGTGCTGAATTCAGTGCACTGTCGGCTTTCTAGCGGTATATAAAACCACATGTGAATGATGAAAAGAAAGGTCCTCTTTAATACCTTTCCTATACATACTATACACCTATAGTAAAAGTCTACAACAGTTTGTGTGGAGGCAGAAAAGAAAACAACCTTTGATCTTTCCTTATGATAAACCACTGTAGGGTCTTAAAGAACTGTGAGGCTCCAATATTCAATCATAGGCTTTGCATGACAGGGACATTACATGGCAAGAATTTCAATTACCATGCATCTGAATCATACCAATTGCGGAAGTTTGTCTTTGGAGGTTTTAGAGATATACCAGTCTACTTCTGCCCCACCAACTGCGGGACAGGGATTAGCCAGTATGGATATTACATATATATTATATTATATATATGTGCGCTAGGCTTCATTATTGAGCATGTTATTTTATTGTGGACAAACTGGTCAGAATGGCCTGTATGACATTACCTTTACTTTTATCCTGTAGCACTATTGGTATTGTCTCTCTTACAAAAGAGTAACTCTTCATTATGAAGCGAACCTATAAAATGATACAAGAAAAACATTGCATCAGTTGTACTATACTTCAGTTTTTGCCATGTATGCAGGCGGTAACGTCATCTGATCTATAACTAACATTATTGTTTCTAATCCTAAGGAACCTGGGTTATGGGTTAGGATGAGGTGGGCAAAAGCAAAATCCAGCTGGATCTATTATCCACTATAAAATATAGGGGGATATTTATTATGCCACGTACTACAGAATTCTGCAATCAAAAGTAGCAAAGTAACATTTTTACTTTTTTTGGGGGGAGGGAAACTGGGAGTGGTTGACCTGTCAATGTGACATACATCAGATTTGTCAAATTACATATAGAAGTGTCAGACCTAAAGAGGTGCCAATTTTATCAAACATTAAAGAGAATATGTAACAAAAAATTGCATATTTCTTAAACCAAGTTTTTATGTTAATATATTTTAGGAATTTTAGATGATTTTTAATTTTCCATATTTTTTTTTTACATATATTTTTTTTAAAGTATTATATCCTGCAAACTTCACTCTGCCCACTAAGCCTAACAACAGACTTACACTTGCCAATTCTTTAGAAGTTTTCATTGCAGCAATCAACCTCATTTTCCTCACAGACAATACAGATAGCATTTCAATAGAAAATCACACGTTATCATTGCATCTGCTACAGACAATAGATAATATTATCTACTCCCCCTTCCTGTACAGAGCATGTCTACAAAACTCTACTATAGACCTCAGTGAGTTGTCTACAAACTATTGTTGCCTATGGCCTTGACTGTGCTGTAAAACACATCACTAAATGCTGTTAACATAGTAGCAGAAGAGAAGCTCGGGCAAAATAAAAAATATCTACAATCAGAAAATAAAATTGATAGATTGGGTTTTAATAAATAAATGGAAAAAAAAAGAAATTCCTTTCAAGGAAACACAGACGCCAGAAAAACTGGGGAAAGTTATTAAAACTGGCCTTTTACACACTGGCCTTAATCTAATCCCAATTGGCTTCAGATGGGCCACAATTCTTATAAGTGTAGCAGGCCTCTTAAAGGGAATCTGTCAGGGCAATTTGGGACGCTAAACCACCCACACGTCCATGTGGACCTGGGGTTTAGTGTCCCAAATCACCCTGTTATAACGCAATCCATGGCCGCATTAAAAATAAAAAAGCTTTATACTTACCCTGCCGCTGTACTCCCCGCGCCTGCGCAGTTCTTCAATGAAGCCAGAGGAGTAGACCTCGGCTTCAATGTGCATGTCCCGTACCTCCGGCAATTGCGCAGTGAAGCCGGGGTGTCCATCTTCGGTTTCACTGAAGAATAGCGCAGGCGCCGGAAGGCATGCCAACAAAGAATCTTATGAATAAGCCAGACTGTTCTCGGCCGAACAGCACTCATCGGACCCTTCTCTAGGTAAGTATAAAGGTTTTTTATTTTTAACGCGCCTGCAGATTGCATTACAACAGGGCGATTTGGGACACTAAACCCCAGGTCTATAAGGACCTGTGGGTGGTTTAGTGTCCCAGATTGACCTGACAGATTCCCTTTAATTGTGGTGCATCTCAGTCATGTCAATGGTCCAGAATCAAAATCTATCTAAATTTGTTGGGGAGTGGTAACACCCTTGCAACTGCTTTCTACGAAAGTGGTGAGAGTGGCATAAAAAGGGGGAAAAGTAAAAAAAATAAAATTGGTGAAAAGTAGCTGTGCAGCAAAAATTCAGACCTTTTTACACCAAAAATCATTCAGATATTTCCTCTACTGAATTAACATTTTGTCTGCTAGTGATGTAGTCTGCAAATAGGGTGTAGTGAGCATACCCCCTGAGAGTTTGTGACCAACAGTGAGATGCAATGCTGAGCCAGCCAAACCAGGGACTAGTGGTATGCATAGGGCCAAAAAAGCCAAGAGAGTATTGGGTTTTGCAGGGTTCAGAGAAAAGAGTTAAGCCCATGGAGAACTTCTTTAGACTGATGGAATAAGGTGAGTATGCAGGAACCAATCTGGACGGTAAATCAGTAACTCCTGGAAATAGAGGTAGGTGTGATTGAAAATGAAACCCCCATAAGAATGACCCAAGCAGACTTTGTGGATCCTATCTACACTGCTCCTGAGGAGGTGAACTTGCCCTGCCCAAGAGACTGAGTTCTTCTGAGTAACTGCAATAATCCTGGTAACTTTTTTTTACTTGTTGTTTGTTAAAGAATAGTAACCACCAAAAGTCCTATCTATGTGGAGTTGTAACTAGCAAGATCTGTGCCTCCCTGGATAAATTATAGACAATTTTTTACATCATCGTTTCGGGTCTCTGGCATTCTGTTGAGATTACAACACCATTCACATTGCTTAATTTAATTAAAACTGACAAAAAAAGGTTCAGGACACAGAGACTCCAGGGCATTTACGCAACTTACCTGTTCCAGGATGACAATGAAGCTTGAAGCTGGAGGAAGCCGGTAATGATTGACCACATAGACAGGGAAAATGCAGAGTACACACGCATGGCTCACTAGCAGGAACGTCCCAACACAGCCAGATAGCAGGAACTTGTGCTTTGACTTTGGATACAAAGAGCCCCAGAAAGACAACATTTTATATGGTACCAGGAGTGTGTATATAAACATGCAGATCCATGACCAAACCACAGTCCCAAACTGCCCAAATGTATAAAACAGAAGATCAAAGTCCAGAACTATCCTGCAGAAAGAAAAGGACTGTGAGAACACAGGCATATAGAATATCAATCAAAAACGTATAAAAACAAAACAAAAAAGACATAAAATGGCACAAGTGCTCTTGTCCAGATGCCATGACTTATTGTTATTGCCATGGCCAGTAACTTAGGGAATCTAGTAGATTTTAATGTCATACAACCCAATACATTTTTGTAGCACTAACTGGGCTCAAACACTACATCTTTCACAATATACTACAGCATAGTACACTCTGTACAGATACATATCCAGCACAAGGCTACAATGACATAAGTGGATAGTCAGAATGAAGTATGGATGGCAGCTTAGAATAGACTGGCAATGTTCACTTACCGTCCTTGGTCAATAATATCCACAGCGAATGTGCTGATCACAAAAACACAGAGAGCAGCCACAAACATGTGGTAGATGGTACAAAGGTGTTCTACCTCCATCAAGTCACTGTGAATAATACACCATGAGACATCATATTAGATACATACAAAGAGAGAATTATAAGCCTTTGGCAAATAGTGTGGATGGTGTAACTCTCACACAATAAAAATGTCACGGCTAAATCCATCCAAATGGGAAAAATACCTCCCTATAGTAAACCTTGCGATAAAGAAGTCTGTAAATAGGTAGCTATTATTTTGATATTATGTGGCTGCAGCCTTTGTCTCCTTATCTCCTTCTCCTATATGATACAGAGAAAAGACTAATAGCAGGAGGTAAACCTATTGGAAAGCTGTGACATAAAAATGACACTTACTCCAGCAGTGATGCCCGATGCAGAAAAACTTTCTTTCTTTCCGTTACTGCCTCATGGGGTCTGAAATGTAAAGAAAATGGTGAAAAATACATCATTAAACCTACATTTGCTTCCTATATACAAACGCGTTATCGCTATCGTATCAGACGACGGCATTATTTGCCGCTCGTCTTTTTGAATCTATTCACAAGATGTATCATGTGATTTATTCCTTTCATCACGTGTTATTCTGTCACTTTTTCCCCTTTTGAATTTTATGGAGGGAATATGCTGTTCATAGTATATACGGCTCTTATATTAGATGACGGCAAAAAAAGATTTCTTGCCGCTCATTTTTTGAATATAGTCATGGGGAATAACACGTGATCTTTTTTGTATTATGTTCATGTGACCTTCCTCCTTCTTTTTTGAATTTTATGGAGGGAGATTGTGAGAATGCCGTTATATGCTATACCTGTTGTTTTAATTAGGTGATGGCTATTTGCCGTTCATCTTTTTGGAACATACAATAGTCACATGGGATTTGATCATGTGATCTCTCCTTTTGGAATTTTGAATTTTATGGAGGGAACGTTATATACATCGTTCTAATGAAATGCTATATGTAAGTTTATATTTATCACTTTTGTATACTTGTGATATATGTATATGTATGTGTTTTATATATGATGAAAATATATAAAATTTTCTTTTATATATCAGATATATATTTATATCGTTAGGTATGTTAATAGTTAAATTTATTAGTGGGTGGAGATCCCTGATCCATTTGTGTTTTAAATTCAGTTGTGTTTTGATCTTTATGTAGCCATGACTAGGGGGCTAATACGCCCTGAAACGCGTAGGCTTTTTTGTGGATCTATTTCCCATGTAACTGTTGTTACTACATTTTTTAATCTATTATGAATTAAAAGTTATATTTTATTTAATTTCTGGATGCTGGAACCATTTTTATTTTTTCCATTTCTAATACATTTGCTCTGTAAAAGTCCGGAGAACGTTCCCTGCATTTTGTGACATCTGCATATGGATATGGTAAGCTGAAGATTCAACTTTTTTGCTTGTTTATGCATCAAGGTCTATCGGGAAGGGGGGGCGAGGAGGGAGAAAGAAGAACAGAGAAACAAGTCACTGTGGGATATGGTAAGAATTCTAACACTTTTTGTAATAGATCTTAGAAGGAATATCAACGTTAATAAAGCTCAGATGAGATAGATACCTTAAGGTTTTCTGCTCCGGGATGTCTGTTTCTCTTTGCATCTCAATTACTCCTCTCCCTGCTCCCCCCTCCCCTTCCATAGAGTTCCTTGAACTGCAATCTTCTCTTTGTTGTATAGTGTGTTCTATACATGCTCTGGTACTTTCAGGAACTGGATTGTGCAATTTCTTATAAGCAGAACTAAGTTGTGGTGTGACCTGTTTGATATTGGCTACACAGTGCAGGAGATGGCTCCCATTTTAAGGGCCATTCCCATGCTCTCTAGGAGGAAGAGATGGCTTGAGAAGAGACTGAAAGACTGCTTGTAGGAACAGAGGTCAGCTGTTGTTGGAGGGCCGCTTCACGGAAGCAAGGAAGAAGTAGTGAGGCCGGGCGAGCTGGGAAAGCCATACAGTCTGCTTGCAGCTAGCAGAGTGACATTATGCTTAAAATATTCGCCAGTTCCGCGAACTGGCATACCTTTATGAGCGCCTGGTGAGTCAAAGCCTGGGATGGTGGGCAGTGCATCCCTCACTACAACGGAAGGTTGTTCACCCCTGCAACCCAGAGGCCTGCCCAAGTTACTTTGCTACACACACCAGCTGCTTCAATAAGGTAGCATTTAAAAGAATGAGGAAGATGATGGGGCATGTCATCTTTATGTGACTGCGTGAGGATCAAGCCTTGCCACCTACAGACTGCATCTCCTGCTAGGCTACATTCATTAAAGGAAGCCTTTCAGGTCCATAAGACAGACAAGGTTTACGGCATTAAAAGATCTCTGTCACCTGCAGAAATCAGTCAGCCATAAGATAGGGGATTGTAACCGCCAGACAGGAACTTCTTCCTGACATCAGAATTCTGGAAGAACTCAGCTTTCCCAGGCAGGGATGGAACCATTCCATCCTCACCCTGCAGTTTGCTCTGACAGAGAAACATCTGAACTGGATGGGACTCACTAGAGAGGGGGTATGTCTGAATATGAGCCAGGGCCCATCATTATAAAACTGTTGATTCCATGAAAAAACTTTGTCACATCTTTGGAGCCTCCTAATGGCTGGGTATTGGCCATCTCATCATTCCACCAAACTCCATGGAACCAGAAGGACTATAACTTACAAGTTGTTTCTGTTGTTTTTCTAACTTTTATTTTACAAATTGTTTTTCTTGTTTTGCCGCCTTTGTTTGTCCTTTTTATAGAAGCACTGAACCCTTGGGTATTAGGTCACTCAATTTAATGGTGGTCCATGTATGCTCTATGAACCCTTAGCCTTTTTCGTGTGTGTGTTTGCCATCTGACAAGAGAGAGAGCCGTGTGCATCTGTGAGTGGGGTTTCTAAACCCATCAAAGTTAGTAGATGGTGGCAGCAGGTATCTGGGGTGCGTGGCCTGTGTTGGGGTCCTTAGCTTAAAAGCGAATTTGTAGGGAAATTGCTCTTAATGCAGCCCCAGTACTTTGCCAATGGAAATTCTCACAATCACAGTCATACTTTTTAAAATTGCAGATTGTGGCTCCTTTTCTCTGAAAATTGTGTTTAAGAATAAGCAAATGAGCTCCAAACACAACAGGGGCATGTCAGACCCTGATCTGCTCTGTTTTCAAATCTGCATCCTAGCTGAAAACCCTGCCTAGCATCGTCTCCTAACATTTTATAGACAGTCTCATTTTTCCACTCTGACTCTCATCACTAGCGCCCCTGGACGGCAGTTCCCCAGGCTGCTTATGTCATCAGGAGTCGTTCACATGACGGAAAGCGAAGAGGAATCCATGGCAAGAATAAACAGGGTGCTTGTTTTTACAGGGTCATATCAAATTGTAGCGTACAACGCTGCCTCCCACCGAAAAGAACGGGAGGCAGATTCCAGAGGACATTTGGAGCCAATTGTGAGGTGGACTCTGCCGCAAAATCAGCTCCAAATTCCTCAGTGTGAACATATCCTTAGGAGATACAGGTGATACCATAAACCTCTATATTTTAGAGAGAAAATAAAACAGATTTGCTAATAATTACAATAGAAAAACATTTAATTATTTTTGCACCCCACTTCAGCTTACCTCTTTTGTATCCCAGAAGTTATAGTCTTATGATTCCTTGGGTAGGACTCAACACCTAATGTTACAGCTTTATCCAGGAGAATTCTCATTTGGGAATTCATTTGTTCCAAAATGTCTGCCTTTATTTCCTAAAGCCAAATATCACATAAGAGTCAGAAATAAATGAATCTGAAAAATATGTATTCATATAATAAAAGGTTTACCTGATACAGAGGGGACACGTATTTGTGAACCGAGAGCAAGGCAGGTGGTTTGGCCTATGACTGTATATCCAGAGGGTTGTACTTTTATGCACAGGGTGGTAGTATACCGATGTATGGCAGGCCAAACAAACTCATCCTGCGCATACCGAACAGGGGGAATACCAGCATTTGGCCTAGTGGTCCGTCTGAGGACCGGTGGTATATTATGGGGTGCTGCAGCTATGGGCTGAGAAGGACCAGCGGATTCCGCACCAGAGGGGGCACAGGCCGGACATACAGTAGTCACAGGTGGAACATCCCCAGGAGCAGGGATCGGCCAACAATCATCCTCCTCGTCTGAGGCCCATTCCGCACCTCCATTCTCTGACTGTGGGAGCTCATTCACATTGGCAAGCCCATCATGATTTGTCCCTTCAGAATGACACAGGCGCAACATATTTCGGTGAAGTACTCGAACACAATCAGTTCCTTCTTTCTGGACCTGGTACACTGGCCCATTCGCATACTTGCGGCCAACAACACGATACGGCAAAGCCTCCCATCGGCTTTCCAATTTCCCTTGGGGTTTCTTGACACGAACTAGCACCAGGTCGCCTGGTTGCAATGGTGCTTCTTGCACTGGGGTCTTATCAGGATGGGGATGTTCTTGCAGGCGCTGCCGCACCAATCGATGGATCGTCTCAAGTCTCTGCCAGTGCGCCCGCACCCAAGAGGTTGGATCCCTCGGAGGGAACCCATCCACATCATCCAACTGTAATTCTCCTACACTTCGCCCAGACTGCCCAAAGAGAAGTGTATAAGGAGAGTACCCCGTTGTAGAATGGACCTGATTGTTATAGGCCCACACCATTTCAGACAAGAACTGAGGCCACTGTAACTTCTTGTCTTCCTCCAGAGTCCGCAGCATCTGTAGCAGAGTTCTGTTGAATCTTTCACAGGCCCCTCATTACGTGTCCCTCAAAGCAGGCACCCTGGTCGGAGTGGATGCGTTTAGGGCACCCATATACTCGAATGAAATCTTGGCACAGAGCACGAGCTGCTGACTCAGCTGTCTGGTCCTTGGTGGCGGTTACCACCGCAAATTTGGTGAAGTGATCCACCATCACGAGGCAATACTGGTGTCCGCTATTGGATGGGCCCACCATTAGATAGTCTATCATGACGATTTCTAAAGGTTCCTGGGTCACGATGGTTTGCAGGGGAGCTCTCTGTTCTATTGCCTTATGGATCTCACAAGTTCGACAGCTGCGGCATACTTCTTCGACCATTTGACGAAGACCAGGGCAGTAAATCAGTCGCTGTAACCAACGAAAGGTCTTCTCATGACCGAAATGTCCATTCTTATTATGAGCCTCAACTGCCAACGAGCGAGCCAGTTCACTAGGCACCACAATTTGGTATCGAATGTCGATCTCAGAAGGTAAATAGACCTTTCGGCATAGCACTCCATTTTTCATCTCCAACTTTTCCCACTGACTCAGAACAGATAATATCTCACGTGTCAGTCGTTCTCTTTCCTCTCTACAGGGCTTCTGGCCTTTCTCAACACACTTGATCATCTGTGCCAGCCCCTCATGGGTCTGTTGTATCTGTGCCCATTCCTGTCGTGAGGGACCAAAGAAAGGAGCCGTTTCAGTCCCCTCCAACTCAAACTGATTAGCGGCGGCCAAGGCCTGTGAAAATCTGCTGAAGTCGGGCACCTCCACATGCTCCAACTCATGATCCACGTCTACTGTGGGGGTCTGGGCGGTTACCCTAGAAAGCCCGTCAGCATTCTGGTTCTCTGTCTTGGACCGATACTTAATGCGGTAATTGAACTTAGTCATTCGGGCTATCCACCTCTGCTCTAACGCCCCGAGGTTGGCATTTTCCAGGTGAGCTAGTGGGTTGTTGTCAGTCAGTACTAAAACTTCAGCACCGGTCAAATATTCAGAGAATTTCTCTGGTCATGGCCCATACCAGTGCCAACAGCTCCAACTTAAATGAACTATAATTCTCGGGGTTTCTTTCAGAATCTCTCAAAGACCGGCTGCCGTACGCTATGACCCTCTCCTGGCCATCCTGAAGCTGGGAAAGCACTGCTCCAAGACCATACAGGCTTGCATCCGTATACAGCTGGAACGGCAAGTGGTAATCAGCATATGCCAAGATTGGGGCTGTTGTCAGTGCATCCTTTAATGCCTGGAAGGCTTGTTCCTGTTCAGGTCCCCACTTCACGGACCGGTTCTTTGGACCACCGGATGTGCCTCGTAGGAGAGCATTAAGTGGTGCTGCTACCTTGGCGAAATCCTTAATAAACCGTCGATAGTAACCGGCTACTCCAAGGAACGCCCTCACTTCTCGCAGGGTAGTCGGTATTGGCCAATCTTGAACAGCCGCTATCTTGTCTCTTGATGGTCTCACCCCTTCTCCTGATACGCGGTGACCCAAGTAATCAATTTCAGATTGGAACAACCGACATTTACTGGGTTTCAATTTGAGCCCATGTTCCCGCAATCTTCGAAATACTTGCCCCAACTGGTGGAGATGGTCTTCAAAGGTCGCAGAATACACTATAATGTCATCCAAGTAGATGAGAGTGAACTCAAAGTTGAAGTCACCGAGACATTTCTCCATCAACCGCTGAAACGTTCCGGGTGCATTTGTCAACCCGAAGGGCATCCGGTTAAATTCGTATAGTCCCATGGGCAAGATGAATGCCGTCTTCTCCTTGTCTTTTGTGGCCATCGGCACCTGCCAATACCCACTAGCCAGATCTAGTGAGGAGAAGTACCGGGCTCTCCCCAGCGCTGAGAGGGACTCCTCAATCCGTGGCAAGGGGTAGGAATCTCGTACGGTGCAAGCGTTTAACTTCCGATAGTCTACGCAAAATCGGATGGACCCATCTTTTTTTCTTACTAACACCACAGGAGCTGCCCAGGGACTCTGGCTTTCTTGGATGATCCCACCCTGTAGCATCTTAGCTAACAGTTCTTTTACTTCCTGATACAACTGTGGAGGAATTTGTCGGTAGCGCTCTCTAATTGGAGGGGTGTCTCCTGTGGGAATCTCATGGTAGATCCCTGTGGTACATCCAAAATCTTCAGCATACCGTGAAAAGGCGGCTCGGTTCTCCCACAACAGTTCATCTACCTTCTGCACACATTCCAGAGAACATGAACTTGCATCCATCTTCATCTGTTCTCGAATTGCACGGCCATTCCATTCAGAGGTGGGTTCCTCATCTTCTCCCATGGACACAGTTACGGTCCACTCATCCCTTTCAGTCGGCTTCAGCTGCATTGGAGTTACTTTCCTTACTTCCTCCGGAGTCACATAGATGTTAGCCAGCTGCCTCCCTGGGGTCAGGTCCACACTCTGGTCCTGAGTGTTTACACATCGAAGTGGTACTCTTCCATTGCGAACTATTGCCAAGGAACGGGCCACTAGCGGATCAACACCTCCTTCGGCTGCCTGCAGTGGTTCTACCAACACAGCTATGCCCTCTAGTTTCCGACAGGTGCCTACGGGCATAGACACTATTGCCTCCCGACTGGGTGGCAGTGTAACTTTTGTATGCAAAGGAACTGAAATTCGAGCCAGAGGACGCTGCGCATCCGAACTTTTCTGTAAGCCACATGTCCGGATCAGCCGCTGGAAAGCTGTTTGAGTAGGCCGATGGGTGGTGGTTTCTTTCCAATAACCGTGACCTTTCTTTTCAAAGAGGATCTGATCTAATTCTTTTAACACATTCATCCCCAAAATGACAGGGACCTTTACTTCATGTGACTCCTGTACCACCACAATGCCTTTCCTACCCAGATCTTGGCCACATACCCGGACATTCATCCAGGCCACTCCCACGACTGGAACTGGTAACTGGTTAGCTGCGACCACTCGTACGAATGTATGGGGATCATATTTCACATGTTGCTGGAAGTACCGTTCATAACAGTCTCTACTCAAGGTCGTTACTTGGGAACCCGTGTCAATCATCCCGGTAACCGGAATACCCTCCATTTCCACCTGTATAACAGGACTTGCAGCGATCAGGTCATCATTAGGGCATTCTCCCCACATAGTCTCCTTGTCAGTCTCCCCTACTACACGCCCTACAGCAGCAGGGGACTTCAGTTTAACGGCGGTCTCTCATAAGTTTGTCGCTGCTCTGGACATCTAGCAGCAACGTGGCCCATCCGTCCACACTCCCAGCAGCGTATCTCCCGTCGTTCTGGCCATCTGTTTGGGCCCCTTCGGTAAGCCCCTTCGATTTCTCCTGAGCACTGCATTAACTGATTTGGACCCCTTCGGTAGGTCCTATCCTCATCCCTCCAGCGGGGTGGTGGGTGATTCTGATTTTCTGGGTATGGACGGCTCACCCTTTCACCTCCAGTTTTCTGGAAGTCTGCAATTTTCATAGAATGTTCATCACAACGGGTGTGCAAGTGTTCCATTTGCTCTTGCAGTTTCTGCATTACTGTGAGAATTTCTTTAACCGTCCCCTTTTCTACTGTCTCTGAGCCAGAACTAGCCCTCTGTGACAAAGTAACTCCAACTGCGGTCTGGGGCTTCGGGAACATACTATTGGCACGGGAGATGGCCTCTACCTGTACATCATGGAATTTAGCATCAGTCTCTCGTCGTATAAAATCCTGCATAGTCACAGTTAAACTGCCGTCACGTATCCCCAGGACAAACTGGTCACGGAGAGTCCGATCAGGGTTACAGAAGGCTGGTGAGCCCCCTCTTTCCTTCACTTGAATATCTCGGAGCAGTTCTTGTAGGGCATTTGCATATTGGGGAAGGCTTTCATTCTCCTGTTGTACCCTCTGGAAGAACCGAGCCTGCAGAGACCCCAGCAATGCAGTTTCTCCATAAATGGTTTCTAGAATCTGGACTACTTGCTCAAATGTCTGCCTTTGTTCAAATGGCCTCAATATCACCGTGGTCTTAGCATCCCCTTGTAATGTCAATATTGCTAGCTCTACTAGTACTTCTGGTGCGGTCTGGTACATTCGCTGTATCATTCGTATCTGTTCCACCCACATACTCACTGACATATTATTGCCATCAAATTTAGCTAACTGACTCATTATAGCCCCTGCTGGCATTCTTCCTCCAGCACCATTCTCCCGAACGGGTGCGTCACTGTCCATTCTGGTAAGCGGATCCTGCCGACTACGCCAATTTGTGAACCGAGAGCAAGGCAGGTGGTTTGGTCTCCGCAACCAGAAATGAACGCACACGCGGTAGTTCAAGAAAAGAATATATATTTACTATAAGTTAATAAATGCTATTTGAAGGTAAAATGACAGGGATAAAGACAAGCAAAATATACAATATAGCATGAACAATTTCAAGGCAAATTCTGCAATGGTTTCTACTTTTACTCTGTCCAATTCTGCAGTATGGACACTGAATGAACAATATACTCAAAACTATCCCTAACTGACCCTGACATCACATTTGGGTGCACCCCCTTTTCCCCAGTGGTCCAGGTGGACCGCTTACAGTCTGTAGAAGCGCGCGGTGGGGCCCAAAGTCGTTCCTTTCTTTTATAGTGAAACGTCCTCTCCTCACTGTTATCAGGATCTTGGGAGAAATGAAGTCCTCTTTAACAGGGAAACCAAATGAATGCAATGTAATCCAACAGCAGATTCCACTCAGCACACTGACAGTCCTGCCGAATCCATACACTGAGCTGGGATGTAAGCCGGGATTTAGCAGGTGCTGTCCAGTACATCAACAGCATTGCGAGTCTCTATCTGTGGTATCCATATACACAGTCACAATGTCAGTCTCACTGATCAGCCACTGAGCACAGTTCCTTTCACGTGGACTCACTAGTCCTGTTGTCTCTTTACACTCTGTTTGTCTCTGGACCAAGATACAGCTTAGCTGTACAGAAAAATCTCCACACCAGTTCAATACAACACTTGCTAAGATGGCTGCTGCTCTCTGTCTCGTCACTTCCTGCTTCTCTGCTCACATTCTGTCTGCAGAACAGGCAAGCTGACATAAAAGGGGGGGGAGTCACTCCAGCATCATGTCACAATTACAATGGCTGCTGTCTTAAAGGAACAGAATCACAGAAATACATTCAACATTAACAGTTTATACAGACAAATAAAGCTTAGGACAACATTGGCTGTCTCTTACATATTTACAAGTCCTGGGTCATTTGAAGCAGCCATGTATGGTGAACCATGTAATGTATTTCACATGGTGTAGTGCTGCCTGGTGTCTGCCTCTGCTATGATGCTGTGCCTGTGAGATGGTCTGGCCCAGAGCCTGGGGGCTTAACCTGACAGCTCCCCCTGCAGGAGTTGTGTTGCAGCGGTGATATGTCCTCACGTGGTGCTGCACACAGTAGAGCAGGGACCCACTATACAGATGTCACAGTGAAGTGACTAGTGGGCTTATACACCTTCATCAATATGTATACTAAGAACCTCATGTTAATTTTTGTAGATTCTGCTGAGAGGCATAGATAAATGCGTAATACTGCAATGGGTGGTCCCTGTCTTTTTTCTATCCATGCATTATTTTACCATTATAGGTACTGTAGAACAACCGACCAGTATATCTATCACCATATCCACTGGATATGCCATAAATGTCTGTCTAATATGCATTAGACTAAAGGAGTTTTACAAGTCCATTGCTGATACGATGTCAGGGAAAGAAGGATCAGGTATATTGACTTTCTACAAGCTCGATCCTTTGTCCTCGGGGGAGATAAGCCACTTGTTAGAGGTGTCTGACAGCCTCTTAGTCCCCTTTCCCCCATAAAAACTCATGCACATTTGGCTCAACTGTGCATCCATGTATATAACGCATAAATTCAATCTGGTGATCTATAGGTATATCCAGTATACCAAATACACAACAGTTTACCGACCTCCATGTGTGTCTTCCATTCTATTAAATCATTTATGTGATCTGACACTCCACCTGTGGAGACAATACAAGACTGGTCAGTGCATGACTTTTTTATAATAGTTTGGCTTTGTTTTATTCTATACAGATGTAGCAGAGTTAGGGTGGGTTCACACTTGCGCTTGAGTCCGTCTGCTGCCATTCCGAGTGAAAATCTCGGGAAACTGGATAGGCACCGGATATCGACAGGTTAGTGACGCATTGCTTAAAAACCCATTCATTTAAATGGGTTTTTAAAGCAATGCACGGGTGTCCTATTGTACCCTCTGCACGGCGAAACCGTTTTTTTTTCGTCGGACACAAAGTCCTGCATGTCCGACTTTGTTTCTGACTAAAAAACTGGATTCGCGGTGCAGAGGGTGCAATCGGACACCCGCGCATTGCTTTAAAAACCCATTCAAGTGAATGGGTTTTTAAGCAATGCGTCGCTAACCTGTCGCTATCCAGTGCCTATCCAGTTTCCCGAGATTTTCACTCGGATTGGCAGAGGACGGACTCAAGCGCAAGTGTGAACCCACCCTCAATCTGAACTTCTGCAATTGGTTAAACTACTGCAGTGTGATATCTTATCACAGAAGACCACAAAAACCTAGGAAAAGTCATTGGGAAAACATTTTATAATAACTCTTCATTGGCTTTTGTTGTCTTCTGTGATAAGAAATCACACAGCAGAAGTTGCAGAAGTTCTGGTTAAGGGTGGGTTCACACTTCGTCCGCCGCAAATCCGACCTAAAAGTCGGAAAACTGGATAGGCACTGGATAGGGAAAGGTTTCCGACGCTTGGCTTAAAACCCCATTCACTTAAATGGGTTTTTAAAGCAATGCGCGGGTGTGCGCTTACACTTTCTGCACCGCAAAGCCGTTTTTTTTGATCGGAAACAAGTGAATGGGGTTTTAAGCAAAGCATCACAAACCTTTCCCTATCCAGTTTTCCGACATTTAGGTCGGATTTGCGGCGGACGGAGTGCCAGCGCAAGTGTGAACCCACCCTAACTCTGCTGCATCTGTATATTTGTGTGTGTATAAAGCACCTGAGAATATATCCATTCACATCATTCTTTCCCCAATTCAATTTACAGTCACATTTTTACTGTCTAATCCTCATACCACCTTTTTTCAGAAATGGTACAGAACAAATACCTAAAAAAATATCCAACTGTAAGAAAAGGTGCAAAAATCAAACCTAAAACTAAGGGTATAACTAAATCAATGGATTTCCAACTGACTTGGAAAAATTATAGGGTTTTCCTGTCTTCTGATAATTGTTCCATATAACCACCAAACATTGTAAAAAATGTATATACTTAACTTTAAAATTTGTCAGCAGTAGAAATGAGTACGTTGATTCAAAACAAATCGAGTCATGACTTTCCCAAAAATTTTGAATTTCGGCAAATCTGAAACTTTTGGGAATCATTCCACACAAACTGCTCAAAATGCCCGCCAGATGTAACTAATAACTCCCAGTCAGTGACATACTTTCAATGATTGAGAGTAATCTAAACCACATGATCTATTCTAAACCAACCAATGAGAGTCTCAGGTCCAGGATACTCATGGTTATTGAAAGTAGGTCAATAACCAAGAGTTACTTTTAGATATTTTTGTGTATGTGGTATAATACCATACCACATGTCCATAAATGTCCAGTAGAAACTCTTGGTCACTGACCTACTTTCAAATATGGAGCAGCCAATGACAGACTTAGACTCTCATCTGACAGCTGTCATTGCCTGGATCGGATCACATGGTTCCGGTTACTCTCGGTCATTAAAATTAGGTTAATGACCTACTTTCAGGGACCACGATTATTCTAATCTAAATGGCCAATGACAGCTATAAACTTATTACAGCTGTCATTGACTAATTTAGATTATGTGGCCTGAGACTGCCACTGAAAGTAGGTCAATGACCGAGAGCTACTATTAGATTTGCTTGGACACACGGTAGTATACCAAGTGCCAAAAACATCCAATAAACAACTTTCCAGGGCAATCAGGCCACTTTTGATTTGGAGTAAATTTATTCAAACTGAATCAAATTTGACAGACAATTTCAGTAAATCAGATTGGAAGTGAATTTCTTTCTAGAATTTGTATATCTCTAGTTGGCGGTCACCAAAGTGTAGTGTTTCACTGGTCTCTGCTGCAATGTGCACTGCTGGCAGCAATGCCACTGAATTTGATAGTTCAGTATATTAAAACTTGATTTTCACAATTGGGAAATAATTTATAGGGTTCGGAATATCCCCCTTAAACGGACTCTATTACCAACACAGATGCCTTGAAGTTGGGTTATCTAGCCTCAACATTCTTACAGCTTCGTCTTTTCACTTCGTATTATGTAAGTAAATGAGTCTTCAGGGATTACCTGTCACCATTACTAGTTCCCTTAAAGGTATTAAATATTATTCGCTGCACCACATGTCAATTATTATTGCAGGTTTTGTTACTGAAGTTGAAACCTGCAGGTGAACCACAGGGAAAAAAAACCAAAAAAAAAAAAAAAACACCAACTACGGCTTGCAGAACACTATGCAGAATTTTGGAAGTTCAGCAGCGTTTTCACGCTGTGGGGCCTCAGCCTTAAAATGGTTGCCCAGGATTTTGTTGAATCCCAAGGGCAGCGGGGGTGGGTGTAAAACAAAAACAAAAAAAACACATACATATCCACAGCGCTTGATTGTCCGTCCGGCTCAGGACCCCATTCCCTCACATGCCGTGGATCATCGCGCCAGAAGCTGTGAGACTCAAGTGAACGTTGAGACCAATCAATGGCCTCAGGGGGTCACTGATAAAGGAACCAGTGACGTATGTGAGTGACATCACCTGTTCCTCTCCAGCGATCACTGAGGCCACTGACTGGTCATGTGAGACTCTTGGCTTCTGGTGTGGCAAGTCCTAGCACGTGAGAGAAACGAGGCCAAAACTGGAAAATGGTGCTCCTGGGATAGGTATCTTTTTTGCTTAGCACCACCCATTCCGTCTGCCCCTGAGGTTTCTCCAAATCCTGGACAACCCCTTTAATGAGTCTTTTTCGGTACCACAATACAAAATAACCCTAATAAAAGTCATGAAAACCTTGTATAAGCATAGTAAACACATACAAAGATATCTCAGAATCCTACCCAGTTGAAGTATTGCAGAGGGCAAGGACACAGAGCACATGTCTCTTTTGATAACTTTAAGGGCTAAGTAAGGTCAGGTAGAAAAAAAAAAAACACAGCAAACAGATATTACACTGCAGAGAATGAGATTTTATCTGATTCTGTATAAAGTGCACACGTTATATCTCCCCTATGTCTAACAAATAAAAAAACACAACAATGCAATAAGGCAAAAATGTAACCAAATGCTTCATAGTTGGGGAGCCATGCTGACTATGACATCTCACAGCTGGCTGGCACGTCTATGTCCAGCCTCTCCACTACTTCTCCCACCATAAGTGTGCTGTGCCAACCTGCACCAAGATGGCCCCCCAAGTAGCCATTGGATTTATTAGTCAATACATGTACAATCAATGGTGATGTGCACTGAGCCAGTAAAGGCCTCCATGTATTTCTGAACAATGCTTTATCTGGTGTCCTATGTATGAGAGTATTCTCCTCCAAATGTGATAGATACTCTTTGGGGAGAATACCTCCACACATAAGGAATCTGAAGGACCACATCATTTTTGTGATTCTCTGATTCCTACAGAATACAACAGAAAAACCTTGGCATTCTTTCATACGAATAAATAATATTCAGAGGTATAGTAAAGGCCCATACACTTGTTTGGCTACCATATTATGGCTCTGTACAACTGGAAGGTTGTTGAGCGTTGTATATCATTGTGTACATGAGGCTCTAGACTAGGTTTGTGAAATGCAAGCAGATGCTAAAATGAATCAATTCACCCAACTTCTCGCATTAATATTTTGACCTTAAAAGAAAACGTCACCAGGTTGGATGTCATTAAAAACCATTAGGTTGTACTTATGCCACGGGGTTTACAGCACCAGGCAATATCATTTCTGGCCCAGGCTCCGTTTCAATTAAAAATAAGACTTCCTTCTGCCACTTTCAGGTTTTAAAACAAAACAGACCACCTTATAGTCAATGGGGTCTGTAGGGCTCCATATGTATCCGCTATTTTAGCAGTCTGCCAAAGGATCAGAACAACAAAGAGCCGACGATAATGTGAGCTTCCCGTCAACTTGTCAGAGACATGTTCAGGACTTATTTTCGGCATCTCCTGATGCATGTACATTGTACTGTTGAAGCGTAGGACAGTACATTTGACCATTTACCTCCTCCAAGCTCTTTTCATCCTTCAGTAGGTACTGCTCCACTGATTTCGGTGCAGTTGAAATGCTGCATCGTGATATCTCAGTGAGGCATTGTGACAATGGCACTACATAGTGAGATCACAATTGTCACATCCTTAACACTTTCTTTCCATTTGTGACCCACACCTGGTTTTGGCTTCAAAACTGAAAACCTGATGTCAAAACTGATCATGTAAAAGCAGCCTAAGGGTACATTCCACCTCCGAATCCGTGGCAGACTCGTCCCAGAATCTGCTTCCTATTGTTTTCAATGGCAAGCAGAGATTGCAGCAGGATGCTGAAAAAATAAGCATCCTGCTTGATCTTGCCACGGATTCAGCGGCTTGAGACTCTCTGCTGATTAGGAACATTCATCTGGGCCTAATCAGCTGTGGAAAGACACGAGGGAATGCTGATGCATCGGCACTGCGTTGCAGCTAGACAGTGGCTGAATATGGCGGCAGAAAATAAAGAGGTGCTATGACGAATGAGAACAATGGTCTTAAATAATGGTAGTGTGAAACCCAATTCACAAGACGGAATTTATGGAAACTCAAAAATTCTGCTTCAGAAACTCAGAAGCAGAATTTTTCCACTTTAGCAAATCTGCTGCAGAAGCTGTCCCTGAAATTGCAAATTCCCCATCAAATTCCATGTTCAGCAAGCATAGACAATGGAAATTCTCAAGTGGAATCCGTCTGAAGACCAAACATGACGCTTATTTTTCCCACTAGCTGAAAAAAAAAAAATCACTGTCTGCCTCCCATTGAAATGAATGAAGGCTGATTTCAGGTGGAATTTAGAGCTGATTTTCAGATTGAATCCACCTCAAAATCAGCTCTAAATTCTTCTGCATGAACATACCCTTAGATGTGTTTTTTAACTGTGTTTACAAGACACCAGAAAAACATAAACAAGGTGTGAAGTTACAGCCATTCTATAGACATTATACTGAAGTATTCAGTGGCGTAAATACCGGGGTAGCAGTGGGAGCGGCTGCCACAGGGCCTGGGACATTAGGAGTAACCCCAGCAGGTAACAGGCCCTATTTATTTACCGATCCCCGCTCCTGCCTACGGCTGCCTGCGCTTTCCCTTCTGCAGAAGCGGAGACGGCTGTGAGCAGGGATTGGTAAGTAAGGCCGTGGGCCTGCAAACTCCACAAACACTGCTATCATTATACTCTGGCTCACGTGACATCTATACCAACAGTGATGAAAGCCGAAATCAGCGGGGAGTGCGCCGGAGTCCGGGAGAGGTAAGTAACATTTTTTTTTATGTTTGTCACCTCCCCTGGGTATCTGATCATTATACTCTGGGGTCTTTTTAGACCCCAGAGTATAATAATTGTTCATGGTTGGGCCACAATGGGGCATAATAGCGTGTGCAGGGGCCACTATGGGGCATAATAGCGTGTGCAGGGGCCACTATGGGGCATAATAGCGTGTGCAGGGGCCACTATGGGGCATAATAGCGTGTGCAGGGGCCACTATGGGGCATAATAGCGTGTGCAGGGGCCACTATGGGGCATAATAGCGTGTGCAGGGGCCACTATGGGGCATAATAGCGTGTGCAGGGGCCACTATGGGACATAATAGTGCATGCAGGAATGCGGTTTGGGGGAGGGATCCGGGGGCCCCATGTCAAATGTTCGCCTTGGGGACCAGCCATTCCTAGTTACGCCACTGGTAGTACATGGTCATATCTCAAGGGTGTAGTCATTTTCCCATATCGTGAAGAGCAATTAAATAGGCAATAAAGTGAAATTCTTGTTCAGATAAAACCAGGGTAATGTGTCCACTAATTCGGAAATATATTTCAGTTCATGACTAGATATACTATATACTGTAAAGACGTTGATGAGAAACTAAAGTGTCGCCGATGCTTTCAAATCTGGTGAATTTTCAGACTAAGTTTGAACTAACTATTAGTAAATCTGGGCCAACGTTTGCTGCGGCACTATAGCTGCACTCCGGGCAGGGGCCACAGATGCTTTCCATCAAGTAAGTGAAACACTTATTAATTATGGCCTAATTTTGTTACTGCCCGTATGGCAACCAACAAAACCATGTGGCTAGTAATGAGGTAAAGTTCATACAAACTAGTGTTTCACTTACTTAAAGGGCTTGTCCAGTTTTAGTAAAATTATGTTATTGTTTATAAAATGATAAGTACAATTTTCCAATATACTTTCTCTATCAATTCCTCATGGATTTGTAGATCTCTGTTTTCTGTCATTGTTTACATCCAGTGGATAAAAATCAGTCCATGTCTTGGACATACCATGGTCATGTCATGGACCGTCCGTAGCTGTGTAACAGGTGAAAATAGCTACAAAAATTCTGATTTATTTCTGACATTTCACATTTGGACAACTAGGACAAGAGAAAACCACGCTATACCTGATGCTCCCTGACCCAAGGGGTTAACCATATGTAACATCCCATTCAACACCCGTCTCCCAAATCAAACCCTTGCTAGTACAATGCCAAGCCACAAGTCATCTGCATGCTGCACAGACCCCAGTAGTTACCATTGTGTTGTTTGCAGGTTTCATCTGGAGCGTGATTGATCTTCCTTTGACGTATGGTGGGTTCTGCTGTCTCCTTTGTAGGTGTCATGTTATATCACTGGAAAGATGGTGCCCACAGACACACTCTCATACTTGGAAATCTGTCAAAGTGTGTCTAACAACCCTTGTCCTGCTTTTAGTCACTGTGATCAATCACTTTCTCCCCTGCCCCCAGTTAAGATTTCCAATAGACTAAAACCTGCTATGAACTCAAGGATCCTGTGTAACCTTTGGAAGCGAAGAGAACTTTGATCCATCTGTCCAAATTATCTGATGGAAGGAAGAATATGTACCAGAGGATCATGCTGACGTATAAGTGCGTATCTTATCTGATCACTGTGGAGCCTATAGAATAGATATTTCACTCTCTGAACTCTCTGTGAGGGATGACCTGACCTAGTGCTGGGAGTTGTAGTATTACACAGGTTGCGGGAGGAAAGCATGTATTTGCAACTATTTTACACATAATACGCCATTTAGATGGAGTGGAGACAGGTTCTAACTGGATATAACGTGCCAGGCACACATAATGTCAGAGTTTGCATGTATTTACCAGTTATGCAATGAGGGAAAGGTGAATAGTCTTGTATGACGGGTGGCTGATGTTATCAGTTTCACAGGTTATTTTAAGCAGGGTTCACCTGCACTTTGTTACTATATTGTTCTCATTCCCTATTGCCCAGAATATCCCCAGTCCTCATAACTAGTATCCGCAGATACAGCTGATTATTGTGGCAGGAGTAGAAGTCTATGGCTACCTGCCCTGCTGTTCTCCTGCATACAATACAAGTCACTTTAGGCCTGTAGCCATGGCCTATGAGAGAACAAGTCTCCATTGCAGGTGGTCCGATGATGTCATTGCATCACCTGAGCCAGGCTGCAACATGACTGTGTAATGTAGAGTGCCGTGCAAAACCACTTCCTAGACTAGTTTTAGGCTAAGGCACCACGTTGCGAAATGCAGCTAATAAACGCTGCGGAAAAAAATGCAGTGGAAAAGCATCCCATTTACATTGAGTTTTTCTGAGCGGATTTTCTCCCCATATTAAACCTATAGGGAAAACTCCTCAGTTTATGTTGGTATAACTGACATGCTGTGATTTTCAATAACGTGAGCGTTTTTTATTTTTTTTTCTGCAATGTGTGGATGGGATTAGCCAGAATCTCATTCACTTTGCAGGTGCTATAAAACGCAGCGTTTTTTTTCCGTGGCATTACCTCAGAGGCAAAAACGCTTCATTTTTGCTACACAGGGCATTAGCCTTACTGTGGTGTCTACTTATGATGTATGCGCACCTCCTTGTTAAATGTTGTGCCCAAGTGTTAGTTTAGAAGCGCCTTTATAAGCTATGTACATTTGCCCCTTTTTTGTTTAAAAAGGGGCAATTGTCCCCACCCCCCTTTTTTTTTGTTAAATATTGTGCAATTGCCCCTTTTTAATGCTGTCTGACGTGACAGGCTTTTAAACACTGCCCCTGTACTGGAGGGCATTTGTGCCTTTTTTGCCCCTTTTCAAAAGTCATAAATACAGCGTGAAAAGGATCCCCATTTAGGTAATGCCCTCTTTTCCCGATTAAAAGCAAAAGCGATGAGAGTAGCATAACATCTGGACAAAAATGTGCAAATTCTTTATACATAAAGCGCAGGGAAGAAAAAGACAGTATTAGGCTAAGGCCCCATGTTGCGGAAACGCAACTTTTTTTTGTTGCAGATTTTGCTGTGGTTTTCTGAGCCAAAGCCAGGAGTGGATTTAGCAGAAGGTAGAAGTATAAATACTTTTTTATATATTTACCATTCCTTTTGTAGCCATTCTTGGCTTTGGCTCAAAAGACCGCAGCAAAATCTGCAACAAAAAAGCTGCATTTCCGCAACGTGGGGCCTTAACCTAAAGGTGCAATTTATGCCAAAAAAAGGCGCAAGTAGCTTTATAAATGTGCCCAATGTCTGCAATCTGAGTAAGCCTCTGTGTGACTAAATGTAATAGCAGTGGCATAAGTAGCAAAGACTGGGCTCCATTGCAAACTTTTGACTTAGGGCTTCCCCCACAGCATAGCGCAAACCTTCCTTGCCCCCACGCAGTATAACGCTCTATTTACACGCACTATAATTTCCCAAAGCGGCCTCCAGACAGTATAATATCCCATAGCTGCCTCTCTTCACAGTATAATGTCCCATATCTGCCCCTCCTCACAGTATAATGTCCCATTACATCCCCTCCACACAGTATAATATCCCATAGCTGCCTCTCCTCACAGTATAATGTCCCTTAGCGGCCCTGAACACAGTATAATGTCCCTTAGCGGCTCTGAACACAGTATAATGTCCCTTAGTGGCCCCTGCACACAGTATAATGTCACAAAGTGGCACCTCCACAAAGTATAATGTCCCATCGATTCCCCTATGGTGTTCGTTGCAAATATTGCAAAAATTTTGGGTTTGGGTTTTAGGGGTACACCACTCATTCACCATTATTATACTCTGGGGTCTTTTCAGACCCCTGAATATAATGATCGAAGGTGAGCGAACAGAAAAACCAGTGGTACTTACCTCTCATGGGCTGCAGTGCAACTCCCTACTTTTTTTGCCCTCTTCAATGACGTCACAGATGTGGGTTACGCCAGCATCATTATGCTCCAGCCTGACCCACGTGACGTCACTACAGAGGCTCAAAGACAGCATGGAGTCACTCTGGAGCCCAGGAGAGATAAGTAACACTGTTTTTTCTGTTCGCTCACCTCCGATCATTATACTCAGGGGTCTGAAAACTCTTGACGCGGGCCACCGACCTTACGTACTGATCTTGCTTACAGCCACCTCTGCTTCCATTTCAGGGAGCCCTGTGCATCCCATATCACATTGTTGGGATGCACTGGCTGCCCTGGAGGGCAGAAGGGGAAAGGGAAGCTGAGACAGCCGTGAGCAGGAACGGAGATAGGTAAGTAAATAGGGCCTGTTACCTGCTGGGATTATTAAAAAAAAAAAAAAAAAGTAACGGGTCCTCGTAGCCACCTCTACGGTGGTACTTACGCCGTTGTGTAATAGGTATAGATTACATTTGGTATCAACAGGTGGGCTTACTACTGAAAATTAAATATATATTCATTGGACCTTGGGTCCTGGATCTTTTATGGCCTTAGTAACACCTCTTATCTACTACATAATACATATTGGAGCAGATTTATAAAGACATTTTGTCTTATTAAAGGCTTGACTGGCACTAGGCATTCCTGGGCTCTTAATAAATCAGGTGTACAACCATGTGCCAGAATGGAAATCTACGCCAATCAGGAACTAGTGTAGATTTCCTGTATAACTCATGCTAGATAACTGATGTGAGTTATAATAAATATGTCATACTGAGGGGTCCCTGGCCCACCCTGCAATCTGCCCACATTCACGGAAAGAAGCAAGTGAGGTATGGTAGATGTCGAATCTATAAATATGGTGACCACTCTGATTACAGGCATTAATTTTTTATGCCCTCCTGAGTATCCCTATCGCCCCTGTACCTCTTCCACTGCAGGACGGCTCCTGCACAGCGAGATCGCTGGGGCTGTCTTGTTCTTATGGCAGCTGGGAGTCTTATGAAGGCTCCTCGGCCTCTCATAGGAATATAGCTATTGAGGCTTGCCTGTGGCTGGCCTCACTAGATACAGTGGGAAAAAAGTATTTAGTCAGCCACCAATTGTGCAAGTTCTCCCACTTAAAAAGATGAGAGAGGCCTGTAATTGTCATCATAGGTAGACCTCAACTATGAGAGACAAAATGAGAAAACAAATCCAGAAAATCACATTGTCTGATTTTTTTTTTTAACAATTTATTTGCAAATTATGGTGGAAAATAAGTATTTGGTCACCTACAAACAAGCAAGATTTCTGGCTCTCACAGACCTGTAACTTCTTCTTTAAGAGTCTCCTCTGTCCTCCACTCATTACCTGTAGTAATGGCTCCTGTTTGACATTGTTATCAGTATAAAAGACACCTGTCCACAACCTCAAACAGTCACACTCCAAACTCCACTATGGTGAAGACCAAAGAGCTGTGGAAGGACACCAGAAACAAAATTGTAGACCTGCACCAGGCTGGGAAGACTGAATCTGCAATAGGCAAGCAGCTTGGTGTGAAGAAATCAACTGAGGGAGCAATAATTAGAAAATGGAAGACATACAAGACCACTGATAATCTCCCTCCATCAGGGGCTCCACGCAAGATCTCACCCCGTGGGGTCAAAGTGATCACAAGAACGGTGAGCAAAAATCCCAGAACCACACGGGGGGACCTAGTGAATGACCTGCAGAAAGCTGGGACTAACGTAACAAAGGCTACCGTCAGTAACACACTACGCCACCAGGGACTCAGATCATGCAGTGCCAGACATGTCCCCCTGCTTAAGCCAGTACATATCCGGGCCCGTCTGAAGTTTGCAGAGCATTTGGATGTTCCAGAAGAGCATTTGGATGTTCCAGAAGAGTATTGGGAGAATGTCATATGGTCAGATGAAACCAAAGTAGAACTGTTTGGTAGAAACACAACTCGTCGTGTTTGGAGGAGAGTGAATGCTGAGTTGCATCCAAAGAACACCATACCTACTGTGAAGCATCGGGGTGGCAACATCATGCTTTGGGGCTGTTTCTCTGCAAAGGGACCAGGACGACTGATCCGTGTACATGAAAGAATGAATGGGGCCATGTATCGTGAGATTTTGAGTGCAAAACTCCTTCCATGAGCAAGAGCATTGAAGATGAAACGTGGCTGGGTCTTTCAGCACAACAATGATTCCAAGCACACCGCCAGGGCAACTAAGGAGAGGCTTCGTAAGAAGCATTTCAAGGTCCTGGAGTGGCCTAGCCAGTCTCCAGATCTCAACCCCATAGAAAACCTTTGGAGGGAGTTGAAAGTCCGTGTTGCCCAGCGACAGCCCCAAAACATCACTGCTCTAGAGGAGATCTGCATGGAGGAATGGGCCAACATACCAGCAACAGTGTGTGCCAACCTTGTGAAGACTTACAGAAAATGTTTGACTTCTGTCATTGCCAACAAAGGATATATAACAAAGTATTGAGATGGACTTTTGTTATTGACCAAATACTTATTTTCCACCATAATTTGCAAATAAATTCTTTAAAAATCAGACAATGTGATTTTCAGGATTTGTTTTCTCATTTTGTCTCGCATAGTTGAGGTCTACCTATGATGTCAATTACAGGACGGCCTCATCTTTTTAAGTGGGAGAACTTGCACAATTGGTGGCTGACTAAATACTTTTTTCCCCACTGTAGGTAGAGAATCTCCCATAAACAGTGGCGGTCTCTGTGTCCTGGTGTGTGGATATCCCAGAGACTGGTAGAAGAGAGTGTGTTGATGACGGGCTGCAGGGTGAGGAAGAGGGTGTTCGTTTCTGGATTAACGGGTCTGTGAAAGAGGAAAGAGCCAAGAATGTAAGTTGTGGTGGGAGAGTTAAGCTGGTCATTTACATTAGGTTTTAGACTGCTGAAATGGCAGATTTTAGACTTTCCACTGTTGGTTTGTTGTACATAAACTTACAAAAGTTTGTCCCATACAGGCAACCATCAACTGAAGTTGGCCAGAACCAAAATCTGACATGCTGGATTTTTTTCTGATATTGAAAACTGCTTGAGTATTTTCTGCAGTGTGCCTTAAAACCATCAATAGAGACCTTGGAGCTTATGTATAACCTTGAGAGGACTAGAGCACTGCAATGATATATAAAACTGCACTTGAAACGCGAATAACATAGAGAATGCTGGAATCGGCATCTCTGTCACTACCTTATGCTGTTTTCTCTGAAGGTGGTGACAGATGCCCTTTAAGAGCAGTGATTTTGTGGGCAAATATTGAGTAAGACTGAAACAAACAGTGTCAATACATGTAACTGCAGAACATGATGTGCATGTAGCCTGAAAGGATTTATTTTTCGAGACTAGGTTTTCCATTGTGGTTACCGGTAACTAGTTGTGATTGATGTCATCTTCAATACACTGAGACACAGGCAGACCTTGAGAAATGACTGATTTCTTCTGTGATATCTCATGTAGTTGCACAACCAGAAGCCCCAAAGCTCTAAGTGCAGCCTGAATCTTGTGAGAACACACACCGTGTTTTGCCCACTTGCTATGTATATGCTGTATCAAAAATATTATAATTAAAGGGGTTTTCCAGGACTAAAATATTGATATTTATGTCAGATCAATGGGCAATGGTGGTGGTGGGGGAGGGGGGGCAACATGTGGCACCCCCTCTGATCAGCTATTTTAAGAGGCCACAGCATTTGGACAAGTGCTGCGGCCTCTGCACTATATACGAAGGACAATGCTGTATTTGGCATTGCAGTTTAGCCCCATTCCCTTGAATTGGACTGAGCTGCAAACAGGCCATGTGACAGATAAAGATAAGTGGCACTCACCGTAGCTGGCTGCCGTATTGAACAGCTGATCTGTGGGGGTCCTAGGTGTCAGACCTCTGCTGATCCTTGATTGATGAACCTAAACCCTAGATTCATTCGCTCTGTGTGTTCACTGGATTTACAGGCCTGAACATCAAGTCGGGAGAGGGACTCCTAGCATTATAGACTAAAGGATCTGTATAGATTATCGACATAACAAAAATTATATATGCTACATACCTACAAACCAATATACCTGTATATTAGAGATATGTAAACAAGAATTTTAGTACATGACAAGTCCATATGTAAAACTGCCACCAGGGGGCACAATGCATTAAAGATCCACCAGACAGACACACTATACATGTGGATGATCAGCTCAACAACATGACTCTCTTATGGTCCCATTGGATGAATGTGGTCCTTTGGATGCGTTTGACATATGTGCCAGCAGCTATATCTGGGCATATGCTAAACATATACTGTAAATGCAGTGTGAATATACCCTTAGAAGTGTTACTTTCATAGGAGAATTTTGTACCAATATGGAGGCAAGCATATTGTCTATGGCTCTATAATAGGAACTCCGTGTTTTTTAACAAACAGGATCCTTAAGCCAGCTGACTAAAGGTTATTTTCCATCTTGAAAATTTGGTGTATATATTAGCCATATTTCCCAAACTGCACTCTATCTGTTTGCAGACCGGGACTCACATTATTATAATTATCTATGATGTTGTAAGTCACTGGCCTACTGCGAGACTACTATCCTGACTCACAGCATTATAGATAACTATATCATACTGTGAGTCTGGGTCTTCAAATAGAGTGCAGTCCGGGAATGAGTACCCGAAGCCCCGATCCGCACCTCCCCTGCCACATTGTGTGAGTGTGGGCAGGGTGAGGTGTTCGCACCTTGTCCCTATAGAAAACTGGCATGAGTTACAATGGAAATCTACAGCAGTTCCTAATGGGCGTAAATTTCCATTCTGACACAGGCATGGCAAACAGATTTATGAAGAAACTGCAGCCTCTTCATAAATATTTCAGTCCCTGTGCCAGTCAGGCTGTTTATTAAGACTGGCATACATTATGCCAGTCTTAATCAATTTGTCCGACTCTTTGGAGACTGTCACAGTGTCCATCTAAAATTGTCGGATAAAAAATTCCTGCAAGCCTGACTTATTCATTCAGTGATTTCAGTTAAAAAGAACAAACATCTGAAGGACCTAATAGTCATTGGGGTCCCAAAGACTCCGTTGGTGTCCATTATTTTAGTGGTTCTCCCCCGGTGCTAGTGTCAACCTTGTGTAAGAGTGTATTTGGAAGACTGTTATACAGTCTATACAGCTACAGATCTTGTGGTCTCGATTACGCTAGGGGTTGGGGTTTCCATTCTTCAGGTCCACTTGGGGACCTGAATACGAAAACCCAATTCGCTTAAAAAGTGGTTACCCACATACCCCATAGACTATAATGCTTGCAGGACTTTTCTCTCAGCATTTTTCAAATGGAATGGGAGACAGAATCCCCAAACGGGCACCGAACGCAGATGTGACCATAGCCTTAGCTGCATTACAGGAATGTGTTCCCACCTCCACTGGAGGCTTTGTTAGGAGCCTCAGTCGTAGATTCTGTCAATACATGGCAGACACAATGACAGACTATATGATGGAAACCCTGACAGACCACATTTTCGTCACCAGCGTCCATCATCCACTGATGGTCCAAGTTCAAACTAGCTTCGGCTGTCCGTTGTTCTGGTCCCTGAACAATGGACGGGTGGACCGCTATAATAGCAGTTACATATGGAAGACGAAGGTATGAACAGCTTTATCATCCACCGATTTCAGGAAGGCATTGCGACGGAGTCTCCTACGCAAATGTGAATGTGGCCTTAGTCACACATTTGTCCCCGGCTTGTGTTACGTCTTCGATAACTATGATGTAGTCAACTAGATAACTATGATGTATGATGTAGATGAATATGATGTAGTCAATCCCACGTTTTCTATGGGCCCTGTGACTGTCACACCCCAAAGACTACGATTTTTTTCATAACATTTCTAGTCCTGTTATCTGTAAGAATATGAAGGTAAACCTTTGCAAGACAATGGGAAAAAAACCCGCAAAAGCTGAAGTGTGACTACGATGACACATGGCTACTCAGGTCTGTCAACATTTGAGCAGAGCTCGCTTGTGAGGAGTGACACCACGTCACCGCAGCCCTGAGTCACTCACTACATCCTACAACCCTAACACACACGTAATACTCATGTACTCTGCTGAAGCCCACATCACCATACTAAAAGTACAACCTCTCCCTAACAAGTGGAAAATATTTCTCTGACTCTGTGAAAATGTCCCCAGTGCACAACACGTTCATAGGTCTGCATCTCCATTTTCTTGTAGCTCAAGAGTAAGACTAATGTTAGAGCAAAGCGCAGGCAAAATGACTCCGGCAGTGAAGACAATAAATACAGCGTAAGTTTTCCCTCTAGAACACATAAATGAAAAGTTATCCTATTTCTTTATTCCCGCCTTTTTAGACAATGCCGTGCTTCTCATTGGCTGAGCTGTGTGTCGTTCTTAATAGACGGCGCTGATTGGCAGGATCTGAAGCGAACGGTGATTGATTGGCTGCCCTGGCGAGAGTGGGGAGAAGTGACTGATGGTATCCATGGCGGAAGGTAAGAGAGCCGTGATCTGGGCATATGCTGTGGGGAACGTGTGGGTGTAGAGCTGGTGACGGAGCATCATGGAGGAAATGGATCTGGTAAGGGATTGTAGCGAGTGTCAGTGTATGGATGGGATGGCGGAGAGGAGCTGACAAGTAGGGGAAGGTGCCGGTGTGTGCACTAGATGTGATAGTAGTTCTATCGATGACATGCCTGTAGCAGAGCAGGCGGGTATGTGCGAGCCGGGCGGGTATGACAGCCGGGGTGCCAGGTGATGGAGGGCAGATCAGAGCTGTCATAATGGGATACAAGTGTTACTGTGCCCATATACATCATGGTGGTTATATATATATATATATCTATATATCTATATATATATATATATATATATATATATATATATATATATCATGGTGGTTACACAGCATAATATGAGCCGATATATATATATATATATATATATACACACATCATGGTGGTTATATCGCATATGTACTGTGATAAATATACACACATCGTGTACTATACATTATATGTACACACAGTAATCTACATCATGGTGGCTATATACCTTATGTACAGTGATGAAGACCTTAACCAGACCATACATGTAAAAAGGGGAGTGTCCTAAGAATGTTCATTAATTATAATTGAGGTATATGTGTAATATTATTATTATTTATTATACACATTGTGATGGTTATATATATGTACAGTGATCTTTATTTACATCATGGCAGTTATATGCCGTATGTTCAGTTATATATTGTGGTAATTATATACTATATGTATAATTTATTTTGCTATCCTATGGGGCAGCACTTTACAGTTATATATATCTACATCATGGTGGATATATACCATATGTACAGTGATACATTGTGGTGGTTATATACTCTGTGTATAGTTGTATACATACCATGTTTACTAGGGCTGGGCAACTGATCACAAAATAATCAAAACTGAAAGCTCATTTATTCTCTGTGACGTGGTCATGTGGATTGTTCCCCATCCGTACCATCCTGTCTGACACTGCCTTGGTAAATGACATGTCACTATCTGTACACTGACCGATCAAGATTGTTGATCTGGAATAACCAAAGCTCATTGGCAAGTTGTATAAATGTAAAACAGGGAATGGCCTAAAATAGTTTATTAATCATAATTAAGGTAAAATACTGTGTACACTGATCAGATTTCCCATGAGCAATGACATTGCAGATATGTGTGTGCGCCCCTTACTGACCACATGTAGATTTACATACAGTTTATTGAGCCTGCCGACTGATTCTAACTATATGTAAATTGCTTACACTATGTGGAGGAGATCTTGTATGGTATGACAGTGGATCTGACCTGATCACACGTCCTCATCCCATAACTAGTGATGGCTGCCAGGGCTATCCGTATTATTATTTCCTATTTAGTGATAAGAGGCGAGCAGAGCTACATTACACTGTACTCATATCTCCCATGGAGAAGGATGGGAGCTACCGAAACCGCGTCACACATCTGAGCTACCGAAACCGCGTCACACATCTGAGCTACACTGTTTACTGAGCTCCCATTCACATCTGTGGGAGTTAAAGGAAAAGCGTAAAGTATCAGTAGCACTGGTCTGCTCAGCCATTCCTGGAAGTTCTGCCCTAGGGGTCGGAATATAAGAGCTGTTATTCCCATCCTGGCAGGGATTTGCTAAGATGGAAGTAACCTTTTAAGGTGCCCATACACATTCAATAGCTGTTCCACTCTTTCCCCATCTCCCCCATACACGCACACTTGTTAGAATATCTCCTGTTTGGGCGGCGGTTGACCATTAAAACTTAACATGTCCAACCCTTCTCTTCCACGGACATCATCTATTGGGGAGAGTTAGGAAGACCCCCATAGTCCCTAAATCACAGGTGTCAGACACTAGGCTCGCAACTTATTGTATTATGTGGCCCTGCGATGAGACGTGTTCCTAAAGGGGCAGCACTGGCAAACAGTTCAAGTGCAGAGTTGTACTCCTGTGTGCCCCCAAGTCATGGCCTGTAACTCTTCACCAATGCTTGGGTGCCTTCGTGTACCTCGTCCCCAGCGCTCTGAACTGTACAATTATTGTACTTACAGAGCAGAGATACAGCACATACTACCTCATTTGGCACTCAGCCTGTGTGCATCTTATATTTTCCTCACAGCAGTACCTAGACCTAGGGATTGAGGTTCTGGGAGGAAAATAGAAGATGCAGACAGGATGAGTGCCAAAGGAGGCTCATGTGCCACATCACTCCTCTGTAAGTACAATATAACACTACATTACTACAGAGCGTTACCTGTGGTGGGCACTATTAAGCCATTATTACTGTAATAGTGGCCCCCACAGGTAGTAGCATTACTTATGTGTGTAAGGGGCATTATTACAGTATCAGTGTCCCCCGCAGGTATTAGCATTACTTATGCAGGGCACTATTAAGGTTGCCTTCAACGAGCTATAAATGTAACTACGCCTAACTTAGATACATTTATTCAGAATTACGGCCATTTGAAGACAACTATAAGACTGAAGTGGCCCTCAGAGAAAAATTAGTGTGACGCCCCTCTATTAGATAGTTGTCTGGTCCTGGATTTGCTGGGTTATGATAATAATGTATCCTTAAGCACTCTTCCTTAATAGGCCATGCACTGCTCCTGTTCCCAAGCCGGTGATGTCACTGTCACTGATTTGTGGGGGTCTAGAAGATGGAGCCGCACTGATCTGATATTGATGACCTGTCCTATGAATAGATTATTGCTATCATAGTCCTGGAAAAGAGCCTGTGTATAGTTTGCAGGTCCCGTTATTTTCTAATGATAAAAACAGTCCCAGGAACATGTATAAAGCATACCAGGACACATGTAATACTGGCATATCGTCATCACAGTGTGGAGTGTGGTACAGGATGTAGAGCAGATTGCTGGACAGTATCTTTACATGGCTCTGCTGCTTCTTATGAACCTCCATTTATAAGTTGATCCCAGTAAATCTGGTATTACACAGTGTCTAGTGAAGTCAGTGTCCCCCATCTATATACACCTCTATATACATGTTTGTAATAGGTGATCTTTTCAGTAACTTGGGCTAGTAGTGGAGTATCCTGAGCGGGTGAACCCTCTGCTACGACAGTATGTCTTACACTAGGTTCACATTAGTGTTCGTTTCCTTTCTTTGGGGCCACTTGGGGACTCAAAAAATGGAAGCCCTATCTGCTTAAAAATCTCTTACCTGCGGAGATATAGGCTATAATGGGGTCTGCCTGGTTTCCGCCTGAAATTGGCAGAGAAAAGTCCTCCTTGCAGGACTTATTTTAAGCACAATGGGGGACGGAGTCCCCGAACACTAGTGTGAACCAACCCTTAGTAGGTTGTTCTAATTCTGTAATAACTTGGTGCTCAGCATACACATGCCCATGGTGTTCAGTTGAGAATACATGTATTCTGAGTAGGGAGAAGGGAATAACCCGCTGCCAGATATTTCCGGTAATGGCCCATCGCCTTTGAAAACCAAGGATCAAACATGTTGAAATTCAGCATGCCTGATCATTTTTTATCCTGCCAGCTGTCAAATGGGCTCCAGCTGAACATCCAATCCACAGTAGATGGTTGTCCCATCCTGACCATATTGACTGGTTCATTGTATGCAGCTTTTGGAGCAGATTTCGATTGCCTTTGACTCTCAAGTATTCGCACTTCTACAAATTCCACCATGACGCTGTACAAGCACCTGCATTAAACACCATATTATTTACCATTTTCCAGGCTAAGACATGGATGACCTGAACCTTCACTACCGATTCCTCAACTGGAGACGCCGAATCCGGGAGATCCGTGAGGTGCGAGCTGTGCGTTACCAGGAGAGGGCCAAGCACATTATGGTAGATGGGGATACCCTAAGGTGGGGAACAGCCCTCAGAACTTGAGGGTGATATTAATTCTCTATTATATGTAATGGTGAGCTAATATTATGTATGTTATGCTATGTGTGTTATTTATAGGGACGTTCAGGAAAGTTCTATACAAATGGCAGTCGTGGACTTTACATAGACTATTATGTTATTGTTGGTTGTGGTTTCCTCCCATTAATAACTTTTTTTTTTCTGCCAGATATACTTTGAAGTTCACTTTCTGCTACCCAAATGAATGCAGTCTTTTGTTCGTTGTTATCAGCCATTTCAGCTTAGTGGAGGTTGAGTGTGATGTTCTTTAGTAGTACCTGGAAGTCCAGATGATCCCTACTTTATGGCCCCTTTCTATAGTCCTTTGTGTGTTGTTGTTGTTGTTGTGATGAGTCGTGTGCAGTGACTAATGTTGTGGTGAGGACACTAGGTATACACTGCTGTGACTCACTGTAGATCCGTCTATGTGTCCTGCTCCTGAGTCATGGACATGGCATTTATTGGAGCATCATTGGTTGTGTGACATATGAGCAGGGTACTATGCAGGTGCTCATATGAATAAATGGAAAGTTGGTCAAAGTTAGCAATTTTGTCAGAATTGACTGCGCATCTAATATGTGTGGAGGTGTTCTGATGGTGGGTGTCAGGAGGCAGAAGGGTTGGGTGTGTTGGATTTCAGCATAGTAATTCTTTGTATTTACAGGAGAGATTCCTTTTGACAACACACATACAGGTGCATCTCAATAAATTAGAATATCTTTGAAACGTTTATTTATTTCAGTAATTAAATTAAAAAAGTGACCTCCTATATTTTCTAGATTCTTTACACACAGAGTGTTCTATTTCAAGTGTTTTTATTTCTGTAAATGTTGATTAGAATATTGTAAAAAAGTTCAGTATTGTAAATTCAGTGTGTCACCTGCCAAGGTTTCCTAAGCCTTTAAATGGTCCCTCAGTCTGGTTCAGTAGGACACACAGTCATGGAAGACGCTGATTATAAATTGTATTACTGAATTACTGAAATGAATGTTTCTAAGATATTCTAATTTATTGAGATGCATCTGTATGCCTAGACAGTGGCCTTGGTAGTTTCTTCACATGAAAATGTATTGAAACCAGGGCAGGACAATTAAATGTAAAATAACCAAAACCAACCATCAACCCGGATAACCGGAAGGATTTTGTGCAGGTATTTCAGTTCGGTTATTACAGTATTTCAAGCTTTCACCTGCAATTTTGTTTGGACTGAATACGTGTGAACTAGAACTGCTGTTAAGATCTGGGGTCTCTTCAGACCCCAGAGTATAATACACGGAGGCCCATCAAACATTAAAAAAAAAAAGCATTACTCACCTCTCATGAACTCTGGCGCTGGCCTTTGTCCTTTTCTGGCCACCTGAATGTCACCTGCCGTTGTGATGCAAAGATGCAAGTGTCACAATGTTGAGTGACCTACGTAATCGCTGAGGTCTAATTGCAGTCTTCAAGGGATCCTGACGTCATTCAGGAGGCTTGAAAAGGACGAGGACCAGTGTGGTGCCCAGGGGAGGGGAGTAGCACTAAAGGGGGCAATTGGGCCCCGGGCTACAACCCTTTTTGAGCTGCTTATAATCTGGGGGTGTGACTTTTTAAAATGGACATGGTCTATAATAATTGCCGTTAATCGTAATTAAGGTAAAATATCTGATAAATGGCACTTTTTTTTTTTGGCCGAACACTAGAATCTTGCAGGCCGTACCTGCTGTGCTAGGAATAGTGGGTAAGGAATGTGCAAATAAGTTCTCTCTGATGTGAAAAGGATAACTTGCTCTAGCGCCACTTTTGGAAGTTAGCTCCCTTTAGATCAATGCCTGGTTTTCTAAGAAAGCTATATCAGAATATCTCCTCCAAAAGGAAGATAGACCCATCCACAGACAGCTGATTTGGGGTTATTGCCCCATATGGGGTAAATACTTTAATTATAAATCAATCTCTTCTCAACCTAGTCAAAATTCTAGTGTGTCGTACCCAGCGTAGACTAGTGTAGCCTCCTCTGCTGTAATATACTTGCTCTCCTCCCCTTCCTCCGTTTCACTTACTTGACCTTTCCCCTGTTTCCTCTACTGTTTGTTCTCTCTGCCAGTCCTTTCACTGGAGATCCAGTAAATTCATGTAAAATGCTAACAATGGTGTACAGAGCTGTTCAAAAGCTTCATACATTAGCCCTAATCTTCTGATGCCTCCTGGTCCTCACAAGACGTTCTTCTCTGCTACCTTCTCTTTTTCCATCTTCATCTCCAAGAGTTCTCCCGTGCTTCCCTTCATATTCTGGAGCTCACTACCCCAGCACATCAGACTATCCCCACCATCCAAATTCTCCAAAGTAACCTAATCTCATAATACATAAGCTGTTCTGAAGTGGTCTGTTATGTTTTAGCTTGCTTGATGTTGTCTCCTGTGAAAAATGAAGGGAAGTTGCAGGGAGTGGGCCGCCCAGTATCAAACTGGAATCTTGGCCGGGACTGTCGGGCCGATCGCTCAGCTCCTATCGTGTGATATAATTAATGGTGATTTCCGACAAGACTTCCTCTGTTGTGGGGTCACGGTCACAAGCCATCGTGTACGGGTCAGCTAATGTTCCAGTGCCAGCAAAATCATTTGTTCAGAAATATCAGATCACATAAGTCATCTTACTCATGTCCATAGTAATGGAAAGTGTTGGCGCTGGTCAGCCGGGCTTTACCGCACAATTATAAATTTGTAGGGGTTGTCTGAGAGTTTAAAAAAAAAAAAAATAAATAAAATCACGCAGGAAATGATATAAAACAAAAAAAAAATCAAGGATTCTTTAGATGTTTGGGTTTGTTCCCATATATGCAACAGCCTTTATTTTTTATCTAGCTACACCAGAGGGATACTGATGCGGGAGCCGGTCCTATTGATGGCAGTACATCATCCCTTGTCTGTAGTGCATCAGTTGTTGCTGAGTCGGATAGAAAGACTTGTACGGCAACATTTTTCTATCCGGCTCCTTGACCATTCCGTCCTCTGGCCAGGGAGCGCCAGAATGATCGCTTATACCAAGCTTTTGTACCTTCTTCAACCTGTGCTTTATAAATGAAATCCCCTTGTCTCAATCCTGATGCTTTGGTGGTCCCCGCCAGACTTTGTTCATTTTTCTAGAGCGACGATGTACCATCCTGTGCCACAGCCAATCACTTACCTGAGCTGAATCTTGTGCCATACATACTGGCATATTTTATAGGGGATGTTGAAGGATGATCATTTATATGGCCAACATGTAATACTACATTTTTCCTGTAGTGGCTGCTGCAGGGGAAATGTATTGCTGGTCGCAGCTATAACCTGGTAGCTGAGCTGGCTTGTATGGGTTGACAACTCGGATGAGACAACCCTTTTAATACCCTATTAACCCATAATTTACTTATTTAGATTTCCATGGAGGTGGCAGCCATTATAGTCTCATCCGGCTGCCTTTATACCTTGAGTGACGTACCAGCTATACTTCTTGGTTTATTCTTCATGTACTCCACCTATGTCCATGCACCAGGAATGCTCTGGATGAGCAGTAATATGCATTTTTCCTAGAAGTGGAATTTATAGTGAATAATAAATAAAATCTAGTGAATATTAAAAGTAATCTGTCATCAGCGCAGTATTTCTAGTTTTGGATGTGTATGGATTGATGGACGGCTCATTCATAAGCGCTTTCTTCTTTTTCTCACCAGTTACCACGGGAACTCAGGGGAAGTCGGCTGCTACGTTGCTCCACGACCACTAAGTAAAGACAATAACTACTTTGAGGTGGGTCAGGTTATCTGAGAAGCCGCATCATTAAGCGATGTTTACTATGAGGTTATGCGGCCATTATTGGCTGTAAATAGTTAATGCTTTTTTGAGTGAAGTCTGTTCTCCTGGGGCTGTAAATCGTTCATCTGTTCTTCAGAGGTTATTTATCTTCTGATAATATAAGAAGCCAAAATCTATCTAGTGACATCTGTTTGTGCCCCCCCCCCTTTATTGGCACCATCTAGGGTAATACAGTATACATTGTACATAGACTGGGTCTAAGCCTTGCAGAGGTATATATTGCTAAGATTTCCTGACTTATCCTGTGCCTGTGATGGCAGGCTGTGATGTATAGTCATACAGTGTCATATTCCTTGTGTGACAGCTCTCCATTCACTTCTGTGGGGCTGCTGAGACTGTAATTCGCTCGCAGCCCCATAGAAGTGAATGGAGTGCTGGTCATGCAAGTGCATTGGCGTTCCATTCACAAGGAGGCCATAGGGGTCTTTTGGTCCCCCAAACTCCTGATCATTGTGGGACCTGACAGTCTGGCCCCTAGTGATCGGACACTTCTATCCTGTCATGTAGCTAGGGATTAAGAGTCCATAACGGGACAACCCCTTTAAGTACACAACATGATATGCACTTATATGTGGTGGCCCTCTATAGGATGGTCAGTCTACTGTTAAAAAAAAAAAAAAAAAAAAAAAAAAACCACAAACATGTTGACACATACCATCATGATGGAGACCAAAAGGACGCTCTTTTGAATACAGGAGCTTTCCTTAGTATATGTGCCAAGTGTAGTGATCTAATGCAGTAGGAGCAGATCCATATATCGCTAGTATTATATTACACACATACATCATCATTTTTAGGAGCGGTTTATGATATCGAGGCTAGGTTTTAAAACTGGCGCAGCAGCGAGACGCCCCAACCTCTGGTAAATGTAGTGCGTGGCAAAGCTGATTATTTGTGTCTCCTCTTTCCTTATACTGCATTCACATGACCACAGTGTGACCTGTTTTTTTTTTCTAGCATGGATTGCTGTATGAACAGGAGGTCTCTCTACAGATACTGTTGAGAACCACCATGTGACCTCACTTTCATCACAGTCGTTCCCCCCCCCCCCCGCGATATTTTGACTACCTTGTATAGCATTGAAAAAAAAAATAAAACAATTGTAGGAGTGTTGCTTTAAGACCATCTGAGGCTAGCATAGAGACCTGAGATATTACAGAAAAACCCAGAACCAAAGTGGTCACTACTAGACCTTCTAGTCCTACTAGTAGTGTGAGGGCCCACTCTATGGGGGAGGTTTATGAAGACTAGCATTTTTAGTGCCATTCTTCATGAGCCCTGAACCAGAGGGTGCCTGGAGGAAAATCTACACCAGCTCATAACTGGTGTAGATTTACTGCATTATTTACATTAGATTTTTGGCATAAATGGGTGGGGCCAATGGCCCACCCCCTAAACTACCTTGCCACATCACTTTTTTGGGAAATGGTGTGGGTGGCTCAAAAAACACTACTTGCAACACTTTATGCCCCAAGTGGTGTTTAAAACGCTGCAAACCTGAGGTGACACTTTTTTTTTTCTATGCCAAAAATCTGGCCTAATTCAATAATAAATTGTATTTATGGCTATTGGTTGCTGCCTGTAGAAAGGTTTTACAATGTTTATTACATTTCACGCTTACTAATGTTGGTCCTGGTTTGTGTCTGTTTAGGTCTCTATTGTAGATCGTGGTGTTCGAGGAACAATCGCAGTGGGGTTGGTACCACAATATTACAGTCTGGATCATCAACCAGGTTGGCTGCCGGATTCCGTGGCTTACCATGCGGATGATGGCAAGTAAGTACTAGCTATTTTATCATTAGGAGATGGTTGTTTAATATATAATATATATGTGTGAATGGACAATATATCTTTTCAATTATCACTTTGTACCAAGGCCTTGAAACTAAGACAAGGAGGCGTCCTCTACATGTAGAGAAAAAAAATGTGTTACCATAATCATAGGTGGGGCTTCTTTCCAGTAAGAGCGGAGAGACAATGGAACTCGCCTCCACAGAATATAGTGATGATTGCTAAAGCTGTACGGGTGGAGCTGGATACCTTTCTTGAAAGTAAGAATATCATAGGTTATGGGAGCTAGACATTTTTGGAATAGGATGTGGATCTAGGGACTTAGTCAAATTGCCATACTTGGAGTTGGGAAAGATTTTATTTCCTCTGATGGGGCAAATTGGCGTCAACCTTGTGGGTTTTTTCCCTTCCTCTGGATCAACTTGTTCTGCTTATAGGTTGGACTTGATGGGCTTGTGTCTGACCTTATCTGCTATGTTGCTATGTATGATAATATGTTTTATGGGTGAAAGTAAGAATCTAATACAGCCAGAAGCTCCACAATCCAACCAGCAGCCATTTGATACCTTTTGTTAGAAGTGCACTTAGTATATATCAGTATGAGCTACCAGCACTTCTCTGAATGTCAACTCATTTCACTCAATGTAGAATGCTTATGGCATCTGTTGCTGTCACCTGTCTAGCATGGTACGGTGCTTGCAGACAGTATTAGTCTCATATAAGACCTCATTGGTGAAAAAGAGGAATTTGCTCCTAGCACCACCTATTGGAAGGTAGCTCCTTATAGATCAGGGGTTGGCAACGCCCTGCACTGAGCCATAACTTTGTGGCACGGCAGGCTGCCACCTCTGCTACACCCCTATTCTGTCAGCCTCTGGCACCCGACTATATACACATCACTCAGCCTCCTCCAGTACTGTACTGTATATAGGGGTCCTGGCATTTTGCTGCACTATTTTATTATTAGAATGGTTTCAAGTTCACACAGCTGTAATACTGAGGTAATCTACTCTCTGTATTACAGCTGAAAGTCCCGTTATAATGACTTATGTAGGGTTTGACGACATTAATTATAGCGCGGCACACCGAGTACCCAGTCCTTGATTTATTTATTTTTTTATTTAAATCGGCACACCGTACATAAAAGATTGCTTACTCCTGCTATAGATTAATACCTGGTTTTCAAAGAAACCTAAGTGCAAACCTAGGTGGCGCTAGGAGCAAATTCCTCTTTTTGACCAATGAGATCTTATTTGTATTCCTCACCCAGAATTCTTTGCAGGCATACATGCAAACATAATAAGTCCCTGTACCATAATGAGAGACATTGCCCCTTCTGACCCTGTATACTCAGTGACTCAGTAAGTGTCTTTGCTGGGGGTACCTAGCTTTATTACAGTCTACAGGGTTTATAGAAAGTGAATGGTTTAGTAGTGGCTAATATATCGCTGCAACTGGGCAGTTTTGTCTTGACTGTTATGGCGGTGGTAATGTTCTCCTAGAGAAGGTTGTTTTTTTTTTTTTTTTTTTTTTTTTGTAGAAAAGCTCTTCATGATACTGATGGAGATTACATGTCTAGATTGATATCGAGAGATGTAAATTTCTGACTACACCAATGTCTGAGGAAGCCATAGCCTTGTAATTCCAGTGTAACGTATCAGGCAGGAAATCCTCTTGGACGTTTCTTGAACAATGGAGTGGAAACGGACCGATTTATTTTTATTCCGCTAATATAAATCATTACAATGTATTTTCAATCTTGGCCTGAATATTCTGTATATGCTACCTGTTATAGCACCATATCTGTCTGTACATCCAGTGTATATGGCACACACTTTGTGTAGTCACAGCTTAGAGATCCAGCAAGCTTTATATTTTACAGTCTGAAGACACATCAGAGAATAGTTGACCATGACCTCTGATTTTCATGGGACTCTCTAACAGTCCGATGGATGTGTATGGGGGTCTGCTGACTCTTCCTTCAATGCCCAATCCTTGTGTTCTCCTTGGAGTCAATCCACCACCAGAGGAATCCAGTAGTGTCTTACTCCATTATTCAAGAGGCAGTGCTGTTGAACTATTAACGGTGTATTTTCACCTAGGGTTTTCTAGCCATATAAAAATGTGACACTGGGATAGAAATCTGTTAAAAAATAATATATCTGATCTGTGCTTACTTTGGCTACATGTATACTAAAATTAGAATAACACGGAAAATTAGCATGGCAACCACACAAAGATGACACCCATATGCATGAAGCTTTCCATAGTTTACAAACTGAAGTAGGGCTGAGCGATTAATTGAAAAATGACCAAAACCGAACACCAACCAGGTTAACCGATGTGATTTTGTTCACGTTGGTTATTTTGGTTAAGCTAGTACAATATTTGCAGTTTCGTTGAGACTGAATATGTCCAAATCTACTCTTCAGACCCCAGAGTATAATAAGCAAAGGCTGAGGGGAGGTGGCCAAACATAAAAACAGTGTTACTCACCTCTCCTGGGCTCCAGCGCAACTCCCTGCTGTCTTCCGGTGATTGGGCCCCAGCGGTCACATGTTGTCGCAATGCTTGCATCTATGTGTTGCAACACCATGTAATGTTAAGGTTCAGTCACATGCCTCAGCAAAACCTGGCGTCAGTAAGAAGCGCCAAAGACAGCAGGGAGTCTTGCTGGAGCCCAGGAAAGGTGAGTAACACGTGTTTTTTTTTTTTTTTTGTTTTTTTTTGATTGCTCACTTACTCTGGGTCTCTGGTTATTATACTCTGGGGTCTGAAGAAAATAGCAGTTAATAGCTATTTATATAGTATAGTATTAGTAATAGTATAATAGCAGTTTCGGTTTGACTATGTCCAGTCTGAAAGAAACTGCCAGGTGTACCTTGCGAGATGAACCTCATGAGGTTTGCCCAGCACTTGGTCATACTGTAAAAGGGTTTAAAAGTGATGTGACCTAAATAATCCCCATTAATTATAGGTAAAATCCCTGATTAATCGCCCTTTCTCCCAATGGCAGGGAATGCCCGCTCATCCAGTCACTAGTAGACAGCTGGGTGTTACCAGTTGTGGGTACTGCACAATACAAATTTATAAGAAGGGACCTTACGGAATTATTTCATGGGGAGTAACAGATATTTCCTAAGACACCTACCAGAAACTGTGACAGGTTCTCTTGAAGAAATCTTATACGTGCATTCTAGTATAGTCTGCCTTTGGGAATAGGTGGAAAAATAAATACACTGCTATATTGGCAAAAGCTATAGGACTTAAGTCCCTTTTTGTGCTTATTGCTGTTTTATGTGCGTGATTGACGATATTCTATATTCTTATCTTTCAGGCTTTATAATGGGAGAGCAAAGGGACGGCAGTTTGGTACAAAGTGCAGTTCAGGTGATCGAATTGGTTGTGGTATAGAGCCTGGCTCCTTCCATGTACAGACAGCGCAGATTTTCTTTACGAAGAATGGAAAACGGGTAAGAGAGGAGGCTATCCTATGGTTTGACTCTTTCGGCTGCTATTTGCGTTAGTCAATATTGTATCATGATGGGCACGTGTTTATCTATATCCCACTGCAGGTTGGCAGCACAGTGATGCCCTTATCTCCCGATGGCCTGTTCCCGGCTGTGGGAATGCACTCTTTAGGTGAAGAAGTGCGCCTTCATCTAAATGCAGAGCTTGGCTGCGAGGATGATGACAGCATAATGATGGTGGACAGTTACGAGGATGAGTGGGGGAGGCTACATGATGTCAGAGTTTCTGGCACGGTAGGAAACTTTCAAAATTTTGTAAACTTATTATTTTTAATTTTCAGTATAACATCCCTTTTCAATCTATTAAAAAAAAAAAAAAAAAATTACCCAAACCATGACATTAATAGCCGGTTTTGTGTGAACACTGACAGTGTTCTCTTTCCTGGCAGCTGTCAATTCATATGAATCCACATTGCCATCGACATCAACCAAAATGCTGCCAAGTTATTTAGGGTACAGCTCTTGTTGTGGATGGACAAGTGGTCCACGTAATATCCCTACAACAATTCTGACCACCGGAGGTGTCTGGCTCCCTCTGTCATCCGTTTGGCACCCCTGCAACAAAATCTTCAGGTTCCGATGGTTTTCCATGGAAGCCAGGAACCTATTGAAGGCCCCCATGTGTATGTAGGTGCTGAGTTCATCATATACCTCTTATACGTCCGCCATTACGTTTTTTCTTCTTTCAGCTACTCGAATACGTTGGTAAAGGAAAAAGTATAATAGATGTGGGTCTGGCGCAGGCCCGTCATTCTCTCAGCACTCGGAGCCATTACTTTGAGGTGGAAATTGTTGACCCTGGAGAGAAATGCTATATTGCTTTAGGACTTGCAAGAAAGGTAAGTAAGATCTTATATGTCTTGCCTTTAGATTGTTTTAAGGGAAATGTCTTAAAGTTGCCTAGACTGTTATCATTTTATGTTTATCATTCAGAATTTTTTTATCTATTTCCAGGATTACCCAAAAAACAGGCACCCAGGATGGAGTCGCGGTTCTGTTGCATACCATGCAGGTATAATATTTATCTCCTACTGATATTCTGTTGGCTGAATCCCTAGGAGAGGCAGGAAGGGCAGTATAATCCCCCTCCCATTGCTCTCAGTCATGAAAGTCATAGCAAGGTTGGTCACTTCAGTCATATGACATGACTTTCAGAACTGAGAGCAGTGAAGATTGACTGGGGTAATGGCTGTTTGTTTCAGACAACACTTAAAGGGAAGATTTCAGTACCGTTTTTTTTTTTATACTTCATAAATCTTTCAGGGCGGAATTTAGTACTTTCCCTGGGTTCTATTGTGATTGAACTACAGGGTTTAGAGGCCGGTTCTGACCCTGGGTCACTTGATTGGCACCAGGACCTGGCACACAAGTCATTTTGCCATTTCTCTGATGTTCACTACTAGTTACCTGCATTATGGGGGCTAACTTTACTGTTATGAGTTATTCAGCCAGCCCCCCATAGTGCAGGTAACCAACAGTGAACACAGGCGAGGAGGGAAAGCGGGTTCTGATCCGGTGACCTTGGCTTGGAACTAGGGCTTAGCCAAATTCTGACACCCATAACTTTTTGTTTGTGACAGTGTATGGAGTGTAAGGTGTTTTTTTTTTTTTTTTTTTGTTTTTGTTTTTTTTGTTTTGTTTTTCTTTTATAGAAAATAAAACTACATCTTGTGCCTCAAAAAAAAAAAAGTCTATTTTAATCATCATTTTATTTTATTTTTGGGAGGCAAAACTGCAAAAGAATTGAGATTTGGCTAGGTTTTTTTTTATATTTTTCCCTCGGGGTGCTTGAACCTGCGGTCAGGAGATCACAGGTACCATAGACTGCAATACAACTGTATTGAATTCTATGCATTCTTGTATAACTACTGAGTTCTGCCAGGCCTCAATAGATGTTTTACTGTGACAGGCCTGAGAGCCTTCAGAAGGCTCCCAGCTGTCATAGTAACCAGACAGCTCCTGCGGTCTGGTCACGTGGAGCTGTATCAGCAAGAATAGAAGTAGGTGGGAGTGCAGGGGGATATCGGCTGCCCTATCAACGTTTAATGCCTGCGATCAAAGAGAACTCTAATCGCAGGCATTACTGTGGGGTCTTCTGCTGTGCAATAGTAAAATCCATTGAGTTCATAGCCTTCAATAGGCTCCCGGCTCCACTTGCCGCCCTCTGATGACATTCCAGAGGGTGTCGATCGTCAAAAATGGTGGCAGATGCCGCAGTGTGTTTCCCATATAAGGAGAGGGCTCTGGTCCTGAAACCTCTCCATATAGTACATGTATGTGATTTTGCGTGAAGGGGTTAAGGGCGAACTTGATGGACATACAGTGAAGGAAATAAGTATTTGATCCCTTGCTGATTTTGTAAGTTTGCCCACTAACAAAGATATGAGCAGTCTATAATTTTAAGGGTAGGTTAATTTTAACAGCGAGAGAATATCAAAAATAAAATCCAGAAAATCACATTGTATAAATTTATTTGCATTTTGCAGAGAGAAATAAGTATTTGATCCCCTACCAACCATTAAGAGTTCTGGCTCCTACAGACCAGTTAGACGCTCCTAATCCACTCATTACCTGCATTACAGACAGCTCTCTTATATTGTCACCTGTATAAAAGACTCCGGTCCACAGACTCAATGAATCAGTCAGACTAACCTCTACAACATGGGCAAGGCCAAAGAGCTTTCTAAGGATGTCAGGGACAAGATCATAGACCTGCACAAGGCTGGAATGGGCTACAAAACCATAAGTAAGACGCTGGGTGAGAAGGAGACAACTGTTGGTGCAATAGTAAGAAAATGGAAGAAATACAAAATGACTGTCAATCGACATCGATCTGGGGCTCCATGCAAAATCTCACCTTGTGGGGTGTCTTTGATCATGAAGAAGGTGAGAGATCAGCTTAAAACTACACGGGGGGAACTTGTTAATGATCTCAAGGCAGCTGGGACCACAGTCACCAAGAAAACCATTGGTAACACATTACGCCGTAATGGATTAAAATCCTGTAGTGCTCGCAAGGTCCCCCTGCTCAAGAAGGCCCATGTGCAGGCCCAACTAAAGTTTGCCAATGAACACCTGGATGATTCTGCGAGTGAATGGGAGAAGGTGCTGTGGTCAGATGAGACAAAAATTGAGCTCTTTGGCATTAACTCAACTCGCCGTGTTTGGAGGAAGAGAAATGCCTATGACCCAAAGAACACCGTCCCCACTATCAAGCATGGAGGTGGAAACATTGTTTTGGGGGTGTTTCTCTGCTAAGGGCACAGGACTACTGCACCGCATCAATGGGAGATTGGATGGAGTCATGTACCGTAAAATCCTGAGTGACAACCTCCTTCCCTCCGCCAGTACATTAAAAAAGGGTCGTGGCTGGGTCTTCCATCAGGACAGTGACCCAAAACATACAGCCAAGGCAACAAAGGAGTGGCTCAAAAAGAAGCACATTAAGGTCATGGAGTGGCCTAGCCAGTCTCTAGACCTTAATCCCATAGAAAACTTATGGAGGGAGCTGAAGCTCCGAGTTGCCAAGCGACAGCTTAAAAATTTTAATGATATAGTGATGATCTGCAAAGAGGAGAGGACCAAAATTCCTCCTGACATGTGCGCAAACCTCATCGTCAACTACAAAAAAACGTCTGACTGCTGTGCTTGCCAACAAGGGTTTTGCCACCAAGTTTTAAGTCTTGTTTACCAGAGGGATCAAATACTTATTTCTCTCTGTATAAATGTTATAAATTTATTTGCATTTTGCAATGTGATTTCCTGGATTTTATTTTTGATATTCTATCTCTCACTGTTAATATTAACCTACCCTTAATATTATAGATTGTTCATGTCTTTGTCAGTGGGCAAACTTACAAAATCAGCAAGGGATCAAATACTTATTTCCTTCACTGTATGTCTTTTTTTTTTTTTTTTTTGACCATACTAACTATGTAATCGCTCAGTCCTAGTTGGAGCCAGCCCAAAAACCTGGGTTTTGTTCTCCATGGAATCTAGGGGCAGGAAGTCCTGAAACCCTTTCTGGAAAAACCCTTTAAGCATTTCCCTTTACTTGTTCCTCTTGTCCAAGTGCTCTGTCTGGTATTGCATCTTATAAAACTCAAGTTATTGAAGAGATCCTTTTCTGGGAAAATGTATATGCAAAAGTGAAACGGGCAGGGTAAAATTAAAATCTGCAGCAGATTTGTTGCAGACATTGCTATATGTATGTGATGCATCATACATGGAACTGAAATATTCCTTCCTTAACAGATGACGGGAAGATCTTCCATGGAAGTGGAGTTGGGGATCCATTTGGTCCACGCTGCTATAAAGGAGACATCATGGGCTGTGGAATAATGTTTCCAAGGGATTATATTCTCGACAGTGAAGGTATGAAGGACTTTTTTCTGAATTAAGGATGGTTCTGGCCCTTCATGTGATCTGTAACCTCCATTTTATAAACTGCTTCCTGCATAGGAGAAAGCGATGACAGCAGCGACATGAAAGAAATGAGGCTGCAGCCACGTGGGATTAGGAATGTTATGTACCTCCAGCGAGAGCAGCACCAAGACGAGGATGGGGAGGAAGAGGAGGAGGAAGAAGAGGAGGACATTGAGCGGGATCATGAGGGCAGGAAAGTTGTGGTAAGTCATGAATCAATTTCCCATGCTCCTTCAACTAAGCCCCACTCTAATACACTCATTTTTCAGGGAAATTAACGTGCTGGGAACAGATTGGCCAAAACTTTTTGCCAATATTGCATATTTTCTGACATACAAATGATGATAAATTCCTCCTTGTATGTGGAACTTTAAGGCTAAAGCCCCACGTGGCGTAAACACCGTGACTCGCCCGCGGCAGAAGTGCCGCGGAAAAAATCGCGGCGTTTTACAGTCAGAGTAAAGTGGATGGGATTCAAGTGAATCCCATACCCATTTTACGGAAAAAAATGCGCTGCGGACACGCGTTGATTTCCAAAACCGGCACGGTTTTGGAAATGTACAGCATGTCAATTATACCTACGGAAACGCCGGTGGTTTCCCCATAGGTATAATTGAAACAGTCCGCAGAGGAAAACTATGCAAACTTTCTGTCTAAAGCGCTGCGGGAAGAACCTCCCGCCGCGGTTTCTCCCGCATCGTTTTTTTTTTTTTCTTTTTTTGCTGCGGGACGCCACATGGGGCCTTAGCCTAAAGGCCAATTCACACACCTGTGTTTTGGCCAGGAAATGTGGGCCATGTGATGGCTGCATTTCCTGACCTTACCATAGCTCAGCTGAACTGCACTCACAGCATCATAGTTATTTATGTGGCGAGTTCCAGAACGAATGCAGGTCTGCAGTACCATACTCAGATTATACTGAGTGTGCGTGTCTCCAGGCCTGAACTGGATTGTGTGAATTGGCCCCAGGGGATGATTTAAAAAAAAAAAAAAAAAAAAAAGTGTTTAATACAGTATCAATGGAACAAACGTTTACTGTCACTTAATTGCTGGGTACAAGTCTACCAAGTTAAAGGGAACTTGACTATTTGGGACCATTAAACCACTATCATACACTTAGTGTGATGACACTTAGCTATGAGGAACGCCCCCCCCCCAGGTACAAGTCTATGGACGAGTACAGTCAGGGAGGGATGTTCCTTACAGCCCAGTGATGATGCTAGACAGTCAGGAACGCCCTTCTGACAGTGGGGAGAAGTTGGTGCCGAAACTAATGGCACCAATATCTTCAGCTCCGGGGTGCATAACAGGAAAGCCGTACTGTTGACTTTCTAACAGTATATAAAACCCCATATGCATGAGGACATGAAAGGTCCTCTGTAAGTATGTTGGTGGCATAATACAGACATTTAGAATCCTAATGGGAGGCAGAAAAAACTCTAGGTTTTTTTTTTTTTTTCTGTCTTCTGCTTACCATTCATTGTAAAGGGTTTTGCAAAGCAGAATCCTCCTCAAAAATCAGCCTGTAAAAAAAAAACCGTGTGAACTTCTCTTCCTTTTCCCGGGATGTATAGGCTGTCAACCCCTATTATGACTTTGTATATTCACAACTGCTAATACTCTGGTGCGTTCTATATATCGAATATAGAAATGTTCCTGAAATATTTGTGTCTCGTTCAAGCTTTATGCCCAAGAACCTGAGTTTTTAAAAGATAAACTCTCTCTCTCCCCAGGTTTTCTTCACAAGGAATGGGAAGATCATTGGAAAGAAGGAATCCATATTGCCTCAGGGGGGCTTCTATCCCACCATAGGAATGCTGAGCAGTGGAGAGAAAGTCAAAGTGGACCTGCACCCACTGAGTGGGTGAAAGAATGGCATCTGTGGGAAAGCACACTGCGTTCATTCTCCATTTTCCCATACACCAACCCTCCCAGTCATGCACGATTTGCACGTGGGCTTGTGATAGTGCTTCTTCGTGTCTGGAAACGTGTCTCAGTGGCCCTTGCTTGTCAATGTGGGCTCCGCAGTGATCATTGCCTGTTTGTTTTGGCATAGCAGAAGACATGATGTGACAGGAAACGAGAGCGGATGTAGGAAGAGTACCTGTGTAGTCATTTAGCGGATACAGTGGGGCTGTATCCTAGGGAGGTCACTATAGCTTAGACATATAATGTCCTTATTGATATCCCTGACGTTACTAATACACAATATTCCTTCAGTAGCTACAGTACAACCTTCTCGAGGCAAAAATGGATCCAACAGAATAGCTGGACTGTCCACTTCATGTAGTTCAGATGGGGAAATGTAATATTTATATTTATGGGTAAGTTACTTAACAGGTCTGGGATCTGGTGCTATGTAATGAATATTGAAAACCAAGTTGCCCTGTCCACTTAAAGTCCTCCCAAGCTGCCTATTTTGGCGGGACTGCCCAACTGTATTATGTATGGGGGTCCTACCCATCCTTCCCCCAACAGATGATGGTGTGGGAAGAAAGTGTTGGACCCATTCCTTTTCTCAGGGGACATAAGCCACCACCAGTGGTATATGGCTGCAGCTTGCTCTCCTCTTTCCACTGACAGCACATGCACTCTCAACCAAACCGGGCATGCATGTGAATAGGGAAGTCAGAAGGAGTAGCTGGCGGCTGAATGAAGGTGTACAGACACCATTACATCTCCCATCCACATTTAGGCCTCATGCACATAATTGTGTGCATTGTCGGTGTGCTAGCTGTGTTTCACCCATTCGTTTCTATGGACCCATAGAAACGACTGTATTTTCACAGTCCCGTGTATGGGACTGGGAGCAAAACTCAGGACAGGTCCTATTCCTGTCTGTTTTGCGGCCCTGACCTCAGTGAAGGGGGCCATGGAGGAACAGGCAGAACATGGATCCATCATGCATGTGCTGTCCGTGCCATTTAAGCCCAGCCTGGCTACGTGTACATGGTGGTGTGCATGTCATCTTACTATAGTTTACAGTCATCCAAATGAGATAGTCATAAGTCAGGTCACTGTATACTTTACCTGCGGTGAATATGACTCCTGTCATGTTACAGCCAATATCCCTTAAATGTCACATACATAAGAAGTCAGTCCGAAAATAAGACCATACTACTAATTTACACAATGTTAATGGAATTTTGCCATCTGGGGCATCTTTATACAGTGTACCATTTATGCCCTCCATACAGATGGAGACTAGACAGTTGATCTTATCGATCCAGTTTAAGTTTTAAGCTTAATGTTTTAGAACATGTTACAAATACCTCTATTTTAGCGCCATGCAGCACTTCCCTTTCCCATTATCTACTCTATTCCAGCAAGGCCGGATAGGTCCTGTAAGTATCCATGATGAACGTGCCGGTATTCTACCCATCTTTAGGCAATCTCTTATTAGCACGTACTCCTTTCTTGTGCTTATTTTCTGCATACTTGCAAGGATTTCCATGTATCTTGTGTTCAGAGTTATGAGTCACGTCTATGTTCTGTATGGAATACAGAGATCTCTATGTCCATGTCATGGCCCATATATACAGTCATATGAAAAAGTTTGGGCACCCCTATTAATTTTAATCGTTTTTAGTTCTAAATATTTGGGTGTTTGCAACAGCCATTTCAATTTGATATATCTAATAACTGATGGACACAGTAATATTTCAGGATTGAAATGAGGTTTATTGTACTAACAGAAAATTTGCAATATGCATTAAACCAAAATTTGACCGGTGCAAAAATTTGGGTACCCTTATCATTTTATTGATTTGAATACTCCTAACTACTTTTTACTGACTTACTGAAGCACAAAATTGGTTTTGTAACCTCACTGAGCTTTGAACTTCATAGCCAGGTGTATCCAATCATGAGAAAAGGTATTTAAGGTGGCCAATTGCAAGTTGTTCTCCTATTTGAATCTCCTCTGAAGAGTGGCATCATGGGCTCCTCAAAACAACTCTCAAATGATCTGAAAACAAAGATTGTTCAACATAGTTGTTCAGGGGAAGGATACAAAAAGTTGTCTCAGAGATTTAACCTGTCGGTTTCCACTGTGAGGAACATAGTAAGGAAATGGAAGACCACAGGGACAGTTCTTGTTAAGCCCAGAAGTGGCAGGCCAAGAAAAATATCAGAAAGGCAGAGAAGAAGAATGGTGAGAACAGTCAAGGACAATCCACAGACCACCTCCAAAGAGCTGCAGCATCATCTTGTTGCAGATGGTGTCACTGTGCATCGGTCAACAATACAGCACACTTTGCACAAGGAGAAGATGTATGGGAGAGTGATGCGAAAGAAGCCGTTTCTGAAAGCACGCCACAAACAGAGTCGCCTGAGGTATGCAAAAGCACATTTGGACAAGCCAGCTTCATTTTGGAAGAAGGTCCTGTGGACTGATGAAACAAAGATTGAGTTGTTTGGTCATACAAAAAGGCGTTATGCATGGCGTCAAAAAAACACAGCATTCCAAGAAAAACACTTGCTACCCACTGTAAAATTTGGTGGAGGTTCCATCATGCTTTGGGGCTGTGTGGCCAATGCCGGCACCGGGAATCTTGTTAAAGTTGAGGGTCGCATGGATTCAACTCAGTATCAGCAGATTCTTGAGAATAATGTACAAGAATCAGTGACAAATTTGAAGTTACGCCGGGGATGGATATTTCAGCAAGACAATGATCCAAAACACAGCTCCAAATCTACTCAGGCATTCATGCAGAGGACCAATTACAATGTTCTGGAATGGCCATCCCAGTCCCCAGACCTGAATATCATTGAACATCTGTGGGATAATTTGAAGCGGGCTGTCCATGCTCGGCGACCATCAAACTTAACTGAACTGGAATTGTTTTGTAAAGAGGAATGGTCAAAAATACCTTCATCCAGGAACTGATTAAAAGCTACAGGAAGCGACTAGAGGCTGTTATTTTTGCAAAAGGAGGATCTACTAAATATTAATGTCACTTTTCTGTTGAGGTGCCCATACTTTTGCACCGGTCAAATTTTGGTTTAATGCATATTGCACATTTTCTGTCAGTACAATAAACCTCATTTCAATCCTGAAATATTACTGTGTCCATCAGTTATTAGATATATCAAATTGAAATGGCTGTTGCAAACACCCAAATATTTAGAACTAAAAATGATTAAGATTAATAGGGGTGCCCAAACTTTTTCATATGACTGTATATAACATGGCATAACTACCTCTATTTCTGCTGTTAAATCTTCTGTGTTGCTGTGCTGTCAGCATTATCTATGGTTTGCAAGAAATCTCCAGACTTGGCTTTTTAGAATTTCTGTTTTGGGAGCGATGCCTCATGGGGGTTCATGGCATCCTGGTTCCCTGTAGCGTCTTTTATTGATGGCTAGTATTGGATGATAAAGAAGAAATGACTTTACTACAGATGTTTCTATAGTGGTATTGTACTGAGGTTCACCATACAGGAACCATATTCCTACCCCCTCCCCCCATTCTAAGGCTGGCCATACAGATTAGATAGCAGTCAAGTGAACACTCAATTGCTGATAGTGAGTAGCCGCTTCTTTTCTGCTTTGCACACCAGTGATGTCACTTAGCTTGTTTGCGGCTCAGTCCCATTCAAGTGAATAGGGCTGAACTGCACTACCTAGCACAGTCTCTGCACAATGTACATCACCATGTTTGATATTCAGTAGAGGCTGTGGCACTTACCTGAACACTGCAGTTTCTTCAAACAGTTGTTCGGTAGGGGTACTGGTTGTTGGACCCCCCCACTAATCTGATATTGATGACTTTTTTTCTATGGAAAGGTCAAGTTCAATGACAATGACAATTACAAACATGTAATGCGCTTTTCTCATGGGTACTCAAATGCCAGGGAGTGTTGTGAAGTAGGGGAGTTAGTAGCTGCCATACAGGCTCTCATCCCCAAAACCCACCTAGGAGACACAAGAATAATCCTGCCTGATCTTTGGGTGGATTCTACCCAAGCCTCCCTTTTGAAGTGAATGAGAGTAGGAAATCTTTCTACCACCGCCATGGCAGGTCCTGGTGCTAAAACCACCGTATGATCTTACCCTTACAGTCCCAGAAACCCCCTTTAACAAACTAAGACAAATATCTGTGTAAAAGAACAGAGGAGACCAATTGTCCTGATAAAGAGGTCACAGGGCCGAAGACTATGTAGAAACCCAGCCCCAAGATAGAAAGTATCTTACTGCCAAAGTTCTTCTCTGCTGAACTCCTTAATGCTGCTAGGGTACATTCCATATGGGCACTAGTTAAGAGGTCACACGTCCCACATGGTTGCATCCATTTTCACTGAGAATGAATAGAACGCTATTCCTGATGTTCATCTATCTTTAGCTTTTGTATGGAGAGGAGAAAGCTCCTGGCAGCTGAAACTGGGTAGACTACACATATATGCAGATGGGATGGAGCCACACTCACCCTGGTCTGATTCATGAAACCGTAACAGACTATATCTGAGCTGTTTTCTGTAAAGTTTTAGTACCTGGATTCCAGGTGTATATGAGTCTACAGAATTGGTAGGATCATTATGCTGTATGAGCAATGGCTTCCATGGTACCAGCCCATTGATCATTGATCCCATATTCTTTCCTGACAATCAGAGACATGATCTTCCGATGCTATACAGGCAGATGGACAGACTTCTCTCATTCATAAGCTCATCTAGTCTCTGTTAACAAACCCATTAGTATTTGGGACTGCTGTATGATCATAGTATTACAACTATTGAGCTTTGGGAAGAAAGGAGAAGAATATTTACTGGGTGGGTATCCATGTGAACTGTCCTGGCAGCGCTCCATTGAGTGAATATATTGCCCAAGACATAATCAATACACACAGTAAGGATTGGGGGACCAGCATATTGGTCCATATTTCTCAATTTTAGCCTGTATTCAGACTGCAGTCATACAGCTTTGTACGAGAAATGTATATTTAGGACCCAGTCTCAACCATATAAAGAAGGAACCAAAGCAAATGTTTGAGAGCGCTTTCTCTGTCTTGCTTAAGATCTGGTCTTGTTCTCGGTACTACTGTAAAGACTATTACAGCAGCAGTCTGAATACAGCATTACAATGAGACCTGCAAAACGGAAGCATCTGTAGTGGTAGCAGAACAGGCAGTCATAGTATTATCTCTCATACCTGCAGATCTTAGCAAGTATTTCATGTTGGAGCTGTCTGTTTTGTGCTTTGTGTAAGAGGACTTGGCAGTGTTCTCAGGTGCTTTAGGGTGGATTCACACATGGCCTATTTTTGGAAAAATGCTGCATTTTTTGTGTTTTTCATGCAGTGTTTTGATCCAGTGCCAGAAATGGATTCAAGAGGAACGGGAAATATAAAGACAGACTTGTACGTCTCCTCCTTGATGGTTCCACTTCTGAATTTGGCTCGAAAAAACTGCCTGGAGTTTTTTCAGAAGTCTGTGTGTGTGAAACCAGCCATAGACAGGTAGGACGTCCTGTTTCCAAGCGTTCTTGTCTGCTGCGTATGCCACCGTTACTTTTCATACACATCCGACCATGTTGATTTTGTTACGGTTCAGCCGAATTGCACTAGAACATATCCCAATGTCTGTACATAATCAATATCCATGTTTATATACATATATTAAAACACAGATCTCTATTTACCTGGTTGTCTTTCATTTTGTACACGTTTCTTAACTCCGCCGCAGGGACTGAAGGGGAATGGTGCACGGACGCACAAGATGAATAAAACGTCTTGTTTTATTTCAGGTCCATTTTTACATAAGATATAAACCTTTCCATAAAAGATTCTTTAAGCTTGCATAGAAAATTAAAATATCTGTTTGAAATCTAATATCATATAAAAGCGCAAGTGCTTTTGCCAAGTTTATTACATATATATTACATATGCTATGTATATATTATAAATAGGAAATATATTTCTCTATAGAAAGCTCCAGCGCATTCTCAGCACTTTTATTTTTTTTTCCTTTTTAGTTTTAAGCGTAATAATGCTTAAAGGGATTCTCCACTTGAACAATCCCTATTTCTTATAAGGGTCCATTTTCTGTAATCAGATCACAGAGTGTCCCCACCAATTACCTGGTATCTGTGGGGAAGTCTGGCAGTAAGTATTCACTTTCCCTGCAGCACCACTACAGGGGAGACTGAGCATTACACATTGTCCATTCAAATCAATGGAGTGTCTTGAGGACCGGTTGTGTAATGCTCTTTGTAACCACTCTCCACTGTGCTCAAGCAATGAAGATCCTGAACAGAGGGTGCCCCTCTATTATTTTAGAATTTCCTATTTGGGTTTCTGAAAAGTGTTTGTTTTTTTAACTGGACAACCCTTTTCATCTCTCAATGACTAAATGTACACTCCGCGGTAATACCTTGGTTATTGCTAGGTGTGAATGGCTGGCATGGTCCCTTTTAATAATATCAAGCATATTGCAAAGAACGCTACCACAACATCACGTACACACGTGACTAAATGTCTTCGGGAACATCTTAAAGGGAGTCTGTCACCAGGGTGAAGCATATTAAATCAGCAACCTAATTAGATTGATCAGGAACTCCTGAATGGAACGCCTTTTTTCCATGAAAATTCGTGCCCTATTTTGCCAAGATATTTGTTTATTTCACAATATGCAAATGAGCAATTTGGAGCACCGAGGATGGCTTTGTTGCTCCCAACTGCTACACACCACATTAGACAGTAACACCCTCTTTCTTCTTTGTGTGATATTGCTAGGGAACTAAGCTGAAATCTCGCATGACCCTGTCGCACAAATGGGATAGAAGGGAGGGGGGAGGCGTATTAGAGCAATTTGGAGCAACAGAGGCGCCCTTGGTGCTCCAAATTGCTCATTTACTTCTTGTGAAATAAATTAATATCTTGGCATTAGAAGCATGAATTTTCGTGGGGGGAAAAAGGCATTACAATCTATGGTGTGCTGCTGGTTTAATACACTTCACCCTGGTGACAGACTCTCTTTTATTATCAATGGAATTACTGTAAATAGGAAGCAGGTTATACAATAGTAATCTAGTACAGAATACTTCCAGTATTGTACAACATTAACTTATTTTGGTTGGAAGACTGTGTGGCCTGAGGAGTCATTACATCTAATAACTATGGCCACATTAGTAACACGTGTTTTTTTTTTTTTTTTTTTTTTTTTTTTTGTTTTTTTTTCTTCTCAGTGCTTCTAAAAGGAAAAAAAAATAGGTCTATGACATTAACATTTGCATCAAAAACCCTGTATATTGCAGAATCAGTCGTGTTTGACTGAAAAAAATAGCACTGAATGCAATTTTTTTCCCCCCACCTCAGCAGAACTCATTAGTAAATGGGGTCCACTGAGCACCGTGGATTTTCTGTGACTGAGCCAAAACAGCACTGTGGTTTCAGTTTGTTAGGTAGATGTTAACTATCAATTTAACATTAATAGCTCTGTTTCTACAGTTACTATACAGACCAATGAGTTTCCATGGTAACAGACTACAAAGCTACTGTGTAGTCTGATCCTGCAGTCATACACTCTTCAATTTGTCATCTCCATGCTAACATACTTTTGGTAGGTTTGTAAGACGTAAATGATTGATAGAAGGGAGTACGACTGCAGGATCAGACTACACAAGGTTTGTTTGTTGTCTGTTACTATGGAGATGCATTAGCTTATAGGAGCTGTAGAAACAAAACTATAGCCAATTTTTTTTAATATGACCTACGTGCAAGGCTGCTTTGTTTCAGCTAAGAAGCATGGGACAAAAAAAAAAAAAAAGTTGCAAGGAAAGAAAACAAGGCCTGGGCCACACAGGACTAACAGACTGCTGAATTTCCATCAGGAAAAAAAATAGGTTTCCTTCAAAGCCATTGCAGCAAAAAAACAAACAAAAAAAAAAACCTACTAAAATTGGGTGGCCTTTGCTGCTACACATCTGCAGGCATCACTAGCTCTCTGGCAGCTTTTTATTACAAAAGCTGACATGTTGCAGGGTTACATCACACAGAGAAGTCACTTTGCACTTCAGCTTTTAGTCCCAGCATGTGGATAAGATGTAACTCTCACCTAGTACGCTGCTGCTATACAGCTGCCTGCAAGTTTTTGGTGGCTAACCCATTGCGATTATTCCCTGTGTGCCCAACTCTAGCTAAATACCGACTGTAAAAAGTGACAAGTACCTGCCAAAGAGAATAACTTGTCTTTATATGGAATACTATGCTATTCTGTCTACAGTCATGGCCAAAAGTTTTGAGAATGACACAAATATTATATTTTCACATGATCTGCTGCCCTCTGGTTTTTATGTGTGTTTGTCAGATGTTTTTATCACATACAGAAATAGAATTGCATTCATATTATGAGTAACAGAAGCTTATATTGACAGAATGAGTTAATGCAGCAAGTCAATATTTGCAGTGTTGACCCTTCTTCTTCAGGACCTCTGCAATTCTCCCTGGCATGCTCTCAATCAACTTCTGGACCAAATCCTGACTGATAGCAGTCCATTCTTGCAGAATCAATGCTTTCATTTTGTCTGAATTTGTTGGTTTTTGTTTGTCCACCCGTCTCTTGATGATTGACCACAAGTTCTCAATGGGATTAAGATCTGGGGAGTTTCCAGGCCATGGACCCAAAATCTCTATGTTTTGTTCCCTGAGCCATTTAGTTATCACCTTTGCTTTATGGCAAGGTGCTCCATCATGCTGGAAAAGGCATTGTTGAGCGCCAAACTGCTCTTGGACGGTTGGGAGAAGTTGCTCTTGGAGGACATTCTGGTACCATTCTTTATTCATGGCTGTGTTTTTAGGCAAGACTGTGAGAGAGCCGATTCCCTTGGCTGAGAAGCAACCCTACACATGAATGGTTTCAGGATGCTTTACAGTTGGCATGAGACAAGACTGGTGGTAGTGCTCACCTCTTCTTCTCCGAATAAGCTGTTTTCCAGATGTTCCAAACAATCGAAAAGGGGATTCACCAGAGAAAATGACTTTACCCCAGTCCTCAGCAGTCCACTCCCTGTACCTTTTGCAGAATATCAGTCTGTCCCTGATGTTTTTTCTGGAGAGAAGTGGCTTCTTTGCTGCCCTCCTTGAGACCAGGCCTTGCTCCAAGAGTCTCCGCCTCACAGTGCGTGCAGATGCACTCACACCTGCCTGCTGCCATTCCTCAGCAAGCTCTGCACTGCTGGTAGCCCAATCCCGCAGCTGAAACACTTTTAAGAGACGGTCCTGCCACTTGCTGGTCTTTCTTGGGCGCCCTGGAGCCTTTTTGGCACCAATGGAACCTCTCTCCTTGAAGTTCTTGATGATGCGATTGTTGACTGAGGTGCAATCTTTCTAGCTGCAATACTCTTCCCAGTTAGGCCATTTTTGTGCAGTGCAATGATGACTGCACGTGTTTCTTTAGAGATAACCATGGTTAACAGAAGAGAAACAATGATGGCAAGCACCAGCCTCCTTTTAAAGTGTCCAGTGGTGTCATTCTTACTTAATCATGACAGATTGATCTCCAGCCCTGTCCTCATCAACACCCACACCTGTGTTAATGTAGCAATTACTGAAACTATGTTAGGTGGTCCTTTTAAGGCAGGGCTGCAATGATGTTGAAATGTGTTTTGGGGGATAAAGTTCATTTTCTAGGCAAATATTGACTTTGCAAGTAATTGCTGTTAAGCTGATCACTCTTTATAACATTCTGGAGTATATGCAAATTGCCATTAGAAAAACTGAAGCAGTAGACTTTGTAAAAATTAATATTTGTGTCATTCTCAAAACTTTTGGTCATGACTGTAGTTTTATTGACTATGTAAATGGGTGAAACAGATCTGTTGTGAATTGCCTTTTATAGCTGCTGAATACAATATAGCTATATTGTCCAGTTTGGACAAACCTATGGCTGTTTCACACTGTATAAAAACATTTTCTTCGCAAATATGAGAATATGTTGGTGCCATATAAGCAAAAGAAATAAATAAAGCAAAAAAAGGAAAGCTGAAAAACCTGAAGGATACAATTTCCCCAAGATGGGATCTGGTCCTAAATAACACTGACATTCCATGTGTGGGGATAACTTTACTTCCACAGTCAGGGTTTCTACACCCTTCAAAACTTTCCATTACGTCGCAAAAAGTGTGTAAAACACTTAATAAATCCGACACAAGGCATGTATGCCAGTTTTGTGGTGCAAACTGAGCAAATTCTGGCAAAATTTGTTTAGTAAAATACTGGGGAAAATTTAATAAGACCTGCACATGGCAGGCGCTGGTGGTAGATGCCCCGAATTGTTAAGGGGTTGCAGCATCTTAATTTTGGTGCACCACGGGAGGTCCCGTAAACCAGAATTGAAATTTGCACAGGAAATGACCTAACACAGGTTTTAGATGTAACCCCATCAGTTTTTTGGTGTGAGGTATAGTAAATCTGTTGGACCGACTATTCCAAAAAGTGGTAAACGGGTCAGAAGACGGACATCATGATGCATTTTCGGTTTAAATTGCCCTGAGCCATAAATGGACCACTTTTGCACCTGAAAACTGGCATGGTAGCTGTAATAAATCCCCCCCCCCACCTCCCGCCGTGTTATGTGGTGTCCTTGTTTGGGTACTTTACTGATCAGCTGTTTTCCATATGGCATTGAACATTAGAAAGGGGTCATGTTTAACAAATTCCTTCAGTTTAGAGCGGGTTATAAAAAAGGGTTGTCACAAGGGATAGTCCTATGAGGTTCTCTTTACAAACTGTATATATTATAAAAGGTCCTGGAAGGACATTAGATTAATATGTACCAGTTACACAGTGAGCAGCTCAAGCAAAGGGTACAATTACAATTCTCAATAATACAAGATGCTTGTCTTGAGATGACTGAAGAAATAGATAACAATACAACTTCTGTAAGATTTTACTTGTGGCCTCCCTGGACCTCCATCTACTATGATGAGCAGGATTTAAACATTTTTGGCCCTGCATCCAGGGGTGTAGCAATTGCTATCAGGCCCTGGATCCTGAGGGGGCCCAAAGAACTCCCTTCCATATAAGACGACCAGTATTATAGGTAGCATATGGTAAGAAGGGGCCCTATTACAGGTACGCCTATGTCTGCATCTTTTCATTTTAGCTACAAGGCCACTTGTGGATATAATCCCTTTCGAGACTTCATTCATGTCATGATGGAGAGAACCATCCACACTTTGACTTTAGGATATCAGCGGGACACCAGTTTTCAGTGGCTGACAATAATCTCACCCTGATATTACAGTAGGAATCCACTCCTAGCATGTTCTCAACAATTCACATCCCTTCAACTATAACCAGATCCATTATCCAATGTACTGTAAGCAGAAACCATGACCATCAAAGACTTGAGTCCTTCACTTTCTTGATGGTGCAGACTGTCTGACCATTCGTAGTCACATGCTCTTCACAGCTTGGCTCTATAGCACATACATCTTTTGGGAACCACCAGCCGACCTTCTTTAACCATTTCTTCTGCAGTTAGTCTTTGGTTTCTTCTTTTATCTTCGATGTGTGCCAAGCATGACTTTGGTGATGAAGTTTACAATGGCCGAAGCTGGCTGTTCAGGGTCGAGTTCTGCAAAGAGATGGCAGACGTTCTCTGCTGTGGTTCCTGCTTTCCGGGCCACGAAACCAAACACCCTGTAAAGCAAACAAATGCACTGAAGTCTGAAGCCAAAGTTTACAAGGTTTAGTAGTATTTAGTCCTGTGTGATCAGCAAGGCGTCCTGGAGAAGGAGTGGTTTTTATATGGCGTTATGTATTGGTACACTTTGATGTCTTTTAACCTTTTAATGTTCCATTTATGATGCTATTTACCATATAATAAAAATGTCAGTTTTCAGAACAAGGCACATACGTCTTAAAGACGTTCTAAGCAATACTCATTTTAAGGGTATGCTCCCAAAGGATTGAAACTGCAGCAAAGAATCTTCAGCTCATTTCTTTTTTATTCATTTCATTCATTCATTTTTATTGCAGATTGTGCTGAATTCCGCAGTGAAAATCTGTGACTTACAGTTAACCTGCTTCACATTAAAAATCCACACCACGGGTCAACTTCCATGCAGTCTGTGCGTCTTTTTCTGAATGTGAATGAATTTTTTTTTTAAAATGGTTATGTCAGGAAAAATACTTTATTTATCCTCTATCTACTGATTCTGAAAACAGTGGGTGTTTTACCCCCTCATTGTGAATACAGCTGAACCTCTAGTGGAAGCAGACACCTCCCCGCTCTTATTAATTTCAATGGGAGTTCTGGAGATAGATAAATGTTGTACATTGGCTATCTCCAGCACTCCCACTAAAGTGAATGGGATGGAGGCGCATTCACCAGGGATTCATCTGCCTTTGAAACAGGGCTAAAATGCCCATTGTTCCTGGGATCAGTGGGGACCCCCAATTAGCTATTTATCTTATGAATATGGGATAAATAATTTTCATGGCATAAATCCTTTAAAATCTCATCCACTTTGTTACTACTGTCAAATGCTGCAGGTTTTCTGCACCAAAATTTCACACAGAAATTCTGAGTTTCAGTCCTTTGTGAACATACCCTAAAATATACCAAGTTTCTTTTGACAAGGAGAGCCCTGTGTCAGGCTGGGTTCACACCAGTGCTTGGACTAAGTTCGGGGTTTCCGTCCCCAAACCCGCTTAAAAAATGCAGAGAGGATTTTTCCACATTTTTCGGGCAGTAAACCAGCGGACTCCATTCTAGTTTTAGCAGTCATTTTATCAGTTTGGTTGTCCATTATATTTAGGTTCACTATCAGTGTCTCTTTCAGATTAAAGACTTTATTGAAGGTAGATTGTTGTTAACAGCCAAAAAGGAAGTAAGGAATGGTGGAGTGGGTGCACTATAAGACCAAGAAAAGGGAAAAGCAAATTTAGGGAGCTTTAACATATGAAGTAATTTTATGCCATGGACAAATCTTCATCCACATCCATGGTAAGGCATGCTGATTTTAAGGCTAAATCCCCATGTTGCAGAAACACAGCTTTTTTTGTTGCAGATTTTGCTGCGTTTTTTTAAGGCAGAGTCAAGAATGGCTACAAAAGGAATGGAAAATGTATAGGAAGATCTTTTACTTCTACCTTCTGCTCAATCCATTCCTGGCTTAGGCTCAAAAAACTGCAGCAAAATCTGCAACAAAAAAAGCTGCGTTTCGACAATTTGGGGCCTTAGCCTCAGACAGATTTGTCCATGGCATAAAATTACTCCATATTTGAATCCACCCTAAAAATGCTCTTCCAATATCTGACACTGGTTGGGGACAGATGCAACTGCATGCTGCCCAGCAGGTATGACGCCCAGGTCCTATACATTAGAATGGACATCCTACAATTACCTCAATAAAGATGTCATGGCAGATGTCAGAAGGAGCGATAGAGTAACATTAGAGGGACACTAGCTATAATACCTAAGTAGCAGTCTTCTATTATATGACAAATGATCCACAAAGACTGGAATAAGGATGGATGCAACTTTCTAATATGTATCCCATAAAAATTTTACCCTGTGTGTTTCTATTTTTTTGCTTTATAGTGTCCTACTCCTTTAAGTTTGAAGTAAAAATCTACCGATGCCTATAGAGAATGGCTTCCTTTTAGGGACGTGTATCCATGACAGTGGTCATAATATTTAGTATATGACATCACTAGAAATGTAAATCATTTGGCTGTAGAAATGAAAACCTTGGAAAATGTAATAATGTGCACAAGTCCCTATGGGTTGACTTGGATTAGTGGAGTAGCTGACTGTAGAGGCTACTAGAGACTGTATGTTCCTTGGCTTCACCGCCTGTCTGAATGAGGCTTTAGGGTTTCTGACGGCTGTCACTGAAGATGAAATGCTGTCTCTGTCTGTGAGATCTAACTTGTCTAGTCTTTTCCTATAAATTAGGCCCCCCTCCCTCCTTACTCCTGAATTATACATACTTTGATGTTGTCTTGTCTGGGTTGGTCCACCTGAAATATAATTATACAATTTTAGGAAAAGAAAACACTCAAAAGTACAAGAATATGGCAAAAGCTGAGAAGTAATGTAATGACTGGTACCTGCGGTCCTGTGGGTCAGCACTACAGTATGTTACACTGGAAACAGGATAATGTCGTCTGAAGAACAGTCTAGAAAACACAACCAAACCCAAAAGACATCAGTGTATAATACGGGGAACATCTATTCTTAATAAGCAAATCATCTCCTTCTGGGATCTCTCTACACAATATCAGTTACCTCAACAGGACTTCTATACTTATTTTAGGGTCAGACATTTCTTGATACATGTTCTGCAATACGCCCAAAAATATAATCACCTCTTTGTTTCTCCATAAACTCAAAACCAAACTAGTTTTCTGGAATAAGTTATAATAAGTTTGGGCTGAGGCAGCCCTGCTGTGGTCCATCTTAGTGTTCCCCCGATCTGCCCACTTTTGTAGAAAATGGTGACCAGGACACAGAACCAACAATGTGGCACATATTTTGCACAAAAAAGGGCCATATGCCAAAGATGCACCACATTTAAACCCATCTATGCCAGAATACTGGAGGGGTAATAAATGTCCCCCGTTGACTGTTAGTTTATAGGGATAATGCACACTCTGATGTCACAATACTGAGATAATGTATTCAGTGATGTCACAATACTGACATAATGCACACAGTGATGTCACAGTACTGGGATAATACCCACTGTTATTATAGCACAGGGATAATGGACTGGGATGCCCACTATAACATCATAGCATAGGTATTAATGCACATTCATATTGAAACAATAACAGGACACACTACTCCTAGCAGCCTGAACCGATAACAAAAACACAAAAAACTGGCCCGCTTCCCCTCCACTATCCACAGAAGTTAAATGAATTGTTTTTAATTTCAAAATGGAAGAATGTTTTTTCTATTAGATGACAGAAATACTCTAAACTCAAATCCTTGCTGGCCTAATTTGTTTAGACTCTCACTATATTCCCCTCCTATCAATACAATATTGTCTTCCACCCTAAATACAGGTGCATCTCAATAAATTAGAATATCTTTGAAATGTTTATGTATTTCAGTAATTTAATTAAAAAAGTGACCTCCTATATTTTCTAGATTCTTTACACACAGAGTGTTCTATTTCAAGCGTTTTATTTCTGTAAATGTTGATTATGGATTACAGGTAATGAAAACCCAAATCTAAGAAAATTAGAATATTGTAAAAAAGTTCAGTATTGTAAATTCAGTGTGTCACCTGCCAAGGTTTCCTAAGCCTTTAAATGGTCCCTCAGTCTGGTTCAGTAGGACACACAATCATGGAAGACGCTGATTATGAATTGTATTACTGAATTACTGAAATGAATGAACGTTTCTAAGATATTCTAATTTATTGAGATGCACCTGTAAGGATGGTTGTTACTGTTCTGTAAATTTGTAAAACTTTGTTGCACATACAAAAATAGGCACTTGCCCAAACTTACTTGCGCTGGCTGTCGGTCAGTGTGATACCTTGGTCAGACACCTTGAAATGGACAGTAGTTGCAGTAGACCTAGGGGGAGTCAAGATGGCACTGGAAGCCCTAGAAATAGCCTGGGGGCCTGTCAGAGATTCTGTATCCACTGAGCCAAGGAAGAGAACACTGCAGGCTGGGGGTAGAGATGAGATGTATAAATTAGATGCATAGAAAAGATGGATTCCACACACAACCACCAATATTAAAAGAACAATCCAGGCAAAGCCGATTCGCAATGTTGTTATACCTACTGCAGGGCCTGAGAGGGTGGAGCATGACATTGGTGCTCTTTGAAACCGTAAGAGAGAATAAATGTGTCATGCTCCACCCCCTCAGGCCCTGCATCGGGTATAAAACTGTGAATCAGATTTGCCTGGCATGGTCCTTTAAGTGGATATACTATTAGGAATCTGTTACACTATGCAATAACATTCTTCTCGGTATATTAGTTACTACCGTGGTCGTAAATGGGTTGTATGGGTGTATGAGATTAGAAAGAGGGTACACTTTCTTCCAGAAAGAGCACCATTTTATTACAGAGGTTGTGTCTAGTATTGCAGCCCAATTAAAGGGGCTATGCCACAAAAAATGTTTATCCTCTATCCAGAGGATAAACTGTTGATCAGAGGGGGTCCCCTGTTGAGGGCCCCACCAATCCTGAGAACGGGGGTGAATTTTTACCGCCATTGTGAATGTAGCAGCTGTGGGGGGCAGTTGCATCCCTGCTCCATTCATTTCAAACTAAGGCACTTGGCTGTCTCTGGCTGTCCATTGAAATTAATGGAGAGGGGATGCAACTGCCCCCCATAGCTGCTACAATCACAATGTTCTCAGGAACACTGGGCATCTCAGCGGTCAGATTCTCAGTGGTCAGATTCCCACCAGTCAGCAATTTATCCTCTATCATATGGATAGTGAATAAATATTTTTTCAAGGCATAACCCCTTTAAATCAAAGGCACAGAGATGCTGTTTGTACTATTTTACAAGTTCGTTCATTCCCTTTAAATAAAAAGCCTGACAACTAAATACGTAGTTTTCTGGTCACTGCAGGTATCATCTATATACACACCTGCTCCTTGTCGTAGTAAGTCCGCCGCTGTGCTCATATTCGTAGGAACAACAACATCTGAACTCTGCTCTACCAAATCTATACATGACAGAGAACAGACATGAACACATCATACAGAACCAACCACAATACACACTGGAAATATGATTGTTATAATATTTAATGATCAAAATTGATATATCTATAAAAATGATAGTCCTACATGTTGGAAAATCACTTCAACAAGTGGCTGTCCGAGAACTGTTGTGTAATCTCTTACTGCCGATGAGACATCATTGCTTACTTACAAAGCCTGAGAAGAGAATCTGACGCATTTATCTGTAGTGCTGGCAATATTGTCCATGCGCTGATACGGAAATCCAGATCTGGCGTAAATGATGATATATCTGGCGGAGCTGATGGCCCCACACACTGCACGCCCTCACCACTCACTTTTCAGGGGATGGCATAAAAACAACACTTGTGACATTTTTTTGTTGCAAGTGACATTTACAAAGTCAGAAACCGGAGGTTTGCAACTTTTTTTTTGCCAAATAAAATGTCTAGGGGTTTAATAAGTCTGCCCCCGACTCCATGACAACACTACACCTAACAGATCAGGACAGAAAAGGTTATCATCAGAATCTATCAGTGCAACTTCAGGTTTTGAGCCTGTAATTTCTGTTCTTTAAACTATTATATTTCCTTTAGTGGGAATAGTTACATCCCAACAAAAATATATACATAATATGGCGGATGCCTTTTAGCTAACAGCGCCGAGTAGGGGACTTAAAGACATACAAACATATCTCTGAGGTCACAGGTAGACGTAACAATGCAGAAAACTTTCATCATGTATGGAAATATGTGCACCAAGGGCGGTCCCAAGTCACACAAGTGCTAAATCCTATCTAACACCATCCCATTACTGTATTTGGTGGGAGCCCTTCCTGGGCTGGGGATTGCCCATGGGGCCCTTGTGACTTAATTTGCATACAAGATTTCTCTGCACTGCTAAGTCTATCTATAGCCACATAGTTATGTTTAGATATACTGAATTTCCCCATTGTGGGACTATTAAAGGACTATTATTATTATTAAATGTCTTTAAGCCCCCTACTCAGTACTGTTAATAGCCACAAAGCATCTGACAGAACCCTATAAATATAAGACTTCAGTTATTGACAAGTAAAATTGCTAAGACATCTGTAAGGCAATAGCTAACCTCCTTATATTTAGACGCCTGCTTTATGACTGACTTGTGTCTTAATATCATGGCAGCCACTATAACGCCTGTCTAAATAGACAACATGTCTACATATTCTAGTAAAATCTGTGAAGATCATTTTCTTTGAGGTCAGGCAGACATAATAATAAAAACAGGGTGAGACAAGCGAAAAGAAATAGGTTATTATGGTTCTAGGGATTGGATGCATCTACTTACCTTTGTCAGGGACGCGAAGCCTACAGGGCAGAGACAGAGGAGTGACTGAGTGCTGGGACACCAGGGCTGACAGGCTTCCTAAGAATCAGAAGAGACACCTTGTCACCTAAGCCAAGCATACTGTAGATAAGATGGTGACTAGAGTCACAATCACTAGGCCGGCAGACTCTCCACTAACATGCATATTCATCCTGACTGAGAGCAAATATAAGAACAGACTAAGTGCTGGCCATACATCCCGAGATTTTTGGTATCATATGGCAACAAAAATCTAGTGTCTAGATAAACTTTAGATATGTAATAACCACCTGTCTTAAAAAATCTTTAGGTTGATGCTTAGGGTAGGGACACACATTCAGGTTTTTTTCTGCAGTTTTTAGAGCCAGAACCAGGAGTGGATTAAATAAAAGATATTAAATACCTTCTGTCCTTTTCAGGTTCTCACCCTTCATGATCCACACCTGGTTTTGTCCTCAAAAACGTCATCAATAAAAATCTGAACAAATGTTCTTATAGGCCTCATGCGAATGTGCAGGCCGAGGCTCTTCTGATGGGGGGCATCTGATGCTCCGTTCCATTCTGATGATCATAGAGAAGGTCTTATCCTGCTCCATGTTATCGGAACGGAGCTCTCAATTAGTGTCAATGGAACTCATGTGAGTGTCATCCGCAAGTATGCCACAATAAAATTGACCCTCCTTGGCCTGCACACTCTGCCATGTACTTGAGTCCTTAGGGTACGGCCAAATAGTGTGTCAACAGCACATGGCCGAAGTTCTATCCACCCATGGTGCCCAATAGTGGTGTGGTTTTGCAGGTAAGAGTAGGGTATAACTCAGTCTTACTTAAAAAATCACATGACCATTGGGCGCTGCAGGTGGCAGGGCATTGGCAGCACATCGCCCTGTGTAAACAGGGATCTACTGCCAATAATAAACACAACTGAATGCCGGAGGAGCAACTATGGTAGTGACTGTTCCTCTGCCATGTCCTTTGCATCAACTCATATAATAGCCCAATGCAAACAAATGCCTAACACTGTTCGGCACTAATCCTTCAGGCATTCATCCTTCCAAATATCTGACAGTGTATGAGGACCCCTGGTATATGTGGTCCCCAGAAAGAGATTAGTAATTCTATAGACAAGCAAAACAATAGTACTGGTTAGAAAATAATATTTTCTTCATTTCAACAACTGGGTAAATGTTTGGCAGCTACCATGGGTCACTTTCACACGGCAGTATTATGGATTGTACAGTCATGGCCAAAAGTTTTGAGAATGATACAAATATTAATTTTTACAAAGTCTACTGCTTCAGTTTTTCTAATGGCAATTTGCATACACTCCAGAATGTTATAAAGAGTGATCAGCTTAACAGCAATTACTTGCAAAGTCAATATTTGCCTAGAAAATGAACTTTATCCCCCAAAACACATTTCAACATCATTGCATCCCTGCCTTAAAAGGACCACCTAACATCGTTTCAGTGATTGCTCCATTAACACAGGTGTGGGTGTTGATGAGGACAGGGCTGGAGATCAATCTGTCATGATTAAGTAAGAATGACACCACTGGACACTTTAAAAGGAGACTGGTGCTTGCCATCATTGTTTCTCTTCTGTTAACCATGGTTATTTCTAAAGAAACACGTGCATTCATCATTGCACTGCACAAAAATGGCCTAACTGGGAAGAGTATTGCAGCTAGAAAGATTGCACCTCAGTCAACAATCTATCGCATCATCAAGAACTTCAAGGAGAGAGGTTCCATTGGTGCCAAAAAGGCTCCAGGGCGCCCAAGAAAGACCAGCAAGCGGCAGGACCGTCTCTTAAAAGTGTTTCAGCTGCGGGATCGGGCTACCAGCAGTGCAGAGCTTGCTGAGGAATGGCAGCAGGCAGGTGTGAGTGCATCTGCACGCACTGTGAGGCGGAGACTCTTGGAGCAAGGCCTGGTCTCAAGGAGGGCAGCAAAGAAGCCACTTCTCTCCAGAAAAAACATCAGGGACAGACTGATATTCTGCAAAAGGTACAGGGAGTGGACTGCTGAGGACTGGGGTAAAGTCATTTTCTCTGATGAATCCCCTTTTCGATTGTTTGGAACATCTGGAAAACAGCTTATTCGGAGAAGAAGAGGTGAGCTCTACCACCAGTCTTGTCTCATGCCAACTGTAAAGCATCCTGAAACCATTCATGTGTGGGGTTGCTTCTCAGCCAAGGGAATCGGCTCTCTCACAGTCTTGCCTAAAAACACAGCCATGAATAAAGAATGGTACCAGAATGTCCTCCAAGAGCAACTTCTCCCAACCGTCCAAGAGCAGTTTGGCACTCAACAATGCCTTTTCCAGCATGATGGAGCACCTTGCCATAAAGCAAAGGTGATAACTAAATGGCTCAGGGAACAAAACATAGAGATTTTGGGTCCATGGCCTGAAAACTCCCCCAACTTTAACCCCCTTGGAGACTGGGGGGCAAAAACAAAAGAGGGGGGGGGCAAAAAAAAAAAAAAAAATATCGAAAAAAAAAAAGAGTTTTTTTTCGAAAGAAGGGCGGCTTTTCGGGGGGGTTTGGTCCGGAGGTTGTTTGGGGGGGGGGGGGGGGAGAAGGGGGGGGGTTGAAAAAAAAAGGGACAAAAATTAAAAAATTTATTTTTTTTTAAAATTTATTTTAATTTTTTAAAAAATTTTTTTTTTTTTAAAATTATATAAATATTTTTCTATTTCTGTATGTGATAAAAACATCTGACAAACACACATAAAAACCAGAGGGGGGGAGAACATGGGGAAAAATAATATTTGGGTTATTCTAAAAATTTTGGGCGGGGGTGGTTTTTTGCTTCAGTAATTTTAAGGAAAAAAGAGGGGGGGGGGCCCTTAAACCTTTGGGGGGGTTTTTTTTTGTGTTGGTTCTTTGGTGGGTTTTTGTTTTTAAAAAATAATTAATTATTTTGCTGATTTTTGGGGGGGGGTGTGTTTGTTTTTTTGTGGTTTTTTTTTTTTTTTTTTTTGTTTTTTTTTTTTTTTTTTTGGGGGGGGGGGGGGGGGGGGGGGGGGGGGGGGGGGGTTTGTTTTTCTGGGGGGGGAAGGGTGGGGGGGGTTTGTTTTTTTGGTTGGAGATGGTGGGGGTTGGTTAAAAATTTGTTTTTGGTTTAATTTGGGGAAGTGGGGGGGGAGGGGGGGGTGTTGTTTTTTTTTTTTTTTTTTTTTTTTTTGTTGTTGGGGGGGGGGGATATGCCGCTGCAAAGTGGCCAGTGTCAATGTCAATGAGCAGCTTTATATTTAGACTTAGCCATAAGTTTTTTTGTCCAGTTTTTTTGTTACATGGTTTCATATGGTACTCAAGACATTGTAATTTCATACTATTCTATTATACTAGTATTACACTTAATTAAAAATCTTTATAAGGCTAAGGCCCCACATTGCGAAAAATTGCAGCAACAACGCATTGTGGTTTTTCCCGCAGCGATTTTCAAAGAAAGTCTGCAGAGGTTTTGTCGGTGTTTCTGTAGATATAATTGAAATGCTGCGTTTTCCAAAACTGCAACGGTTTTGAAAATCTCAGCGTTTCCGCTGTAAGTATTTTTCCGCAATGTGTGGATGGGATTCACTAGTCCGCTTTGCAGGGAGTGTAAAACACCACGTTTTTTTTCCGTGGCGTTTACACCACGTGGGGCCGTGGACTAAGGCTGAGGCCCCACATAGCATAAACATTGCATTTTTTGTTGCAGATTTTACTGCGTTTTTTTTTAGCAAAAGTCAGGAGTAGATTTAACAGAAGGTAGAAGTATAAGAGATTTCTAGATATTTGCTATTCCTTTTTGAACACACTCCTGACTTTGGCTTAAAAACTGCAGCAAAATCTGCAACAAAAACGCTGTGTTTCCGCAATGTGGGGCTTTAGCCTAAGGCTAACGCTCCACGTAGTGAAACACAGCTGAAAAACGCTGAAAAAAAACGCATTGTGTTTTTTCCACAGCATTTTTCATTTAGTATTTGCTATGTTTTTCTCTGCGTTTTTTCTTGTAATGTGTGGATGAGATTAACCTAAATCTCATTGACTTTGCTGGTACTGTAAAAAGAAAAGTGCTGCGTTTCTGCATAGTGGAGCCTTAGCCTAAGAATGAAATCGCACACTGAGTTTTGATGTTCTTTTATGGTGCCATTTTTTGTGCCATTTTTGTTAAAAAATGCTACAGCCAGATATTTTGTCTTTAGTGAAATATAAAGTCTATATACGCAGTGTTTTGGTATTTTTGTTGTGTGCTGTTTTTTTTCCCAAAAAGCAGCAAGCTCAGAATGTGGTGTTTTATTGTTGCCATTTTTATATAGGCTTATCTATAGGATATCAAAATCACCAAATAAATACAATTAAAAATATCTGTAGAATGCGCCATTGAAAATTAAACACATGCGATTTCAGTGAGAAAAAGTATGTGTGAACGAGCCCTAAAACCCTTTACCAGCACAAGTCTATTCGAGAATGGTTTCCACTCTCTAAAAACATGAATAATTCCAGGCATCGTACTGTATTTCACTACATGATATGGGAATAAAGATTATTTTGTCTGGAGCCATAGTTCCCACCATTAATTTTTTACCAACATCTGACAAAACCACTTAAAACGTCACCAAGCCACAAAACCAGGAATGGAGAAGGGAAAGCAGTGCAACCCACGCAGATATGACTGAGAAACCCATGGCCAGACAGGAAATCTCTGCAACCCAAAGAATTATGACTGAACAGCCCCAAACACACCGCCTAAACACAGAATCACTCATTCATGGTCCCAGGCAGCCAAGACAGATTAACCAAGTCCCAGAAACCTCAGAAGAATAAATCAGGGGTCGGATTTAGAGGATAAAGCACACACGGACAGCAGAGGATTACTTGATGCTAGGAGGAATCCCTTGGATAGAAATGGATTACAAGATGAGCCAAATATCCAAAAGGGGTTTTTTTTTGCAGTTGTTACTGTAACACCACTCTTGTGGCCGAAGAACAAATCTGGTCTTCCTTGGTTGCATCTTGCACCGGTAGATTATTACTTTCTTAAAGGGGTTGTCCAAAAAAAAATTGGATATTGCAAAAAAATAAAGCTAACTTACCTTTTTACAGGTCTTCTCTTTCGGAGCTGATAGCTCGCTTCCCACCTTGCCAGACCGGAATTGGTGATGTTCTGATCGCATTCACCGAATCCCTGGCCCCAGCAGTGACCTGTACTCAAATGCCACATGACCGACTGGCCTCAGCAGTCACTGGTCATTTATGTACAGGTCACCACTTGATGCCTGTGGTTGGTTGCAGCATTGTCCTGAATACAAACAAAACATCTCCAGTTCCGGTCTGACAACAACTAAAAACAGTGAAGACAACAGCTGTCAACAAGACTGGAAGGCAATACCTATAACATGTGAGATAGCATTCTTTGTTTTCATATTTTAACAATTTCTAGCATTATTTAATACAGGCCTGAGTCAAACAACCCCTGTAAGGAATACATCAGTGGAAATACCAGTATATCTATTCATTCTGAAGATATTGAGTCATCTGTGGAGATCACATCCAAAATATTAGACTTCAACCTCAGCTTTAACAGTGAAAGTGGCCATATAACAACAGTTCCTTTAAGATGTACTCCTAGACATTGTCTCTTCATACACGATAACCTCATCCATCATCTACCAGTATGATCATTTTATATGCCTAACATATCAAACCCAAGCAGACATGCTCTCACTCAGTGAAGATCCCAACCACCAGACTTACCACGCACATCTGACTTTTGGAGTTGATAGACACATCTGAAGCTGGCCATACACATTAGATGTTAATGTTGGCCAAACTCGACAATGTCGGTGGGACCACCGGACTGTCTAATATGTGGATATCTACTAACTCTTCCTTGTTAGAGATAAAAAGATCAGGCTGTTGGATTTTAACATGCCTGATCTTTTTGTTCCCAGGGAAGATAAGATGCTGCCAGAGGTGTCTTTTTACAGTTTAAAAACCCTTTCCCCATAGGAGAGAAACCAAGCATGCATGTGTACGGAGCAGTCAGTAGGGATAACTCTCAGCAGAATAAGATTGGTTCTGAGATGATCATTGCGAGTTAGTTTGAGAGCAGAACTCTATAGGAAAAAGTACTAACTGGTTCACAATACTCTAAAATAACAACCTAAAATAAAAAAGAAAATAAAAGGGGAATTCTGAGAGTTAAATATTGGTGACCTATCCTCAGTACTAGTATCCTATCCTATATCTGGGATCCCTGCAGATCAGCTGCTTGAAGGAGCAGCGGCACTTGGGTGAGTGCCACTTCTGCTTTATAGGTCATGACAAATGCATCTTCAGGAGATTCTTCATGGTACCAGTAAAATGACAAAGATGGCAGATGTTTTAATACCCATTATTTCCAAGATATCCGCCTGCTGTCAGTGAAAGGAAACATTCTGCATCCATATTTCCGCTCACTGATAAGAGGTACTGTATACAAAATAGTGACAAATTGTAACATTTAGGCTAAAGCCCCACGTAGCAAAACGCAGCTAAAAAATGCTGCGGAAAATAACCAGCAGAAATGCATCACTTTTTTCCCGCAGTGTTTTTCATTTTGTTTTTGCTGAGTTTTTCTTTACCTATAGGAAAAACGCCAGTGTTTCCGCAGATATATATTGCCTTCAGTCGACTAGCTATGGCTTGAAGGTGTCTGACGCAACAGTTTATGAAAGCACAGCATTTCCGCAGCAGATTTTTTTTTCTGCAATGAGTGGATGGGATTAGCCAGAATCTCATTCACTTTGCAGGTACTGTAAAATGCAGCATCTTTTTGCTGCAGGGTTTCCACAGCGGCAAAAACGTTGCGTTTTTGCAATGTGGGGCTTTAGCCGAAAGTGGTTTTCCCAGGAATATAACTATATCTAACCCTCAATGCAGGGACTTTGGGACTTTCTATAGTCTGGCACTGATCAGAAACTCAGCCATGATTTCCTTATTTCTTACACTGATGCAGACAGGGACATGACATGCACAAGAAGAAATCCTATCCACAATAAGGAAATCATGGCTGGGTCTCTGACAAGTGTCAGACCATAGAAAGCCCCTGTATTGAGGGTCGTATCTATTGACAACCGATGAAGACAACAGACTGTCATCACTACAATAATTAGTAAAAATCTTTAAAAAATCTGCAAATGTTTTAATTATTTATATTTGCAAAATGTTTAACTATTAATTGTCTATAAATTGAAATGTGGTTATGTTCCTGGGAAAAGCCCTTTTAGCTTTGCTGTTTAGCGTAAATCTCCTTAGCTATGCAATAATATGACAGAAGGAATTTACTGCTGTATAACCAGGCTGAATCACTATGGAGGGATGTGTATCCCCTGTGTGATGTATAGGAACAGATGAAACACATAAATGCTCTTTGATCTGGCACGTTCCACAATGAATACATATGGGAATACTGCATGAAAGCGAACACCGGTATGTGATTTGTAGATAAGATTTGTGGCGAAGTACCAAAACCCAGGATACCAGGGAGCTCAGTTTCTAACTTACCAAAATGGGGTTCAATAGGGGAACCTTTAATTTTCACTCCTTTCGGCCCAGTCTCTATGAGAAAGTGACGGACTAACTGCTCGGAGGGATCTGCAGACAGATACAACTTCATGTTACAGACAATATGGACTATGAATATTGAGGAGAGGGTCTATAAGTTAAACCAATACACTACCTTTACATGGCTGCGTCACTGCATTTGGAGGTGGGCTGGAAACCTTCAGAGCCAAACCATATGCCCCTCGAAAAGAGTTACTGTCCCGAATCAGGAAAGAACCAGGCTCTGCACTTCTTAAAAGGGCAATGGCTAAAAAGTAAGATATGACATGAGTAAGATAATAATAAGATATGACATGTGAATTGTCAACTCCTTATCAATTACCAAAACCCCTGAATAAACACATCAGCCCTTAATGGGATGTCTTGGTGACAGAAGCCATTCATTAAATATCCAAACATCCAAAAACATAACCAATACCTCATGTCATCCCGATGTTGTCTATATTTTCCCTGACAAAGATCTCAACAACACCAAATACATAGCATTGTGAAACAATTTTATTCAGCTACGGGTGGTCCTTAAAGCATAACTAACTTGTATTCATATTTTTCATAAATCCATACTGCCAGTGAAGATGGCAGAATTTATAATATACTTTATTAAAGAAAACTGTCTGTTTCTTCACTTATTTGCCTTCTACTTTCACTGATCAAATCTGTACAATAGAATTCTATGGAGAGGGAAGGAGGGAAGAGCTCCTCAAGATACAAAATCATCAGAGAAATAAGAGCCCCCCTCCCTGCAATATAGAGTGACAGCTTTCTTCCATACACTTATCAGGAATTACTATCCAGCCTTCAAACAGAAATAACTTATTTTATTCTGTAGACAGCCTCATATTTCTCTCCCCCTCCTCTTTCTCCCCTCTCCATACACGTCATGGTAAACTGATTTGGACAGAATCACTTAGAGAGATCTCTAAAAAAATGAGTAAAAGTTTATTTACACTTTAAAGACTTAAAGAGGACTTTTCACCACTTTGACCAACTCCAGTTCTTAGTATCTATTAACAGGAGCTGCTACATTGATTCTGGCATATTTGGAATTTTTTTCTCTAGCTTTCACTATTCCTGAGCCATAAGTGCAGTTAGTTTTGGTGACTCATATGCAATACAAGTCTGTACTTACAGGTAGTCAGGCAGGAGCAAGCAAGATCTGACACGGTTCACCTCTCTTGCTTGCTCCTGCCTAACACCACCCACCTGACCGTACAGAGCCTAAATAGTATATCAGGCACCAAAACTAACAGCTCAGGAACGTTGGGGGCTAGAGAAAAATTCCAACTGTGCCAGTTGAATCAGTGGAGCAGCGACTATTAAAAAGATACAAAGCTGGAGTTTGTGGAGGTGGTGAAAAGTCCTCTTTAATGTCTGATGGATTCCACAGTCATACAACACATTATATTGCCTCCAGTTGACTAGCTCTGGCATGAAGGTGTATGTCATTATACCTGGCAAGTATAGAAGAAGCAACAGCTTCTTCTTCATTTATACTTGCTGTGAGGCGGTGACTTGGAAATCAGGTGCCTTGAAGTTCTGCAGCTTTCTGCTTGTTTGCTATCATGCTGATCTATTCCGTTGCTTTGCTTTGCACAATGCACAATGAGACCAAAAATACAGTACTGTATATACTAGATTGTTCATTACCTTGCTCCCTGGAGATGCTTGGCTTATACCAAAATCTTGAATAATCTTGCACAAAGTTGGAAGCTGGAGGAATGTCCAGTTGTATATCTAAATTTTGGGGCAAAAACAAAAAGGTCACTCTGCAATGCAATAGAAGACACAGACTAATAGTAAAACATATTTACTAACCTTTGACTGAAGAGGGGGATTTATCTGCTTGCTGCTCACTTGATCTTCCAAGGGTCCCTATCTTGTCCACTGCAGCTGGAGTGTGGCACTTTTCAGGCAAAGTGGGTGGGTGGGCATTTGGAGGGCATGGGCTGCCTGAATAATAAGCAGTACTAATGGGAAATAATGGAGTGGGAGAAGGAGACAGGAGCTCACATTGACTTCCCATTGGTGACAGTGGAGGACTTGTTGTAATCTCAGCTCCATGGCAGATGATAGGAGTCTCCGGCAGGGTCATAGTAACACTCCTTTTCTGTGGTGCAACAGGATTTAACGTTGGGGGCAACTGTGGAGGGCAGGAAGTTTCAGGGGGTACACTGTATTGGGCAGCTTGAGGACTTGCTTCTGTAGGGACTGGTGCAGGACTGAATGATGGCTGTTCCTTTGCTTCTTCTATTGTCCTTGTGGTAGGACTTACAGGCATCTGAGGGGCAACTTTTGAAACCCGAGGTGGGGATGCAGACTGTGTAAAATTTCCTTCAAGATTAGTTGAAGTAAGATTTACATTAGAATCGGTGACTCCAACCCTGTAATATACAAACGTGTGTCAATGCACGACTGTTGTGAGAAAACTGGTGCAGACGGTGAATAGTTGTGGCACATCTTTAGCACACTGGCCTTTCTTGTTTAAAAAATGACCCACTTCTCTCTTTCTGTGCCCCACTTGCCACTTTTTCTGAAAGCGGGTGAAGTGGGAACTCCTCTGCCCAACAAATTTACTATAATCGGTGTGAGTTATGTAGGAAATCTATGCCAGCTCCTAATTCATGTACATTACCATTCTGGCATATGGACGTCTTGATAATTCAGGCACGGTTAGCACAAGTCTGGGACTTCAATGGGGGAAATTTACTATAAAAGTCATGCCACTTTTCTTGTGCAAATGTTGCGCATTTTTGGCACATTGCCATTTGTACCAAAAATAATAATAATAATACAAATGCACCACTTTAGCCATTTTATGACTTGCTCACCACTTTTTAGAAGAGTGGATGGACTAGGACAGAGACCAAAGCGGGCATGAGTTATACCTAAAATGTATGACAGTATATGTGTGAAGAATATCGCCTCGCCCAGCCGCCTGGCACGCCTGCGATCAAACTTCTTTCTTAACCTCCCACTCACACACCGTGAGTAGACAGGGTCATAGGATAGAACGAAACGAGCGATATAAATTTTATATGTTTAATAACCCAAGTGGGTCGGTATGAATTAATAGCATATACAGAAATATACAATATTAATATGATCAAATATAAACATACAAGCAAAAGAGCAATGATACGGCACAAAACAAAAATGGAAATAAAAGATAGAGAAAATACCGGCATAGGCTCGTAGTCTGTTTCTCTAGGCCACAGCAGAGTTTTGGGCCTAGGGCGCAAGCTTAAGCAAGTTGCATAAAACAATTCTTCTACATGTTGTCCAGAACAAAGTGAAAGGCTTCAGGCCTCAATGCTAGGCCCTCAATGCATTCCTCAGTAGGGCAAGCTCTCTCATCTTCTCCCAGATCAGAGCTCCTTACTGCCTCTTTGCTGAATGACCCCAGAATCCAGGTCTGCCCACAGCATATGGCTAGTGCTCCACCCACCCCTTGCACCCAGGCAGCCCCCATTCTCCCTCCTTTGCAGAACCCTCGGAGAGATGGGTGAAGTTAAGGTCACTGGCTTGCTATCCCCCATCGCCATCTGGCCAGGGATAATAAAAGTGCCTGGCTATAGCAAGCCATCTCCAATGAACACACATAAAACCAGTGAAGCGTATCGTCCAGCAATGTAAAACCCAAGTTAAACACAACATTCCAACAGGTAGGGGGAGGACGGACATGAGCAAGTAAAAATACATTTCTAAGAAAGATGTACAACTGAGGGTCGGTTCATCACAATATGTATCCTGGCTCCTACAGTTCTGAATTATTAAGAGGCTGGAGCCTCTTAATAATTCAGGCACTTCTTGTGCCGCTCAGGGAATTTATTAAAACTGGCGTACAAAATGCCAGTCTTAATAAATTCTCCCCAGCTGCTTGGTCAAGCTAAACATTCAAGTATATGGGAGAGTCAGGCAGAGCATTCAGCCGGCAGGAATTAATGGTGTGTGGGCACCTTAAGTATTTCCCATAATAGCATCAACTTTATGGACAGACTTTCTGTCATGTGATCTCCTCTTATGTAAATGTGTTATTATGAGTAGAGGTCAAATAGCAGGATGTTGATGCAGAGTTACAGTCCGCTGATGCTACCATAGCAACCCCAGAGCAAGCACAATATTGACACTGGTTCACAAGGGAGGCAATGTCATGAGAAGGAAAGAAAAGGAAAACAAAGTTCATTACTTTAACACTGAAGTCAAAGATGACAGACATTTATCTGGCGTCCATTGTTTCAATTTTCTGGCCTTATTTCCTGGACCGAAATCTCAGCAAGGACCTGAACTCCAAGCATCACAGTCATCAATGATGCTAGGGGTCCCTGTCTCCTTTCAGGACTATTATCTCGTACTGGAAACACAACTTAGTGTTCGGTCCTGGAAATACAGCTGACATTTGTCTGTATTCACAGACCAAATATGCCTGTGTAGATGTGGGTTAAATCTCCATTTACTTCTATGGCCTATACCCATTCAGGAATGAAATTCATCTACTACCATTCCTCTGCTTCCGCTGCCTTGTGGAAAGACAACACTTTTCAGAATGTAAATCACTAGAGCAAACTCTATGAAGACTTTGGGGAATATTTACTAAACCATCTCCACCAGTTTTCTGTCGTATATGAGTTCCTGACTGGTTTAGATCTCAATTCTGGTGCCCCAGATTGTGCCTGGATTATTACGAGGCTGGAACCAGTCAGGGATCTTTATTTAATGTGGTGTAGGAAACCCCATTATTACAAAATTTCCCCCATTGAGCCATCAAGAAGTAAAGGAAGATTTTCACTCTGAAGCCTGCAGCATTGTTAATGCAGTTCTACTTTACAATACAACCTTTACCATGACTGGTTCAAGAGAAGTAATGCAAAAGTTATACAAAATATATCTTTAGGCACCACTTTTAATAGGCTGGCCATGTACAAGAATACTTACCTCTCTGTGCTACATTGGCTGGATGGATGTGTAGACTGACTCTGTGTTTGCGCCACCTGGTTGTTCGGAGTCGGCTGACTTTGCTTACAAGGATTTCTGAATGTCTGTAAAGAAGTGTGTTGTATGTGCACAGTGTTGTGCCCTGGAGGGCCCTGCCTGTGGACAGGACTATGTAATGCTAGAGAAGCCATCTGGGTGTGCACTGTGCTTTGGACTTGCACTGTGCTGTCTGAATGAACATGACTCTGACTTTGCATAGTGCTATTTGTAGGAATACATGGAGTGCTTGTGCAGACGGGACTTTGCAGATTAAATGAAGTCTGTTTAGGCTTATTTGCCTGTGCAAATCCACCTTGTGTGCGTACAACAGTGGCTGCCTGACCTACAGAGTTCTGTGTGTGAACAGGTGAATGGGGTTGTGAGAACTGGGTGTGCATGGCAGGTTGGGCTTGGGTTCCAGAACTTTGAGAAGTTAAAGGAGAATGTGGAGCTGGACTCTGTTTCTGCCCATTACTGGGCGCTGTAACTTCACTTTGTGACCGTACAGGTGCATTGAAGCTCTGTCTGTGCACAATTGTATGCATCTGTACTGTTTGTTCCTGTGTCACAGGCAATTGCCCTGATGTGTTGTGTGTTTGCTCCAGACTCTGGGACTTTACAGGACTATTTTTTGGCCCACATCCATTAGTTTGTGGAACAGGATTTTGAGAGTGCACTGGACTAACACTAACTTGACTGTGAAAATGCACATGTGCACGTGGAGGGCTCTGTTTTTGCACGCCCGAGCTCTGTCTTTGGATAGTATTTTGCTGTACAGGTGGACTTTTTGGCTGTGTACCATGCTCAGGTTGTATCAATGGTCTATTTGTTGGGGACATATTTGGAATATGGGTTTGGGTTTGCACAGCTATATTTTGTGTGTGGATCAGATTATGTTGTGTTTGCACTGGCTGACAATATGTGTTTATTGGGGTACTGGCATGTAAAGGACTCTGTGGATACATGAACGCATCGGCTGGCACTGAATTGCGCCCCTGCAATGGACTGTGTGTATGGGGATTTGTGTTGGGTCCTGAATTTTGGATGCCTGCTGGGGAACTGGTGTGAAGTTGGTTCTGTACATGAGCAACCTGGTTAGTGTGTGCTATAGTAGAGCCGCTGACTGCAGGTGCTGCCCCTCTTGGATTCTGTTGCTGAAATGGTTGTGTGTCCCTTGGCACACCATGGTCAGGGACATCTGCAAAAAAAAAAGAGTGAGGGATACTTTAATTTTATTATTTTAACTTATGTAACTTGCTTGAATCTTTCACAGTTGGAAATGACTCCATAACAAAGAACATGGCTGTTTTCTTCCAGAAAGCAACATCACTCCAGTCTATGGGTTGTGTATGGTATTGTAGCTCTGTCCAGTAAAGTGAATTGGGCTGAGCTAATCCTATACAACCCCTTGCAGTGTATATGTTGATAATTTTTTTTTTGGGATATTGGAGCGGTGGATGGTTAGACAACCCCAGACAAACCATTACTAACTGTCCTGGTCCAAATCAGTCCTCAGCCCTCTCAACACACAATACAAAACTGGACTGGATATCGTATGGTGATGGGCTGAAGTTGGTATGCGCACATGTACTTTGAGATATGCCATATACAGCATCTATATGCTCATTCCCATCCAGATGCTGCAATCCCATATAAACCTTGTCCTATCCAATGAATGTTGTATCAAGTCTAGACAATCCTCTGAAGACTAAACTGCCTAGAATCTAGAACGATAAATTTTACCTACACTGTTGTATTATAGATGCAGGAGATGACTGGGATTTGTGCAGCTGCGGATCTACATGGCCTCTAGAGCAGTGTTTCAAGCCAACTTCCCCCTAATGACAGGAAGTTCCAACAACGTACCTCCAAGGAACCCACTAGTTATAAGTGGTAACAAAATAAGGCTATGCTCAGACTGGTGTCCGAGATTCCAACTGGGATTGGACAGATTTGATGCTGAGAATAGTCCAGCATTTTTTTACACTAAACAGGTCCTAGTTAAGTTTTTAATGCTGATGGTGGGAACTTTCTTATGAACAGTGCCATCATAGATAGGACGGACACTTAATGGACGACTAATGTGTATGGCCTGCTTAAGACTGTTTAAGGGTATGTGTAATTGAGGTTGAGAAGCAATGATCTAGAACATTGGATAAACTGGATTCCACCTTTTAGCTGTGTCACAGCCTCTGCATAATGTTTTCATCCACTGACAACAATCAGAAATCCAGAAAACAGTTTACAGGGAACAGATAATAGAATTCTTTCAGTATACAATGATTAAACTTGTTTTCACCCCTTTAAGTCTACTGCGACCCTTTAAGAAAGATGAAATATCTTAAACCAAACCATCTTGCCTTTCTCAAAAATCTAATTAAAAAAATTACATTAAAAGAAAGTTCAGTCTGGATGTACATAGTAATAAAATGTGCTTCACGCACCTAGGCAGTGAGGGGAACTATTAAAGTTCAGAGCTGTCCTGACAGGATAAAGTTAATGGGAGGGTGGGAGTTTCTGAAAGTGCTCTATGGTATCATGGGACTTGTAAACAGTCTTGGCAGATCCAGAGTGAGTCATAAGAGTCTTACGGTTGGGTTGAAGGTTGGCAGAACAGGGAATGACTGTGGAAACTGTAACATTTTTTTCATGTCCTTGTTGAAAATATGGATTATCCAGAAAATTTACAGACAGAAATGAAAAATATTCAACCAACTAAAAGTCAATTTCTGTCTACTGAATGAACTTCTACTGGCATCCAAAATGTAGGAAAAAAAATAGCTGAAGAGGTGACTTCTTTAAGCTTCCTGCACGTGGGTGAATATGAGCCGGAAAATTCACTCTGTACAATAGCCAGATTTCCAAGCTCAAATCCAACCGGGAAATCAGGACTCCTTGCATCCTTGTGGCACTAGGACTCCCTCCTCGGGTCTACTGTCCTGTGCTATATATAGTCGCTCACTATGATGCAAGGAGTCTTGGTCTCTTGACCACATTCAGCCCAGGAAATGTGACAATATACAGTTCGTATTTTCTGAACTAAATTTCTCCATGTGCATGAGGCCTTCCTGGTCTGTAAGTTATAATACACTGCATAACTAAGGGGTAATTAAAGGGGTAAATTTACAAGTAGGGCACCTGAAATACAGTCATATGAAAAAGTTTGGGCACCCCTATTAATCTTAATCATTTTTAGTTCTAAATATTTGGGTGTTTGCAACAGCCATTTCAATTTGATATATCTAATAACTGATGGACACAGTAATATTTCAGGATTGAAATGAGGTTTATTGTACTAACAGAAAATGTGCAATATGCATTAAACCAAAATTTGCCCGGTGCAAAAATTTGGGTACCCTTATCATTTTATTGATTTGAATACTCCTAACTACTTTTTACTGACTTACTGAAGCACAAAATTGGTTTTGTAACCTCACTGAGCTTTGAACTTCATAGCCAGGTGTATCCAATCATGAGAAAAGGTATTTAAGGTGGCCAATTGTAAGTTGTTCTCCTATTTGAATCTCCTCTGAAGAGTGGCATCATGGGCTCCTCAAAACAACTCTCAAATGATCTGAAAACAAAGATTGTTCAACATAGTTGTTCAGGGGAAGGATACAAAAAGTTGTCTCAGAGATTTAACCTGTCAGTTTCCACTGTGAGGAACATAGTAAGGAAATGGAAGACCACAGGGACAGTTCTTGTTAAGCCCAGAAGTGGCAGGCCAAGAAAAATATCAGAAAGGCAGAGAAGAAGAATGGTGAGAACAGTCAAGGACAATCCACAGACCACCTCCAAAGAGCTGCAGCATCATCTTGCTGCAGATGGTGTCACTGTGCATCAGTCAACAATACAGCACACTTTGCACAAGGAGAAGCTGTATGGGAGAGTGATGCGAAAGAAGCCGTTCCTGAAAGCACGCCACAAACAGAGTCGCCTGAGGTATGCAAAAGCACATTTGGACAAGCCAGCTTCATTTTGGAAGAAGGTCCTGTGGACTGATGAAACAAAGATTGAGTTGTTTGGTCATACAAAAAGGCGTTATGCATGGCGTCAAAAAAACACAGCATTCCAAGAAAAACACTTGCTACCCACTGTAAAATTTGGTGGAGGTTCCATCATGCTTTGGGGCTGTGTGGCCAATGCCGGCACCGGGAATCTTGTTAAAGTTGAGGGTCGCATGGATTCAACTCAGTATCAGCAGATTCTTGAGAATAATGTACAAGAATCAGTGACGAATTTGAAGTTACGCCGGGGATGGATATTTCAGCAAGACAATGATCCAAAACACAGCTCCAAATCTACTCAGGCATTCATGCAGAGGAACAATTACAATGTTCTGGAATGGCCATCCCAGTCCCCAGACCTGAATATCATTGAACATCTGTGGGATAATTTGAAGCGGGCTGTCCATGCTCGGCGACCATCAAACTTAACTGAACTGGAATTGTTTTGTAAAGAGGAATGGTCAAAAATACCTTCATCCAGGATCCAGGAACTGATTAAAAGCTACAGGAAGCGACTAGAGGCTGTTATTTTTGCAAAAGGAGGATCTACTAAATATTAATGTCACTTTTCTGTTGAGGTGCCCATACTTTTGCACCGGTCAAATTTTGGTTTAATGCATATTGCACATTTTCTGTTAGTACAATAAACCTCATTTCAATCCTGAAATATTACTGTGTCCATCAGTTATTAGATATATCAAATTGAAATGGCTGTTGCAAACACCCAAATATTTAGAACTAAAAATGATTAAGATTAATGGGGGTGCCCAAACTTTTTAATATGACTGTATACAGCAAGTACATAGACCAGTCATCAAATTAAATCTACTGACCAGTGAAGTCAATAGCACCGAATATCTCATGACAATGGCTCCTGTCAAGAGGTAGGATATATTAGGGAATAAGTGAACAGTCAGTTCTTGAAGTTGATTTGTTGGAGCAGGAAAAGTGTAAGCATCTGCGTGAAATGACAAGGGACTAATATAATGGTTAGATGATTGGATCAGATTTCCAAAATGGTAGGTCTTGCAGGTATGCGGTGGCTAGTACCTACCAAAAGAGGTTCAAGGGAAGTAAACAGGTGAACCAGTGTCAGGAGCAAGGGAACATGGCGAGCGGAGGATAGCACATCTGATCTAATCCCACAGAAAACCTACTGTTGCTCAAATTGCAGAAAAAGTTACTGCAGACTATGATAGACAGGTGTTACTACACAAAGGGCGTCATGACTTGCTGTATAAAGGACTAAGAATGCCCGTGCTGGCCCCTTTCCTTGAGGTAAAGTTTTCCTCTTTCCATCAAGAAAAACATATTCAGTGTCAGACTGGCCCACCAGAGTATCAGAGAATCCTCCAGTGGGCCCAGGCACGATACACTACAATGGTCCAGCAGAAGACCATAGTACCCTTCAAATTTGGGTGTCTATTATTTGGAGTTGTTGGAGGATGGATCCCTGGAATAATTTTATATGGTGGGCTCAAGGAACCTCAGTCAGAATTTCTATTGAAGCATATATGGTAGATAAGTCTCCCTATGCTGATATGACGGTTACTTTTCCCCTCTTGACTAACCAAAAAGACCACACCAGGATGAATTACACAAAGAAGGCAAGCTGGTGGAGGCTGTGCAATGCTCCACATTAAACATCTATCACCTACCTAAACATTGTGGCAGACCAAGTACAGCCCGTCACAGCAACCATATTCTCTTTCAGCAGGACAATGCACCCCACCACATTTTTTTTAACATTTTTAATGTGAAAGGGTTAAAGTGAAAAACTCTTTCCATAATAATGAGCAAATATACGTGCATCCAGACTGAACTTTCTTTTAACGTAAACTTTTTTTTCTAGATTTTATAGCTATTTAAAGAAATCAAAGATGCTTTGGATTAGGATATTTTTGGAAGGTTGCCTATTACTGCCTATTAAGATCTTTTGGAAGTTTTTTTTTTTTACATTTTTATGTGAAGGGGTAAGGAGAATAATTTTTTAATAAATATGGGAAAGTTGCAAAGTATAATTAAAAATGTAAATTGCAGCCTTCATAATGATTATACCATAATTAAAAAAATTACAGCCAGTTATCAGTAATTATGTTCATTACAGCCACTATATGTGTGACTATAATGTCCTGGCCTTTGATAACAGCCATCAAGTATGACCAGGCAATACACCCTGAACCATGAGTTAACATCTTGGGCCAGATTTTTACGCATCCCAGAGCTGCCAACCTGCAGTCATTTTATGTGATCGTGCCAAAGGGAACAGATCCCCACTGATCATCTAGAAGGAAATAAATACTCCATGGTTTGGCAGATGCCTATGCTTGGAAAAGAAAATTCACCCTGGATACTGACACAATATAGTGGCAAACATGAGGAGAGGAAATTTCCAGCAGTCATGTTTGCTGGTTAATGGAGTAAATGAGTAAATTGGTGTCAGCAAGTGGGTGCAGTAGACGTCCCCCCGCCCTATATTTTGTACCACATTCCGATACACTGTGTATAGATGTCTCATTATATATGCTGAGTGCCACCGCCACCCGCTAGACTAGCATAAACTTACAGCCAAAATAAGTGATTTTCATCTATCCTTTTCTTTTTGTGAAATTTTGACTTCTCAACTCAACTTCTTTTTCTTTGACTTCCTGCATCAATATTATTTCTGAGGAAACGTAAACCAGTAACATACTGCAACCAAAATTCAGGTTCTAAAAATTTCACATGACTATAAGCACAAAGGCCTTTTTTCCACCAAGAAAACTTTAGTACATGATGTTGAATATACTGATCTGAACTAGATCTGAATACAAGATCTAGCCTCTGAACCTCTAGTAAGGCCAGGGCCCAAAATTGCGAAAACGATGCGATTTTGCTGTGGCGGAAATGCTGGGCAAAATGCTGTCGTTTTACAGTACCTGCAAAGTGGATGAGATTCTGGCTAATCCCATCTTCACGCTGTAGAAAAATATCAGCAGCAGAAATGCTGCGATTTCAAAAACTGTTGCGTTTATATGTACGGAAATGTTGGTGTTTTCCATATAGGTATAATTGGAATAGAAAGTCCACAGAGGAAAACTCTGTAGATCTTCTGTGAAAAGCGATGCGTTTCCGCCATCGTCTTTTCTGCAGCGCTTTTTGGCTGTGGCTCGCTTCATGGGGCCTTAGCCTAAATGTGTGTATTAACCCCTTCTCATCAATGCCATTTCTCATTTTTGCATTTCCATATTCTAATGTCTGCCTTCCAAAAGCCATAACAAATTTATATAGTTTTTACTATGTTTTAATACCTTTACATAAATCCATAACTTTTTTATATTTCCATGTCAATGTCTGTAAAGAGCTGCAGAATATGATGGCGCTATATAAGTAAGCATAATAAATAAATAAATAATGTATGGAGCTGTGTAAGCATCTTGTTTTTGCTGGGCACATTTTTATTTACACCATTTGGGGATTATCTGATGTTTTGATCCTTTTTTATTCCCTATTTTTGGAGGTGAAACAGAAAAAAAATGCTGGTTAAGCCATTTTGATTTATTTTTTCTGCTTCAGCATTCACCGGATGGGATAAATAATTGTATATGTTTGGGCATTTTCAGATAACTATGTGTTTGTGATTGTTTTTGGTTGCTTTTATACGTCATCTAAAGAAAGGGTTGAGATGAAACTTGAGAAATATTTTTTAAAACTTTTTAAGATTTTTTTCCTTTAATTTTGGACTCCAGGGGAATAGAACTGAGCTGCAATATGAAGCACAGCCCCTACGCAATGTATGGTACTGTGCTTGGTATTCGGTGAAGAGTCCTTAAGAATTCATACAAATGCTACAGTCTCTTCAAACACCCCCACCGATCTGATCTGACTCATGATTTAAGTCGTAGAAACCCCCGTAACATCATTGTGGCACACGACTTTTTCAACAGCCCGTCATTCTTCTCACTCTATAACTTGTTTCCTATATACCATGATATTGTATATATATTATATTATCAGTGATTATATTATGTTGTTACATGTTACCACTAATTGTAGTAATTTCCATTCTAGTTTATGTCATCTCAAGTTCTGTTGCATTGACTTCATTCCAAACCCCCAAACCTAATAAATGCTCTGGGTAAGTAGGGGTTAAAGGGCGTGGTTTTCCACAGTCCAGCTGGAGGATCCTGACCTTTTACTCTGCACAGTTTTGGAAATGTCTGAATAGTTTACATACTATACTCCTTTAATAAACCCCCTGTTCTCTCTGTGGTCTGTTGCCTTTTGGGAATATGAATTAAGCCAATTTCAAGTATGATATCATACATACAAAATGTCATAAAGGGATTTCGGTCCGTTCCTCTGAAATGACATGACAACTTGTTGCCTTTCCATGTTCCATGACTTCATTACCAATGATATATACTGTATACATTACACATTCTAAACTTAACTGTATCTGACAATGTTAGACCAACTACCTCTAATATACGGCTACCTTGGCATGTTTCAACCAGGGGTATAGATACAGGAGGCGCAGATGGATTTTGCATTGGGGTTGGGAACTTCCAGCTTCAAGTTTAAACTTTTCCACCAAAATTTAGGTTACAGATATGTCTACTTTACAAAGTTGGATAGGTTTGCAAGTATGTGTATAGATAAAGACATTTTATTCATTCATGTAAGGACATTTTTGGAGTTACTTATGTCTGCTTTTGTCATTATATTCATCATGGTCTTACATGTTGTGCACTGTGAATACATCTTGCCTTTTAGTAACTTTTATATATATTTATATTTTTTTTTAAATAATATTTATTTTTTATATGATTTAAATTGTAATTTTTCCATTATTTTCCCTGATGGCGCTGCAGTAGTATATGAACGGACGTATGTACTGCTATCATTGTGGTCTGCACACACTTAAACACTATGCCCGGCCAAGTTATATATATCATTTTGTGTGTGTATATTTCTTTTTAGACTGGTAACCTCATGAACCTGCTTGGAAATGGTGGAAGTGATGAGTGAGAGCAATAGCATGACAGTGGAAAACATACATATTACACAGTAGTAGGTTGACAGCTAACAACTGGTGAATGACTGGTGAACAATCATTCCGATTCGTAGCCACGTGCAGTTTGGTCAGTATTGGCTATTACAGTCATTCAGATTGGCCATTCCTGTTCTATGAGAGGGGGTAAAGGATGAAGGACCTTTCTGGGAATGTACTTTCAAGCAAAGACTACAAAAGACTGTAAGGTTCTTGCATCTTACTATAAGACAAAATTTTAAACATGGCCATCTTCTTTCCAGATAATATACATTGGTCAACGTTCATTATTGTTGAAATCATCCATTTTCAGAACATTTAGTCTAATGCAGTGTTTCTCAACCTTCTCAAACCAAGTACCCCTTGTTAAAAAGTTACAACCAAGTACCCCCAATAGAAATTGAAGTGACTGACGTGACAAATGCTGCTCCAATCTCAAGTGGGAAACAACTGGCGTGCCAAGTAAATTGTTTTTCTTGTGGGGACACCTGCGGCAGACACACACTAAAAGTTCTGAGGGTCTTTTTTGTCTATTCAGCACATACTACCTGCTCTTGTTGAGGAGACCTGACCCATTAACCATAGCCCTATTTTGTATGATGCCTGCCTGTGCTTGGCAGCCACTGTGCCTTTGTATTTAAACATGATAGGGGGTTTGGGTGGCACTAGAACCCCAGGGACCTCAAGACCTGAGCACTCACTATAGCTGCCACTTCCAAAACAGTGGTTCCCAACCATGGAGAGTACCCCCTGAGATTAAGTAGTCCCTGGGGTACATATACCACAGATTGAGAACCACTGGTCTAATGTGTATGGGTGCCTTTAGATTTGAATGCCAATTGTAACCAGACGAAAACCAAATACACACCAAAAACTGATAATAGCAGTGTCAGACTGTGTCCCACCAGAGGAAATTGTTCTAGGGGCTCACTATCCAGTTATCCCGAAGAAGTGCACATCTACTTTTTCAATGCTTTGTACATAATGTTGTGATAACTGTACAAGACTATATCAGGAAAAGAGATTATTGATTTATTTGGGTATTACCCACATATTATATCTGCACATTAGCCCTCTGGAGTCTTCTCAGGTGGGCACGTCCAGCCAGCCTGCATAATACTGTTATACATTTTGTGTCACACCTCACCTTGCTGCTGCGGCGGTGTCAGTTCCCCAGGACTCCCTGCAGACATGGTATCCCCACTCATTCTCCGAGGGGTACAACTGGATGGGACAACAGGAGATACAGAACTTGGAGGAGACTGCCCACCTGTCTGACTACAGGAGGACATGCAACCAGGAAAAGGATGGGCACCATAACCATTAGGTGGGCAGTGAGCTGGGAGATAGGAGGGATGCAAGAAATGTGGGTAGGCATGTCCATATCCCGTGTCTGCAAAATGATTAAAGTGCAGTGAGTCTTCCCCATGTGGAACTGTGAATCCATACTGCATCTTAGCAGAGAAAGGAGGTGGGATATCATGGCTGGGCTGTACATTTTGCCCATAAGCCTGGGACATATGTAATGGAAATTCTCCTCGATGAAAAGGTTGCATCGCTGACATCTTGCCTCCTTCCATAGCCCACATGTTAGGAGCAGGATAGCAAGCTGAACTTTGACAATGTGAACATGGGCACATTGGAGGCAAAAGAGGTTCATGAGAAATAGGCTGACACATGTATTGTCGATTTTCTCTCAAACTGCCTCTTTTTGGTGGACTTTGTGTTTGGTTGGGGTAATGTTGGGGTCCTTCAGACATGGAACGATACAGTCGTCTTCTTTCTTGATCCGCATACATGCCTGGATAATGACCTCCTTGCAGTACTGCACCTGTTCCTGGTGCCCCCCGAGGATCAAGAATGCCTTCTGGTCTGAAATAAGATCTGCTAGGAGGTCCCTCAATATTAGGAGCTCCATAACCTACTCTGCAGGAGCAATGCCTGGTCAATAAAGTTCTCCTTCCTGGATAAACAGCTAGGCCACCAAACTGTCCTATTTCATCTTCCAATATGACTGCTTCACAAGGGGATTCTCTCTGCTCCTCCCAGGATGGTGGCGTTAAGGGCAAACCTTGAGATGCTCCTTCATCAGACACACCTGACCACTGAGGTGAGTACTGAAACCTTGAATCTCCATTCACCTTTGGCTGAATATTTTGGTTTAAGCCTTCCTGATGCATGACATGCTGCAAATCTCTGGGTCTTTCCTCCATATTTTGCCTTTGATGTCCATTTTGGGTCACCACATCCTCACATTTCACCACCTGTGAGTATTGTGGCTCTCCTTCATTCTTTACATTAACTCCAAATCCACCTAAAAGTTTTTCTAGGTCTTCTCGCTCTGCTGCTGTGGGCAAAGACTTTTGTGGTGTTTCTTCCATCCTTTCAGTTGGGGCTGAAGAGTGTCCAGAGTCACTACTAACAGACAGCAGTCGTCCATGTTGTTCAGGGCTTCCATTAGCAGAGGGCAGAGGTGTGATCTTTTTCTTTACGCGGGCATACAAACTACCATCCAATGGCCCACGAGTGTGACTAAGATCTATGGAGCAAGAAATTATTAAAAATTGTAAAAAAAAAAAACCACACAAATAAACAGGTCCAGGGCTGTCGGCAGTAAAAGGGTACTACATTAAGTTACATGTTAGCGTTACGATGCAGAAACGCAGTTTTTTTTTGTTGCAGATTTTGCTGCGGTTTTTAGAGCCAAACCTAGGAGTGTCTACAAAAGGAATAGGAAATATATAGGAAGTTCTTATACTTTTACCCACTGCTCAATCCACTCCTGGCTTTGGCTCAAAAAACGCAGCAAAATCTGCAACAAAAAAAGCTGGATTTCCGCAATGTGGGTCCTTAGCCTAAAGCAGATTTCCATCCAAAATGTAAACTTGGACACATGTAAGTAAATTAGAAGTTAAAACAATAGCCAAAATAACATCATTTTCTATACATGTATGACTTTATGATACAGGTGTTAAAGGGAGTCTGTCACCAGAACCCAGCATGTCAACCAAGCTTCATAGATAGGTTAGGGTCACCTGACTCAAACAGTGTTTTCTCCTTGTGAATTGGTGCCTCTCTTGCTGAGATATTGCAGTTCTTGTCAATATGCAGATTAGCTTTTTGAGCAACAACAGAGAGCTAATTTGCATATTAATGAAAACAGTGATAACTCGGCAACAGACGCACCGATGTACAAGGGAAAAACATCATTTCATTCAGGTGACCCTATAACCTATTTGTGGGGCTGAGTTAATATGCTGGGTTATGATGACAGACTCCCTTTAAGGGAATGATATATAAAGCTTTAGCACTGTGCAAATGAAAATATCAACAGCGTTCCAATACACATTGTGATTCAGTTTCTCATCATTTATAAGATCTTTCTTTGCCGTTCATGCTATGCCTCAACATTGATCTAGTCACTTTAGTTATAAAACAACTTTACATAAATGAATAGTACAGGGGAATATAATAAACTTTGTCATATATCTTGTATAAGAAAAATGTTTCCTGCTCCATTTAACAAGCTGAGTTACCTTTTACATATTAGTCTATGGGGAGGAGAGGAGGAGGAGGCTGCTGGAAAAAACAGATAACTGCTGCTACACTCTGCTACTGTGAGGTAACTCTTTTAACTCTGCTATGCTACAGTCTACCAGTGCACAGAATGAAGGCAATAAGTCAATTAATGTCCTCCTTCCTTCTCCATAGAGTTCTGTGGGTGAGCTGGATACAGCTATAGATTTTATGTAAGCAAAAAGACTGATAAGGAGGAGAGAGCAGCTTAATAATCGGAAAAGGAAACATATTTCTTTAATAAGATATATTACAAAGTTTCTTATATTCACCTGTACTATTCATATATAAAAAGTTATTCGTGTCCTGTTTCTCTTCTGTTCTCAGTGACAGCAAATCAGATTCATCTTGTGTCAGTGTCCTGTCTTATGAGTCACTGACTTCTAATATATACTGTACATAAAAAGCTAAGACCCATTAAAGCCTAACTGTGGTAGCCAAAACCCACAGCAATTTAACGTCACTAATATTAACCAGAACTACAATGTAAAGCAGTCTACGTGAATTTTCTCTGTGCAAAGTATTACAAAGTAAGTGACTAATCCGTTTGCTCTTCCCCCAGGATAGTATCTAAAGTGACATGGAATAAGGAGACCCTTGCCCTGTATATTAAACACTTATATGGCCCAGCTGTTATATGTGACATTCAGTGCACTCACCCTCCAGACTGTCCTCATGGTTTAGGTTGAGATTCTCATAGGAGTCATAACGGACAAGTGGATCAGTAATGTCGTAATCCACTGTAACGCTGGGGTCCTTGCGAAAAACCTCTCGCCCTTTAATGTGGGAGATGGAGAGATAACGGATTGAGTAAAATTGAAGACAGACAAATAGCTGAGTGTTTGTGTAGGTGGAGGGCAGATGTGTTTAGGAAAGCAAATTGGTTGATTATGTAGAAATATTGGGGACTTCCACTGTGTAATTGTGTATGATGATGTCATCTGTACAGGAAGGACATGTGCGTAGATGTGGCTAACATGTCTAGAACCAAGACAAAACAAGAAAACACAAATGTAGACAGGCTCTATGACTCAGAGGTGTCCTCACCTTTAACTTTGTCTGATCCAGAAGAAAATATAAATTCCACAGCTGCATCATCTGGGAATCTGTCATCTGGGAGAAGAAATTACAATTACTAAAAACATGGGAAAAGGGCAACGAACTCAGGGATATGTCATGCCATGGAGAAGATCAGCTCAGAGTTATGAGAAACTCCCAGAACTGTTAAACAAACAACACGCCATATCTCAGCTTTCCTGGCTCTTGTGAGTGTGACATGGGAGAGAGTATTAACTGAAGCCACAGCCACAGATGAAGTATATGGTTTGGTAGATAGACTTTTATATTCTTAAAGAGTATCTGTCACCAGGTCTGAAAAGCCCAATGACATGATAGGTGCTGTCACCCTGAGCATTTTGGTGTTTGGTTTATCCAAATCCGTTCAGCTATTCCAAAGATATAAGCCCTTTTAGTGTTGATGCAAATTAGGACTAGACAAGTGGGCGATAACACTATATGACATATAGAAGACCCCACCCCCAGAGAAACCACAGCACGGTGTTACTGCCCACTTGGCTAGTATGTCTTAATTTGTATCAATACTAAAAGGCTTATATCTTTGGAAAGGCAGAATGGATTTTAGATAAACAAAACACCAAAATGCTCAGGGTGACAGCGCCTGTCAGATGATGCATAGCATTGGGCTTTTCAGATGTGGTGACAGGTCCTCTTTAAACTGGGCAACATAACTCTCTATATGATGTTGCAAAACTTAGAAGGATCTGTAAATCCGGTTCACATCCTGCAGGGCCCACCTGTTACCAAACCACATCCTCCCACTGGCAGTGCTCTGCATTTAGTTTTAAGGATATCCTTTTGTAAATACAGTAACAACAGGATTACACAAATGGCCAATAGTTTATTTCTTTCTTGATCTCACATTTTTTGGCCTCACACTTACATACTTTGCTCAGTATTTTAAATCAGGAGTTGATCCAAAACATAGAAGAGGTGCAAATATACCCATTATAGGCTTTCTCTGTTCCATTCTTGGCTTTGGCTTACAAACAATGATATACAGTAAAACACTGAACGAACTATGCAAGTGTTAATGAAGTCATATGGAACAGCTCAGCAGAGGACTCACACAAGAGCTCACCACCACCGAAAATATATGATGTGAAAAATGAAGTCCCATAGCTGCCCCATTAGGGTGAACTGCATGCAGCAACCAGCAGTCTAGTAACAGTCCTGACATAAAGTTAGTTCCTCTGTTACTCCTCCTGAATATTTATGAATAAATTAATAACTGAGTGTGACTATTCTCCTTGCCAGACTGGACAATGTGACAGTGTGTAGCCACACCCCCAAGTGGTGACACCTAGTTGTCAATTCATTAATTTCTTGGAGGAACAACACAACTCAGAGTTCTAACAAATGATGTTCCAGAAATATTTACTAAAATGGATCAAACCTATTTTTCCATTGTAAGGTAGCATTCTTAAATGGAGCCTGAATGGACCAAGTGATGAACTGTATAAGGAGCCATCACTGATTTATTTAATCACATTTTTCTTTGGAACCCCAAATACCTCACCCTGGAGCCATAAGGTTCTGTGGAGCCCACTTCGGGAAACACTTGTTTAAAGAGGACCTATCTCCATTTCTGACCAGTCAAGCTCTTTGCATAATTTAATAGGCAATGCTCCAGCACAGTTGGATTTTTTATCTAGCCCCCACCATTCCTGAGCAATCAATGCTGTTAATTTTGGTGCCTGATATGCTATTTAGACTCTGTACTGTCAGGAGGGCGGTGTCAGGCAGGAGCAGACAAGGGGTGTGATTCTGAGGTCAGACACTGACTGACTCTGATTGGAGCTCTGATTCACGCCCCCTTCCTGCATGACACTGTTCTTCTGACATTGCAGGGCTTAAATAGCACATCAGGCATCAAAACTACCTGTACTTGTTACTCAGGAATGGTGAGGGCTAGAGAAAAAATTTCAACTGTGCTGGAATCAGTGGAACTGGAGTTGGTGGAGTTGGTGAAATGTCCTGTTTAAGTGATAGTACAAAGCTTTATCAATGTACATAGGATGCTAGGTGCCACTTCTCACCTGTGCAGGCGCTGTCCAGCTGGTCTTTACTGAAGCAGAGATGAGTGTTGTGAATTGTACACGTATGGAACTGGAGTCTGAACAGGACTTCCCTCTCATGAGGCTTGCAGCGCTTATGATAGCATTTCACCTGTGACAAATGAATACAATTTTTATGAATGATTTCCATGTGAATAGGTGAGAATTGTTAAGGCTCTGCGTACATTAGGGCAGATTTATTAAAACAGAAAAGTGGCTTTAAAAAAGTCTAAAACCTCAGGTTTGCAAATTTTTAAATGCCAATTATGACAAAATTTTAGACACCCCTTGTATTCCAGTGTTATGCAAATTAGATCATACCAGCCAAACCAAAGATATCCATCTGTAGAAAGCACTATACAGTATACAGAGATGGATGAAATGTCTAATTTCACACTTTTCCCCTGGTGAACTGCCTGAAAAATAGTTCACCATACACATCTGTGTCTCTTCAATGAGAAACAGCACCCCCTATTGAGCTACTGTTCCACTATTACCTATGGACATGAGTATTTCATTTCAGTTGGCATGTATGGTTACAAAATACCACAGACCACATCATTTTATCATTAAGACGGTACAAATTTTTAGGGGCAGACACTCTCAGCCTCTAGGGCCCCTGGGCTGCTACAGAAGTTGCGTCTATGACATGCCCATCTTGACTTTAAGGCTACTTTATAAACATCTGTAAAATGATAGACTGAATACATACCATGATATCACCTTTAAGAAGCAAGGCTGGCTCCAAGCTAATACACAGCTGGCGTTTCTTATTAGTGCCATCCCCTTGACTTGAGCTAGAGACAAGAGAGGACGGGTTAGTCACGCTGGTATTGTACATTGCAGGGCGCTGAGATACAGAAATGAAACTCACTAAATTCCTGAGGTGTAGACAAGCTGCATGGACTGATAGATCTTCAGGAAGGTGCAAAATCCTGGGACAGAGAAACAATAAGACAATATGACTGGAAGGAGGATTTATAGTAGCCAGTCCTGGTATTCCTGTTATTTTATGTGGCATGGACAGGAATGTGCTGGACTGATACAGCAAAATAAAGGAATTACTATGACACAAGTGAAATAACACTGGTTTATTGCTGCAGGGAAAACATATGGCAAGATACTCGCTGCATATAGATGTGCTGCAGGAATACAATATGGATGAAGGTGGGTTCAAACAAGGGCGGCTCAGGGGGCAAAGCGAGTGAGGTTCCCAGTGGGTATAGAGCTCTGAAGGTCATGTCTGAGGATCTGCTCTTTGACCAGTGCTAACTAGAGGGCTTGTCCAGGATTAGAAAAAAAAGGGTCGGTTTTTGCATTAGAAACAGTGACACTATTGTCCATGGGCTGTGTCTGGTATTGCAGCTCAGCCACATTGAAGGAAATGGAGCGCAAGTGTAACAGCAGACACAGCCCATAGGATGACCTTTTTCCTAATCCCGGACAACCTCTTTATTAGTAAACTTTATTGCTTTATCAGATTTTCTGTAAAGTAACCAATTGACACTATTACTGTAGTATAGGGGTCGTCCAAGTGGTCTTAGCCACCTTCTGCAGACATGTGCCATATACCGTCGAGGCCAATGATTGACTGCAGCGGTCACGGGCTGTATACAGACATATAATACGGCGCTGCCAAGAAGATGACCTCATTGCTGCAGCAGCGGGAAGGGCCAGAGTCTGATTCTGGAATCAGCAGGGGAGAAGACCAGTACATATTACTTCTTCTCTTGTTTTATAGCAATCCGCAGCACTGGGCCCATTATTAAATAACTTGGATAACTCTTAAGATTGATATATTTCTGATGTAATGACTTGATATTAACCCAATCTACGGCCTCAGAATAACTGTATTCTGCTACTTGCTGCCTACAAACCGTTGGAGATGATAATGTCTATATTATCTATGTGCAGCCATTTAATGATCAATGATTAGCTAAAAATTAATGGCGTGAATCGCTGTTTACAGGAAATCCTCATACTGGGGACAAAGTCGAGGCCCTTGCCTTTCTTAGACAGGTTTTCAGAGCAGTTTTATGCCCTTAGTTACTATAGAGAATCTGAAAATTAGTTTCTTCAATACCATTCTAGCAAAGATGGGTGTACAAGTGGCGCATCTTTGGCACACAGCCCCTTCTTGTGCCAAAGATGCGTCACATTGTTCCTTCTGTGCTCTGCTCGACACTTATGAAAGTGGGCAAAGCAGGGCAGAGAGCAAGAGGGGCATGGGTGGGGACAACTCAGCTTGACAAATTTACTATAACTTATTCCAGAAAGTGGATGTTGGTTATATCTGAAGCCTGCGCCAGTTGGCGATACATTCCCTTTATTGTTTCCATTCCTGTCTTATTGGACAACGATATAATGTTATTCTTGATGGATCTCTTTAATTTTAACAGGATCTGCCAGCAGTCATGTATATGGGGTAAGCCCAACTACCCATGATGTCTCCAGTTGGGTCACATAGGGATCAGGGGTGTTGTTTTTTTACCTATTCAACACTTTCCTCCCTCCATCAAAGATAAGTGGCATCACAAATATCTGGCAGGTGCTTTCCTTCCATACGTCTTAGAAATACATGACTGATTGGCCAAGCAAAATAACTTGCTGGGGAGTTGCGGAGGATATCTCAACTAAAATAACTAAAGCATTTAATAGTCATGGAGCAAGTATGGTTCCAAGTGTATGCACAGCCATGGAAAGCAAACACTCATATAAATAAAAGGTTAAAAAACTAGGTTAAATGGCAAATCAACCCACCACTATGAAATTAGAAAAGAAGCGACTGCTGCATGCATGCTAGACTAACACTAAGCAGATGTCTGACATATGCCTGAAGATGACTGGTATGTACAGACCACAAGGGAAGTGCAGTGACTCAGGTCTTGAAACCTGCGCTCTCATCCTATATCCTAGCTGTATGGAAACAAGCATTCGCTCCATATGCTTTGACTACATTTGGCACGCAGATATTCATTTAGGGTTTTGTTTTTCCAAACTAATTTTGGACCCTAGAAAATATTAAATTCCACATGGCAATGAGCAGTGGGAGTCTATGTCTGGCACGGCACCCAATGGCCAAGGTGGAGTTTTTAATACGGTTGATGCTAACTCTATGGATCTGGGAAGCAGATGTCAAGGGAAGGCAGGATTTATGAGAAACATATGTGTCGAAGACAAATGTATAATGAGCACCATGTAAGCAGAAATTAATAGTGGAACAATTACAGAGAAATTCAGCGCTGCATGCCGAGAAGACCTGGTTTCCCAATACTCCAGCCATGAAAACATGAAGTCGCCTCCCTGAGCAAGCTGATAGATACAGAAGAGGAATAAACAAAGACAATATCATGGAAAGAAGCTGCCTGCTTACTAATACAAAGTAATGTTATAGAGCAGTTCATCCCTCATTCTGGGGTCACACGTTGCGGAAAAGCAGCTTTTTTTTTATTGCAGATTTTGCGTTCTTTGAGCCAAAGTCCAGAATGTCTTCAAAAGGAATGGGAAATATAAAGGAAATTCTGATATTCCTCCCTTCTGCTAAATCCACTCCCGACTTTGGCTGATAAAAAAAAACTGTTTTTTCACAACATGTGGCTCCAGCCCAGAGAGGTATACCCATCTTGGACATCTATGGCATCACCACAAGATATATAATAAAAGCAGGTTCCATCTATATCAAGCATGGGATTCTCCAAAGCTCCATCCTGCATGGCGAGGTGAAATTGGCATCAAAAATTGGTGACAATGGTGCCCATTTCCTGTTGTTATTTTTCTTTTGCCTATTTTGTGTGTGCATAATACTTGCAAACAAGTAAGGAAGGAAGGAAAGCAATGTGTGCTTCTAACCAATCCAATGAGAATGCAACCAGTGTTTCACATTATTCACTAATCCCATGTATTTCTACCTGTCTCTCACAATAGGTTTACCATCTGCTGATTATGAGCAACTTCCATTCCTAATCCCCCCACATGCATGCTCAGCACAGCCGTGTATGTATGTATTCTTACTGAAGAAGGGAAGGAGTTGCTGCCACATGTTGGGTTATCTTCCCTGAGCACAATAGGCTTGGCCATGTTGAAATCTGGAGGTCACACACATTACATGGTTGGCTAATTCTGCTGAAATTGATGGATTCAGCCCATATTAATCTAATATTTCAGGCCAACTTAAGGCTGTGGAAGAACAACTGATACTGCCTGGGCATGACTTCTGGCAGCAAAAGCTGCTTACAATGCTGTTGGTCTCCTGCACTATTGTATTGGTTGTCCTTTCAGTGAGAGTAGCAAAGATTTTGCAGCACGCTGTAATTTTGCAAAGCAGTTTCGGTCACCTGGTACCTTATGCTCCCTGAAAAGCAATTTTCTATAGAAATATATGGAATAGAACTACATGTAAAGTATCATATTACCAGCATGACATATATTTGCATTTAATATTTCATGGAAGACTGGAAATATATTCTGAAGTCATGAACAGAGGATCTCTGTGGCTTTGGTGAAAAACACATTCTATGTCGAACAATGTGGGGACTAATAGGAGATTCCTTATTATGTATGATATGCTTGATATTATACTGCGATATGCTACTTACAATTGTTGATATGTACACCTACCTTCATCATTCTGAAGTGCTGGGATAACTGGTAGTAGAACACACTGCAATGATAGCATGTCACTGCTGATCTTTATGGTCCCTGACAATAATCCTCCAAAATAATTGATATACCTGCACAAAAAAAGGAAATAGCTGGGTGACAATAATGTAAGGTATTCAATATAGTTACCTACAATAAAGACTCTTATATAATTAAAGGGGTTTTCCAGGCAAAAGATATTGATGATCTATCCCAATGATGGGTTATCAATATCAGATCTGCAGGGTCCCTATCCTCTTGAATAGAAGCTTAGCTGCAGTAACTCAGCATGGCCACCACATGGAGAACAGAGATATCTGCTTCCTGCTCTGTTCTCCATATAGGGGCTGGTGAGAACGCAGGCTATGGAGTCGGTATGCCAACTCCGACTCCAGTTCTGACAGAAATTACCAGGCAGAACCTTTAAAGCTCCTCTAATTCAGGAAAAAAATGTGACTGAATCCTAACAAATGAAAAATGCAAAATATGTATCTAATATAAAAAACTGGATAATATAATTTAAAATAATTAATCATTTTATTTTGAAGCTGGAGTCAGAAACTTTGTTCTGGCTCCAACTCCACCTAAAACCTGGAATCTTCCAGACGAGTGAACAATGTGCGCACAGCGCCTTAGTGTACCATATAAATCCCACAGTTTAGGATAAATAACAATTACACCAAATTTCAACATAAAAAAAGTAATATGAGCAAGAGAAAAAACATGACAGTTATAAGCCAGACACTCTCTACAACAGTAATAAGATATCCTAAGATGAGTCCACGAACTAACAGGAGAGTGAAAATTTGAGGACTCTAACATTAGTCAATTTACATTGGGAGGCTATTATCTCAATTATAGTCCTAACCAATGGAATTTTTTCCATGTGTCGTAACAGATTGAGGATTTGCTTTAGCAGTCTCTTGAGAAAGTACAAGGACAGCAATATACACATACATTATATGTCTAAAGATTGAAACAATTTTCCATGGGAAAAATTCATTGCAGCTCCTGCAGGTGTGCTGTATTATAATGTATCCATGGGATAGTTGATAAGTGTCTGATCACTGGGGACTCAGAGACTCATGACCAGTGGGGGTTTCTCTACTGGGACCTCCACTGGTCATGGGAACGGGGGTCCAGTGTCCACTGTCTGAATGGGGCAGCAGTCATGCATGTTTATTGTTGCTATAGTTAGTCTCTGGGCTATCTTTGTCAGTCCTCAAGACTTTAAATGGAGCGGCATTGTCATAAATTGGTGACATGTGGGTCAATGTATCATTAAATCATAAGGTCTATGACACGTGAGCCTCATCATAGTTGGAAAGCTTTTTTTGTAACTCATCTTAGGGTCAAAAAGGCTTGATATTCCCACCTCCGTATACTGGATCAGATGGAAAAAATAGAGTTGTTTGACCATACATAGTAACATAGTAAATGAGGTTGGATGAAGACACAAGTCCATCAAGTCTAACCTATAACCTTACAGTGTTGATCCAGAGGAAGAGTAAAAACCCTATGAGGTTGATGTCAATCCAACCTATACAGTGTTGATCCAGAGGAAGACAAAAAACCCCATGAGTCTGATGTCAATTGCCCCATTTCTGGGGGAATAATTCCTTCCCAGCTCCAAATCTGGCAATAAAAACCCTGGATGTGGGGTATCAGTTTGCTTTTTCTTTAGACTTCACCTTTGAGGGAACAACTAGCAGATCAGATTAATATTACGCCATCTGACTTTACTAGAACTTTCCTTGTCATTCCCGTAAGGAAACAAGACTTATTCTGCCAATCTGTAGGACAGGAAACCAGTTCAGTGAAAAGCATTCTGCAGCTTCTGATAACAGGACACAGGGCAAGTGAATATTTCTCTTCTAGAACAGGAAAAGCTCCTGATTTCCCAACTACATGGTAGGAAAACATTGTTGAAGTATTTTGGCATTGTATGTGAGTCGGGAATAATGCTTTGGTTCTTGGCGTTACCAGTTTTACTGCACTGACCTGCGCTGGGATGGATGAAGCGATGAAGAGACCTTATCTTCACAGAACTTTCTCATGGCCAAAGTGCTGAGTGCCTGATCCACACTGCAAACAGGGAGCGGAAACAATGCGTGTGACTAACAGCGAAGGGAAGAAGGGTGCGATAGGACGAAGCACGAAACGTGGAAATAATTCATAAAGTAAAAAGCAGAAAGGATACAAACTGCAATATCATGGAAATAATATATGCTACTTGAACATGAAAGACAATCCATGAGGTTAAGAAATTGTTCATTTACTTGGCATCTGGTGATTTTGCTGACGCTATGTACAACCTATATCCTCCAGCCGCTGGCAAGGCATTTTAGAAATGCTATAGCTGAGGAACAGCAGTTGCCAACCTCTGGTTTACAGCATGCAAAAGACCTTAGATATATAAAACCTGTCTGAGACAACCAACCAAAATTGCATTGAAAAGTGATCTTCTAGACGGGTGGTCTTCTCAAAGAAATTAGCCAGTATATGCAATACTGTGCAACAATTTTAGATAGGTAAGGAAAAAATTATGCAAAGTAAGAAGTGTTAATAGTTGTCAATTAAAAAAATGCAAAGTGAATGAACAAAAGAGAAATCTAAATCCTATCAATGTCTGGTGTGACCTTTGCTCTTTGCCTTCCATCAGTTCTTCTCGGTATACTCGCAGGAAGTTTTTGAAGGAACTCGGCATGGAAGGTTGTTCCAGACATGTTGGATAACTAAGCATAGATCTTCTGTGGATGTAGGCTTCCTCCAATCCTTCTGTCTCTTCATGTAATCCCAGACAGAATGGATGATGTTGAGATCAGGGCTCTTTGGCTGCCGTATCATCACTTCTAGGACTCCTCCTCCAAATAATGATGTGATTTAGATCTCTGTTTTGGGCTGTGTTCACATGGTGTGTTTTTTTCCGGGTTTTATATAAAAACGCATGTGTCTTTTCAGCAAAAACACAACATGTGAAACGAGCCTTGTTCATTCACTTAATTTTATGAATTAAAATTTATTAAAATAAACCATTAACAATTCTATTTTTGAAAGCATTCTTACTTTGCTGCATTTTTTCCATACCTGCCCAAAGGTTTTGCACACTATTGTATATTATATGATAGGGCTGAAAATCTGGCAAAAAAAAGGATGGTCTTCTCCAAGATGTAGAGGTTTCATTGTATATTGATTTACAGCAACTTTTATTTACAATGTGTACAAATGAGTTTTTCCATAAAATAGAAGGGATTGAAAGGAAACTATAACTCATTACAGGACTGGATATATACAGTATATCCAGGGTGATTATGATGTGTATGATAGTACAGAGTGTTCTTACGCAGCATATGACTCCTTTATAATGATGATGAGAATCTGACAATGAGAGGCCATTCATTTCTATCCTGATGACCTCAATAACTTTGTGACATGTAAGATTAATTTCATTTACAATGGCAACGATTATAGTTAACGAAAAACAGTCACTACTTGTTTCACTTGCATTTATCACTAACTAATCTAAACTTGTAAAATCACTTGTAAATCACATGAAAAGGCCATGTTAAAGATGTTAAATGTGTGTTTTAGTGCCTATTCCACACTAAAATCAGTGTGTATTCGCCTCACAATTTTTCTCAGATTTTTTCCCCATCCAGATTGAAATCTGCATCATTGAAGAAAATGAAAGGACATTTCTCTTTATACTGTACAAAGTGTAGTATGAATTAAAAACGTAAGAAAACGCTATTCAGCCATAAAACCCATGTGAAAAAATAAATGAATGCTAAGGATAAGTCATCCATATGTGACTGGTGGGGGCGCCACTCATCAGATCACCACCAATTGGCAAAGCACAGAGGATGCCATGTACCCTTGGGTGGTGCACTCACTTCAATATGGCATTTGACACACTGATGTCCATTCCCTGTTAATATGCCCTAGTCCATTCAAATGACCAAAAATTTTAGTTACAATTGAAATTAACCAGAGACTACCTTGCAGACACCTTGCTATAATGCATGTAGGATGCGATAACCACTCCAGTCTTTCCTTGGTTTCCCTGGCAAAAGAAAGAAATGGACATTACCAAATCATGGTGACAGACTGTACAGCAAAGTGACCTACATATTTGTCCAGAGTCAACAACATCTGTATAATCCAAGTCTATACCTTGCAGTGCAAGACAACCACATGTTGGGGATCACTGTTGAGCCAGGCCTCTATGGCTTTACAAATGGAGCATATCACATCAAGAGGTGGTGCATGGCAATCTGACCAGAAAAACTCCTGAACCTAAGAGATCATAAAGAAGAAAATTTATATTACATGATCAACTTATAGTATTACATATATATAAGGTAAGAAAAAAAACTGATGGGTCAGATTCCCACTATCCATAGAACAGAATACAAAAAGAGAGACATAGTGGGCAGTCCCAGGTCATCATTGGTACAATGCACCATCTGCTATAAGATCCATCCTGGGGGGGGTACACAGTTGGTGGAGGTGAAAGCAATAAAGGCAATATAAGGCAAGAGGTGCTATGTCAGGAGAAGGCGCAGAAGCCAAGGTCACAGACAAGGTCGGCTGGTCAACCACAATGAGCTGGTTTGGCATAAAACCAAAATAAACCAACTACTACCAGGTTCACGGGCGCATTGTACTCATATAGCCGCTCATATATTTCCTGTATAATAACCTATTGATGAATGGGAGTGTGTTTCTGTGGTGGTGTGGTATGTGCGAGTGGGAGGATGCAGTGGTGAGGCTGTGGGATTATGGTGGAGGGTGGAGGACTGGTGGGATAGGGAAAACGCACAAGAAGAAGAATATAATGAGTAATACTAATGAAAAATAAATACAATGGGGCAGATTTATGAACAGTGCCTGAGGCTGGGGACATGCTGGGCGAGTACACCGCTGAATTTCCTTTATGGAAAGCCTAAAAACACTGTGGTATGAACCACCCAAAATTGTGTAGTTTTTGCTGCCGCACACATGCAGATATCTCTGCTGGTCTTCGGAGCACAGCACTGGTCCCTTTGCACTTTGGACTTTCATTCCAGCATGTGAATAAATGACATATACTGTAGATAAAACTCATCCAGTGTGCTGATACTGTACATTGTAGCAGGTTAAATCCACGTCAAATTCTTCATCTGGCAGGCAGCATTTTCTGCCTCCCATTCACTTCAGTGGGAGTTATCAGGAAGAATCTGCCTGAAGATCGAGCATGACGCTTATTTTTCTGGTAGCTGAAAAAATCCGCTAGAGGAAAAAAATCACCTAGAGGAAAAAAATGTGTCTGACTCCCATTGAAATGAATGGAGGTTGGTTTCAGGCGGAATTTGGTGCCAAATTCCACCATGTGAACATACCCTACAAGCTGTGCTGGGCAACATAAACAATATTTCTATTAGATACGATCTGATTTATCAAAACTGTCTAATAGTACGACTGTTTATGCTGCCCAATCAGAACTCAGCTTTTATTTATTAAACTACTTTGTAAAAATTAAAGCTGCTCTTTGGTTGCTATGGGCAGGTCCACTTAACCATAGGGCAAACAGTGTATCTGCATCAGGCCCTATGGTAGCGGGGGCCTTCTCTGCCAACCCAGGTCAAGCAAGACAGTCTTGCATTTTGGGTGCTGTCCCACTGTTCCGTGCGGCAGGCAGCAGTTTCAACTCTACAATGAATACAATGGTGGAGCATGGAGCTATTAGTTCCATGCTCCACCATTCAGGCTTCAGTTGATGATGTCTGCGGCAGGGAGGCTCGATGAGCACCGAGCTAGAGACACCATCATAACCAGAGCCTGCATGAAGCACGTGGGAACGGGTGAGTTTAGATGAGTATAACTTTAAAAAAATAAATAAATAAAAATAGTATATATCTATGGTCACTGAGGGGGCAGGGGGCATTAGTTAGGGGCTACTTGAGGGGACATTACATTATGGGGGAGGGGGGCACCAAGGAAAATTTGAACAGGGCCATGGCTGTAGGTAACAAAGACAATCTTACTTGTATCCCAGTATAGGTGAATATCATTTATGTAGTGTGACAACCCTGATGCCCCAACATTAAAATTCATGGCAAGATACTGCTTAATTCAGAGAAGTGATCATAAATCCTCCAAAGACATGCGTTCTCTTTACCCAGACTCCCTGTTAATACTTACTTGCGTGAAATATATTTACCTTCGGGTTGAGCTTTCTAATGTCATGTCTTTTCCTTGACAGATTAAAAAACTGCAAAAAATATACAAAAATCTAAGTAAAGAATGGAAAAGCGAAATAAAAGTGATTTTATCTATTTAATCCAATCTATGGGCAATATGAACTTAGGTTCGATTAGAATGTAGACTGCAGAGTATTCATTGTAGTTTCAGACAGCAGGACTTTGGCTTCAAGGGTTATTCTTTTACTGTACTAAATGAAATATACTTGACGTCTTGTAAAAGATTGTTCTTACCTCTATGACCCACTGCTTTACCCTCTTTGATCCTCTTTGTAACATAGTTTTGTGGCGTCCATTAAGTTATCATAACCCATGACCATAGAAGCTAGTCATGACATTGGGGTTCTACGGACATGCCATCCGAAACCGAGCCCTGCTGCAGGTGAAGCAGTAGCCACAGCGGTGGAATCAATCTTTTTCAATGATGTAAGTATAGTACATATTCCTACATTGAGCCCAGTCAAAAGCTCTCCAAAATTCATGTGACTCTCTTAGAAGCCATTTAATACATGTTTGATAAAATCAAAGGCACTCATCTCTTGATGACAAAAATGTCAAAAATAACTAAATTACCAGTAAAGTTGTGGAAATTTTATTTAGTTGCCTTCAAGGATCATTTGTCTTTGGTGATAACCAATGTTGCAACCATTATAATGTGTTCAGTGGTTCTCAGAAGAGATGTCCATGACCTATAACTAGTGGTAACTGTAAGGAAAAATACTCTTAAAGCTCTTACCAGGTACTTGTCCTCATGTTTGGATCTCAGCATGCTTGCCACCTCCCGCAGATTGCTGCGATATCTCTGTTCCTCCAATACGACGGGGAAGAAGACACTAATGATACGTTCAGTGATATATGTCAGGTCCAGGTCATAGCTGCGCTGGATCACCTGGTCCAGGCTAAAACTCCTGCATTAAAGAATAAAATTCACAATAAAACCTGACACACTTTATTTCTAGAAATATAAAGTCAGTCGCCCATTGGAGGTCACAGAAAAACGACCCACATGCCCTAATAAATAAGGCTGAATTTAACATTACAGGCAGGGCAGAATACATACACTCGTGTTTATATACTATATGACTAGAAAAGTAATAAGCATAAGCCCTCACCTTGGAAGAGAACTCCTTTGTTTGACATTGAGAGATTTCGTGGAACCCTGAAAAAGACAACAATAAAGCAAGTCAGTATATCACATCTACAAAAAGGTATAAAATCATTGAAAATGTTATCAGGAACATACAATTCTAGAATGTCTAGAAAGGCGGGCAACACTCCCTCAACTCTATCTCTTTATCTAAAAAAATATGAAAAAAGCAGCACTCCAGTACAAAGTGAAAAAAGTGCTGTATTTATTCACCCATTTGTCTGCACCCATTATCCAGTTATTTTGAATCCTTTTGACCTGGATTTTGGATTTGCACCCAGGAGTTTATTGACAATGCAACTGGTAACTTTTTCTTTGTTTTATCTATCTATCTATCTATCTATCTATCTATCTATCTAATATATTCTGTCTGATTTTTGATTTGCGTTCATGGAGCGTATTGCATGATGAGCACCACCACAGCTATGCCTATTCCACATCCCATACCTCTTTTGTCAGCCCCATTTCTGCTATGCAGAACCTTTCCCAGTGAATTTGGGGCTGTGTCTAATGATGCAGTGTCCTGACATAAACTGTCACTTGAACTTGTCACTGCTTTCCAGAAAGTTACGGGATCTCTCAGGAGATTTGCCAAGTCTTCCAGGAGATGTTCCAGAGGAATTGGCAAGTATAATGAACTCCTGGATGCTCATCTTCCTAGCTACTAATGGGCTACATTACTGTAGATGGTCGATCAGTCCTACCAATATCGGCTGATATGCATCTATGGTGTATGGCAAGTGTAATAATTGTAATAATTGTAGTTGCTGATGATTGGTCCGATAATCAGCCTGTGTATGGAGCCATAGTGCTTACATTTTCTTCCTTTATTACCCCTTCCCTTTGGTATTGGGACCTCTTTCCAAATCTTTTAGAAAATGAATAGGTTACAATATAAACTGCAATATGTGAACATGGTTTAAAGTCATACTTGCCAACATTTTCATATGGCGATCAGGGATAACAGCGCACCCAGCATGCTGTTAAAATTGTTGAGTGAGGCTACGCCCCTTGTGGGTGTGACCACTCTCCTTTCATGGCATCGCCATATCCACTTTTATATCACCACGCCCTCTATTTGGTACTAAATGTGCTGGCCACACCCCCTGTTCGGATATGATCAGCACATAAAGTGCCCAAACTACATATAAAGCAGACCAGAAGATTTGAATGTTCTTCCATGAGTCTGGGAGGTTAACCCTTTTTCCATGAGTCTCCTAGAGCTTCTAGGAGAGTTGGCAAGTGGCTGCTTAAAATTATACTGTTATAATAGTAATTTGCAATTGGATTATGGGCACTTTCCATAATTAGGGGCACTTATACATTCAGTAATTAAAGTGGGCTTCTCACCACGAAATAGTCCACAGCTGGCTGTCACTGGCCTGGGCATGCACACAGGGCAGGGAATACTTGGCGGTGGGTATTGTATCCCACTATAAGTGCAGCTTTACAGGTCTTAAAGGGAGTCTGTCAGCACAAAATTGAGATATAAACTAATCACAGTAACTTGTTGGGCTATTTCTTATTCAGGACTGCTGCACCATTCTTGTAAAAATCGTCCTTTTACTTCTATGCAAATGAGCAGAAAAGTGCTTTAGAGGCGTTGCTTTCCATCAATGGGCTTCACTATCTGTTGCTGCTAACTTCTGCTTAGCCCTGTGCATGTCTGATGATAACACAATGCACCCATATGTTAAGGAAGCTGGCTTCATATGGGGGCAGCTGAAGCCAGCTTCCTTCACTTCCGGGTGCAGTGTGCCATCATTAGCCATGCACAGTACAGTTAGTGGGTGCAGCTGAGAAGCAGCTAGTAGTAGCAGATAGTGAAGCCCATTGATGGAAAGCAACACCCCTAAGCCCTTTCTGCTCATTTGCATAGGGATAAAAGGACGAGTTTTACAAGAATGGAGCAGCAGTTCTGAATAAAAAATACAGTGGGTACGTAAAGTATTCAGACCCCTTTAAATTTTTCACTCTTTGTTTCATTTGCTAAAAGCAAAAAAAGTTCATTTTATTTCTCATTAATGTACACTCAGCCCCCCATCTTGACAGAAAAAAAACAGAAATGTAGATATTTTTGCAAATTTATTAAAAAAGAAAAACTGAAATATCACATGGTCATAAGTATTCAGACCCTTTGCTCAGTATTGAGTAGAAGCCCCTTCCTTTTGAGCTAGTACAGCCATGAGTCTTCTTGGGAATGATGCAACAAGTTTTTCACATCTGGATTTGGGGATCCTCTGCCATTCCTCCTTGCAGATCCTCTCCAGTTCCGTCAGGTTGGATGGTGAACGTTGGTGGACAGCCATTTTCAGGTCTCTCCAGAGATTCTCAATTAGGGTGAGGTCAGGGCTCTGGCTGGGCCAGTCAAGAATGGTCACAGAGTTGTTCTGAAGCCACTTCTTTGTTATTTTAGCTGTGTGTGTTGAGGGTCATTGTCTTGTTGGAAGGTGAACCTTCAGTCCAGTCTGAGGTCCAGAGCACTCTGGAAGAGGTTTTCTTCCAGGATATCTCTGTACTTGGCCGCATTCATCTTTCCTTCAATTGCAACCAGCCGTCCTGTTCCTGCAGCTGAAAAACACCCCCATAGCATGATGCTGCCACCACCATGTTTCACTGTTGGGATTGTATTGGGCAGGTGATGAGCAGTGCCTGGTTTTCTCCACACATACCGCTTAGAATTAACGCCAAAAAGTTCAATATTCGTCTCATCAGACCAGAGAATCTTATTTCTCATAGTCTGGGAGTCCTTCATGTGTTTTTTGGCAAATTCTATGCGGGCTTTCATATGTCTTGCACTGAGGAGAGGCTTCCGTCGAGCCACTCTGCCATAAAGCCCCAACTGGTGGAGGGCTGCAGTGATAGTTGACTTTGTGGAACTTTACCCCATCTCTCTACTGCATCTCTGGAGCTCAGCCACAGTGATCTTTGGGTTCTTCTTTACTTCTCTCACAAGGCTCTTCTCCCACGATTGCTGAGTTTGGCTGGACGGCCAGGTCTAGGAAGGGTTCTGGTCGTCCGAAACTTCTTCCATTTAAGGATTATGGAGGCCACTATGCTCTTAGGAACCTTGAGTGCTGCAGACATTCTTTTGTAACCTTGGCCAGATCTGTGCCTTGCCACAATTCTGTCTCTGAGCTCCTTGGGCAGTTCCTTTGACCTCATGATTCTCATTTGCTCTGACATGCACTGTGAGCTGTGAGGTCTTATATAGACAGGTGTGTGCCTTTCCTAATTAAGTCCAATCAGTTTAATTAAACACAGCTGGACTCCAATGAAGGAGTAGAACCATCTCAAGGAGGATCAGAAGGAAATGGACAGCATGTGAATTAAATATGAGTGTCACAGCAAAGGGTCTGAATACTTATGACCATGGGATATTTCAGTTTTTCTTTTTTAATAAACTTGCAAAAATATCTATATTTCTGTTTTTTTCTGTCAAGATGGGGTGCTGAGTGTGCATTAATGAGAAATAAAATGAACTTTTTTGCTTTGAGCAAATGGCTGCAATGAAACAAAGAGTGAAAAATTTAAAGGGGTCTGAATACTTTCCGTACGCACTGCACATCACTGTGCTGACAGCCCTACAAGGTACTGTGGTTAGTTTATATCTCAATTTTTTGCTGACAGACTCCCTTTAATTCTAAAAAACTATAGAAGGTTATCAGATAGGGCAGTACATAAAGTCTGCTCCAGCACACAACAATCTTGTTCCTCATTTCCATAGTGGATTGGTTATACAATTCTCAGCAGAGCCGCCACTCCCCTTGTTCCCTTCTTGTTCAGTACAGGATTGCAAAATTCTAATGAGAAAAGTGGTTTGTGGTGTTTATCCAGGAGCAACAACAGCACAAAAAGCTGCATAAAGCCAGGAGGTCCTGAATAACAACTAGTTAGAGGCAGGAAAGAATTCTCTTTAGCATTCAACATTCTCTCTACCATTTATATGACATGCAAAATCAGATATCAATGGTATGTTTAACCCTGGACAAAATCTTATGGGCTATATAGATACAAAATAGTGGAGCAAACTTATCATGCTTTGTATGCCAAATCTGGATTATCTATTCTTATATGGCCTCATATACTTGACCAAGTGCATTAGGGGTCCGATACTCCATTATGATGATCATAAAGCAGGTCCTATCCTGATCTGTGCAGCGGCATGGAAAGGAACCCCCTACTGAAGTCAATGGGGGATGCATGGATGCCAATCGGATGTCATCCAAGTGCATAGGTCGTGTGCACGTAACTAATGTCACGTTCCTCTGTTATGCCTCCTGAATAAATGGACAACTGGGTGTTACCAACTAGGAGTGTGTGCATACACAGTATGATACATTCAGCACTGTCTGGACAGTCAGACTTGGTAGACACACAACACCAATTGGTAATACGCAATTCAAATACTGATCAATTTAACAATAAACATCTAGAAGGAATAACAGAGGGACGGCAAAACACAAGGTCCTTAGAAAAGATGTTTCAGCAAAGTTATTTCATAAAGAATACAACTATTTAGTAAAATAGACATATCACAGAATCTGACATGTTCCCTCTAAATGACTGTATTATAGCCCAGAGGTGTGCTCACAGCTTTACTGATATAAGATTACTGTGCCATGCAGTGATCGATATAAAGAAGATTCTCCAAGAAAGTTAATCAAAATCTCAGGGCATTCCATTACAAATTGGGGATGATTTCAGCTCTGAAGCTTGAAATATTGTGAATGCAGCTCTGGGCTATAAATCAGTGTCAGTATACTATAAATATTATTTTATATTTACAAAGATACTGAATTGTACACAAGCTATAAAATGGTGTAGAAAGATGAACACATACTTTAAAGTGTTCACTATTTTAATATCTATTGGTAAATGTTCAGTGGGGGAGGGGATAGGCTGACATATTTCTACATAGTATTGTACATGGCATATATTCATAGGCATGTATGGCGGTAAACTACCTTTGTTGCCGCCCTGCAAGTGGTTGATATAGGCAACAAAGATAGTCTTTCTTTTAGACACTTTAATAAATCTCCCCCAATATATCCTTTAAATAATAAATATTCCCTAAAATCCTGATTTTTCCACCAGACTGATCAGAACTGCTTATCATTGCACCAAAGAGGCTGCCAACATGTAAATCTCAGCTTTTAAGATGGTAGAGGGTAGTTTCTACCCCCACGCTCAGTGCAGCCGAACCATTTACCCTACTAATAAAAGAGCTTTGCTCATCAGTCTATAATAGTAAGGTTGAGGTGGTCAGGAGTGCATAGTATATGTACATGTAATATATACACCTATAGAATAAGGAAAGCTATAGATTCATTATACCGCCATGTGTCGCTGATTTTTCCTTTCTCTCGCCCCTCCTTCCCATCTTCTCTAAAACTGGCTGTGTCACTCTCTCCTTATTTTCAGCCAAGAAAAACTTCACACAGAAACGCAGCCACGTCCTGCTCATTTCCATCACCCCTTCCTTGCCAGCCCTCCACTTTCCCCTGCATTTATTAACCCCCTGCCTCCTTACCATGTGCTGGATGCATGGGCCAGGAGCCGTTCTTCTCCTCTGCATGAGAGGACACAGGTTAATATATTCAGTATACACATATAACAGTTTACACCCCACATATCCCAAACAATCTAACATATACTTCCGTATGTAAAGTAAAAGGGAAAGTATATTAGAAAGCTGTCATTTTACAAGAATAACATTTCATTGGGTAAACCCTTTAAAGGGAGTCTGTCATCAGACCCCAGCATATTAAACCAGCCCGCAGATAGATAAGGGTCACCTGAATCAAATGGTTTTCCCCTTTTAAATCAGTTCCTCGGTTGCTAAGATATGCCTGTTTTTGTCAATATGTATATGAACTCTTTGGAGCAATGAGGGCGTTGCTGTTGCTCCAAAGAGGTAAGCGGTAACTCCTTCATTGCCCCAAAGAGCTCAATTGAATATTGATAAAAATGGAAGGGTCAATGCTTTTAAGAGATACAGTGCCTAGGTCTTATGGGCGTTTCTACTATTTTGAGCTACAGGTTAATGTAAGAGCAACCTACTCACCATGTCAGCTGGCGGGGGAGAGGAGCAACCTGCAGGTACCTGCAACAGGGGAGTAAGAGAAGCGTCACGAAGCAAAAATAATTAGAACTGAATACAATATATTTCCAACCCAACTTTTTTTTTAACAACTTAACGTTTTATTAGTTTTTTACAGTTGTAATAAAAACATTGATGACAAAGACATTGGAAGAGAAAAGAACTGTACAGCATAGCCAATGGTAGTGAATATAAAGTAGCAATAAAGGAGCAATGTAAGCGAGCGTTCAGATAAAGTCTTAGGGTCCAGCTTGGAAGAGAACTAATGTTAATACTGTTTCCCAAGGAGCATTGCTTGTAACGATCCATAAATTAGTAGTCTGCACCAGGGCAAAGTATGGATTAGTATCTAGACAAATACACACAGGACCAATGTGAACAACTGTGGACAAAATGCCCAGTCACTACTGAAAGTATGTGACCCTGAAGGCTAAGGAGACGTGTGTCCTCCCCTACGTCTCTATTACTAAGAACTCCTTTCCTTGTCATACAGAATTGTACAGTTACACAGTGACTCCCAAAATTTTCATCAAAGCTAGAGGCATAAAACCCTTATGTTGTTAGGCCATTGTAATGTACACTGGTGCCAAACAAATCAAACCAGCTTTTGGCACCTAATACCAAGCATTTTGTTAACTTTGGCTCGAAATAATGCCTAATGCAACATAGTAAGGTAAAGGTTCAAAGTCACAAAAAAAGTATGTATGAAAGACCAGGAACGTGTACGACTACTGCTAATAATACATGAGAAGCTCTGTGGACTTTCAGGACAAAGTGACTATGGACAATTTGGTGCAAAACCATAGAAAAATTTACCATCAATCTGGCAGTACGATGTGGCGTAAACATACTTGTTGATTTTATATACAATGTATCATTTCATACAACTATAATATAAGCCATTCAGCATATGGGCTGGGAAAGTTACTGGCACGTGCACCAAATGTATTTATAGGGCCCAAAAATGTAAACGGATAACCAAAAATTGTACTTGCCTGTTAGCCCATTACTCTTTTACAATCACCATTAGGGTACGTTCACACTACCGTTGTGAATGTCCATGCTCTTATCTGTCAAAGGATAAGAGCAATAGACTTTTACAGCAATAGAGTGATGGATAGACGGCGCCCTCTAATGACTCTAATGTAAACAACATGACGGAAGCACACAGGAAATTTTCTTCCATTAGAAAAGTTATAAAGATGACGGATAAAAACTTCTGTCATGTTTTTTTACTTGGGGGTGAATGCAATCTACAATTTATGTCCATTGCTCTCATCCTATCCTATTATGGATAAGAGCAATGGACATTAATAAAGGTAATAAAGAGAAATGTACCAATACAATTCCATACATTACAAATGTAGCTAAAATCTGTAAAAATAAACCCCCCCCAAAAAAAACATTTTGCTTCTTTTTTTTTATAAAACTAAATCACTTTAGGATCCTACTAACACCAATCCTGTAAATATATATGAAAACAAGGCTAATATATGGAAAAATAAACATTCTGAGTCACGGCAGCCCTGTGAAAACTGGCAGGTCTCCTCTATCGATTCCACAAAAGATCTTTATCCACAGCACATACAAACTTAGGCTTTATAGTAGGTGAGCTGAGACTTTGCAGGGCTCAAGTTTATATGTAGACGTCCCTTGCAAAACCAACATACAAGACTCCTGTGGAGATGCCACAAAGGATCTTTATCTTTAAATGTAGGCTTAGTACTAGCTGAGCTCAGACTTCACAGGGGCATAGGTTTCTGGGCAGACAGGGAACCCTCCACCCATGACTCGGACAGAGGACGCATTCACAGCTACTCTGTTTTACCCTGAATGACAGTGACGGGGATGAAAAACTCCCCTTCCCTAACATGCCATGTGTCAGCTATCCAAACTCTTCACCCCATACAGAAAGAGAGTATTCTTAGCCTGGATGGGAGATCTACATATTAATAGATTGCTTACTCTGCAAATACGTCACAGGTTAATAGGTGAAAGAAATTAGGCAAGAATTGGTGGTTTTTGAGATGACCCATAGTAGTTCAGCCATCAGTTTACAGATACAATTTTCACTCACCTACATGGTTTTGTCATTCTGCCTGGTTTTGTAACCATGATATGGGTGACCATGTCCAAATAGACTGAACCTCTTGTAAGACCATGTGAACATTGGGATCAAAAATCTAACATTTATAACCAATTAAAGGACACACCGTAAAAATCACAAGTTCAGCCTTACCTTTCCTTCACATTTCTTGTGACTTATAATCTTGCAGACTGGAGAAAAGGGAGAGAAAAGCAACGTGTTAGATGGGGATATTTGTAGGAACAAGGACATTGTTGTTATACTGTATCATGTGTTGAAATGTCTATAACTATGTTGGGATCTTATATGGGGCCATAGGATTGTCCACGCATGTTTTATTTGTGACCCAACAGTTACAAGTACGCAGTAGACCATTTCCAAAAATCCCTATTTTAATATATCCCTCTTACATTTTTTGGAAAAACAACAATTCAACAAATCTGTATAAACATGAGATTTTTGGAATACTGTGACCTGGAGTCTGTATTTCACAATCTCTCTGATCTTATACAAATAAGTGGAACTTCCGAGGAAAAATCACAATGCCACCAAGTTATACCCATGGAAAGTCCCTCAAGATCTTGGCCGCCTTTCAAGGAATTAAAGATGTTGGGGGGAATTCATGAATGCAACTACACTTGTTTCTGGTATAGATGTGTGATAATTTGGCATAAGACACTTTCTGCAAAGGGGATACCTTGGCCTGACATATTTACTATATTATTGGCGTGAGTTATACAGGACATCAGCTGATACATATTTCCATTCTGGCACATGGGTTTTCCGACCACAAATCTTTCATACTAGCGACCTAACCACAGAATAAGTCATCAGTATGTGATCTGTGATGGTCCAACACTCGGACCCCACACAGATCAGCTGTTTTAGCTGTCACCGGGTGCCAGAAGATGTGACGGGCGTCACATCAACCACCACTCCTATTCAAGTAATAGGAGCGGCACAGCAGTCCCATCCACTGCATAGCTTTGGTTCCAGGGAAGTGCAGCACTGCTCCCATTACTTGAATAGGAGCAGTGCTGCACATGCCACCTGTCCGCTGCAGCAGCTTCTGGCACTGGAAAGCTGCTGCAACAGCTGATCTGTTCGGGGTCCCGGTGTCGGACCAACACAGATCACATACCAATGACCTATCTGGTGGAGAGGTCATCAGTATGAAAACTCCATTCGTGGCTGGTAAACCCCTTTAATAATTCACGCACGCCTTGCACCAGTTGGGGCCTTTATTAATACTGGCATAGGAAACGGCAATCTTAATAAATTTCCCCCAGTGTCCCTATAACTAGCATTTCAGAACAAAACACCAAGCAGGGGTGTAACTAAATGGGGTGCAGATGTTGTTTACACCACTGGCACTGGAGCCTGAGGAGGCCTTAAAGATCTTGTGCCCTGTTTCAGTAGACCAGGCCTGTAGCTGACATGTCCTATCTGTCTCTTGATGGAAGTACCATCATAATGATAACTATGAAGATAAAGGGTTTGTACGGAGGGATTAACTACAGGATTCACTGCAAAGTGAGAAGCTCTGGCAAAGTCGACTCTAATGTCCATGATGTTCTACAAACCTCAAATTCCCACTGGCACAAGTAAAGGCTCTATATGGGAACCTTGGTCACTTTGATTGACTACACTTCTGGTCCATTAGTGGAAGACACGTACTATAGCACAAATGTCATCTATTGCTCAGGGAAAGCCTTCCTGTTCACTCCTATTTGTGTCACACGCTTAAAGCTGAGCAATAAGATCTCCCATAACCAGAAGTCTTAGCTAAATGTGGTTTAATGGGAAAACTGGAAATTCCTCATTTATGGTTTACAGGAAAAGTCAACAACTTAACTATGAGTCGCTGTTCTATGTGACATTACACTGCAATATGAACCCCCTGCTCGTATTACTGACCACCAAGGTTTTGGCTCACAAAGGGCTTAATTGAGACTGACTGACCTAAATTTGGAGTCCTACAAATCTCATTGCCATTCATTAACTGAGGTTTAGCTGTACTTTCATATTCGGGACAAAGCTCTGCAGGAGGTCACCATGAAATTCCTCCATATAAATGTCTAAAATAGTTACACCCTGTAGATGACACCATGTACATCTGTAACATTATCACTGACTGTCAAATGGGCAACAATGCAGGTTTGTGACTTAAAGGGGTTGTCCAGGACCTGAAGGTAATTGATACTGATGACCTATCCATAGTTGCTATTTCTTCTGTCCCCACATACTATAGGTAGAGGAAAGTAAAAGGAATGTAAACCACTGCCAGACACATCTAGTGGCAGCCTATCTCCCTATAAAGCAGTGGTTGTCAACCTGCAGTACACCCTACAGTCCCCAGGGGTATGCGCCATCCTTACTTTAGAAGCACAATGAATGCTTCCATCACTACTGAGAGAGACACTCCTTGCAGTTAGTTACAGGTGCCCAACTTCCTCTCTGCTCTAGCCGCTGACATCACAGCAGACCCTGGAGCAGAGCGGAAGCAATGGATATGGCTCACCACTCACTCCTTAGACATTAATGAGTGTAGGGGCACTGAGTGGCCATTACATTAAATGTGGGGCTCCTTATATTACATGTGGGGACACTGAGTGGTTATTCTACTGAATGCAGGGGTCATTATACTATATGTGACTGCACCGAGGGAGGCCATTATACTACATGTCAGGACACTGAGGGGCCATTATATTACATTTGGGAGCACTGAGGGGACTAATATGCTACAAGTGGGGACACTAAGGTGGATATTACATAACTTTAGACAAAGGCTCCAAACAAATCTTTATTTTGTTAACATTTATGATCGTTACTTTGGAGGTACTTGGTTGTGATGTTTTCTCACAAGGCTGAAAAGGTTGAGAAACACTGATTTAGTGCAAAAGATAGGACATGACGAAATTAAGCCAATAAAGAAGATGTAAGGAGATTCTTCATACCCCGATACACGGCTGAAAATGACCGGTTTGGCTATTTTCTTATGTGTGTGGAAACCGCTTGGAGACAACCAAAAGTGGCCTTCAAGGGGGTGGCCTTCTCAAAGAAGATGGCCAGTATTCATAATAAGATATTGTGGAATTGAAGATCAGTCACAAAGTAGTCTGAGTTGGATAAGGAGGCTGTCTTCTTAAACAAGTCACCTTTAGAAGAGCATTTACTGTAGTTACAACACACCGTGAGTATACTGGGCCTGCAGTCTGCATCCTGGGCTCTAAAGATGTCTTTACATGCTACAATAATTTGTACAATTCAGTGATTTATTTTATTTTAAGGGATGATTTTTCCTTAAATCCCTTTCAGAACTGATGTCTTATTTCTACGAGGTACACTAGTGGGTGCTAGGTTCTAAGTTCTAGGGAGGGCTGAGAGAGATCTGGGCTTCCAAGCTTTAAAGGTCATAAGCCCACTAATAAATATAGCCTCGATCCACTTGACTTGGGTTAATCAATACAACTGAGGATTATTTCTCACTTTTTTCAAGCCCCTGATCATAAACAATATGGAACGGCCTTAATGTCAGGAGAATCTGGCCACTCCTGCCTCATATCTATGAAAATGATACCAAAACAGAAAAAACATCCGAGGATTTGTTGGTTTGAGAATCATGGAGAATAATGAAATTTATGGTTATCAGTTATGAACTAAATTACAATAGTGACATTGTAACGTCTCTGCCTGTTCGGGTCTCTGCACCACCCTCCGCCCGCACGTGGTGGCGCAGGAGGCGTGCTCAGTTTGATTCCTTAAGATTCTTGTTGCTCAGTCTGAACACTGTCCTAGACTATGTAATTGATTTTCTGCCACACCTGTCTACTTCACCTTGGTTTTCCTCTGCTCCACTAATAGTGGTCTTGCCTGTGTGATTGACAGCCTTTCCTCCTATCAAGTCTGGGGCAGGTTCTTTCTTCCTATTTATTCTTTGCTCACATTCACATTGGGCTGGTTATTGCTTCTTGCATTCTGGCTATTACTCCTGGCTGTTTTTGTTACCTGTATTCCTATTCCTGACCTCTGGCCTTGACTTTTGACTATTCTCTTGGATTTTGATTCTGTACTGCATTTTTCGTCTGTTACCGAACCCTTGGCTTGCTGATCTCCCTTTTTGTCGTTTGTTCTGTCTGCGTTCTGTGTTGTCACTTATTCAGTGTAGGGACCGGCTCCGAGTTGTCGGCTGTCACCTAGGACAGTCAGGCAAGAGGCAGGGCCAGTGGGGGGTTTCAGCTTTAGGGCTCCTCCCTCCCAGGGTTCTCCAGCAGCTACTGGGGAATCGCTCCTCTAGCGATTGCCTTACAGACATGGTGAATGTTCTTTTATAGATATGGATGGTTTACATCATCAGATGACTATACCGTGTTATGGTGTTCTCTAAAAATACAAGATAGCTCAACGTAACTGAAGAACACCATTAATGTAACATTGAGAACTAGAAAAAGTTGAGTTGATGTGATTCATCCCAGTTGCTTGTAGATACTGTTGGCCAAAGGGTTAGAAGACCAAGGACCTTGGTCCCTGTGTGGCATCAACAATTTAGAATGGTGGTGGCTGTGTATTTTCCTAGTACTCTGCAAGTCTCCTTATATTTTCAACACCTATTATGACCAAGTTAATGGCTACATCTCTTATACAGTAGGAGAATGCAATACCCTGGTGCTAAGATGGTCGTGCACCTTAGCGCAGTTCAACATCTTTACCCGATTTTGCTTGCTTACTGATCATTTTAGGCAAGTTGTTAGACAGTATAACAGGGCATCTTGGCCAATTAAACTGAGTTTGGAAACATTAGACACCTCTCCCTCAAAGAGTTAAGTTCTGACTCTCATAAAAGCCCCCAGAGAACATGAATAAGAAGGGTTTTCACTCATTGCACATTCAGTTCCAAGAAAGAATATAGATAAATAAAAACAGGTGGTGCAATATATTGTTTTCATCTAAAAAACCCTGTCTGGAATAAATATTCTGACCCTGAGTGACCATTTCACATGTGGGGCATATTCTCTGTTTCTGCCGTTGGCGATACACAGATTGATGCAAATCTACTTCCAAATGAAATGTGCTGAAAACATAGCTAGGACCATGTCTCTAGTAAGTTAATACGATTACTGATACTATCTCACCAAAAACGAGCAAACTAATACTTGAGAAAACTTATATATGTATTTCTAGTACTCAACATGATGGTTTAGGATCTATATAGGAAGGGGTTCTTTACATTTAGAGTAGTAAAACTATGGAATGCCCTACCCCAAGAGGTAGTAATGGAAGATTCCATATAGGCATTTAAAAAGGGTTGGATATTTATCTAACAAAAAATAAGATTGAGGGTTATAATTAACTATACAGTAAATGATAGGAAATAGATTATTGGAAATAAGAGCTGGATCCAGGGATTAATTCTCATTGCCAAGTTTGGAGTCTTGGCAAAGACCACACTGCAACTCACTAGCATTAATTCATCAAATTCAACGAGAAATTCTATTTGCCATGCACATGAAGAGTGTTTTATTGCACAGAAATTGACCTATAGGATTTTAAAATACACAGCATGTCAATTTATTTTTTCCGGAGTGAATTAAAAAAAAAAAAGGCCTTAAAATCCACATCACAATCTACACCGAAATCTGCATGTACATGAAATTCTGCACCAAAATCCGTTCCAATTTGTGTGGCTTATCTGTGCAGATTTCTGTGCTTGTACATGCAGATTTCAGTTTGGATTTTTGCATGTAAATCCTGATCGTGTGCCTGTACCCTTACTGGTCCCAAACCAGATGATTCCTTTTAACTGTGAGTTGACCGACCATTGACTATATATATCAGGAAGGTCAGCATTTAACACTTACCAGTAGGTCAATTCAGACGGCAGTCAGCAGCCGCCGGACTTCCCAAAGAGAAGGAACGGACGATTTACCATCCCTGCTTTTCTGATCACTATATACAAAGTGTTCAAATAGGCAGGATACTGAATACTTGCTGTTGGTTTATCTCACAGATTATGGCTGATCGTTGCAGGAGGAAAATTCATTAATGAATTTCCGCAACAGCCCAAAATGGGCTTTGGCTTTAATGTGTGTCATGTAGCGGCAACATCTGCATGGAGTTATTATGTTCTCTACTCCTTTGGGTGGAGTTTATTGGCTTTCACTAACACTCCAAAAATTGACAGATTAATTGCCTTCTTCCGAAACTGACCCTAGTGTGTGTTTGTGTGTCTGAAATAAGGAAATTAAATTGTGAGCCCCAATCGGAACAGAGATTAATGTGAATGAGAATGAAGACATGCTATTGGTGGCACAAATACAGGTAAGAACATCCAGCAGACACTTACAAGGCAAATGTTATATTACTTCATGACCACCTCAATTTCTAATTCAGGCCGGGACCCCACGTGGCTTAAACGGCGCGGCGGAAATGCCACCGCAAAAACTGTGGCGCTTTACAGTCCCTGCAAAGTGGATAGGATTCTAACGAACACATTGCAAAAATATATGTGCAGCGTAAATGCTGCGATTTCCAAAATCATTGTGTTTTTGGAAATCACAACATGTCAATTGTACCTACAGAAATGCCGATGGTTTCTGTATAGGTATAATTGAAGCAGAAAGTCCGCAGAGGAAAACTGTGCAGACTTTCTGTGAAAAGCATTATGGGAAAATCTGTGATGCATTTCCTGCAGCACTTTTCTGCCGTGCCCCGCTACGTGGCGCCTTAGCCTCACGATGTTCTCCTGTAATGCAGGAATGTTAGTTGAGGTAACCAGCTTTAGTGCTATCTCTGGAGTTTTGTGTCTTAACCAGTTGTGGGAAAGATTTTGCTCAAATTTAATATTATTTATTATAAATTTTCACAAAGGTTGGTCATTATTAGGTTAGTAAAAGTCGCCACTGCTCACCTCTACAGACACTGCCTTGGGATATGACAGGCTCACTACACGCAGCACACAGCCTCTTCTTTTTCAGTACTTTCTCATGGAAAATGTGACGCTCACCCCCCGTGGGCTGTAGAGGAAACAACATCGAGATTAAACATGACCGGTGACCACAAGTCTAACAGAATCAGTGGGAGACCAAAGTATTGGACTCTGTGGAATTTATTGTACAACACAATGCTGAAATTATAGGTTATGAAATATGTTACAGTAATGCATAAAAAAAATACAATTCTAGAATTCAAGGAAAACAGTATTAAAAAAGTGAATAAAATGTTATAAGAATTTTCCTTATTTGATTAAAAGATGCCACCGAAAGAAATAAATCATAAAAAGGACGACACCAGAAATATTATTTTGGAAGAAATGGCTACCATATATGTGACTTTTTTCTGGGCCTGCTAAGGTCACACATCAAGCTGCACATAGTATATGCAGTTCAACAGAACATTAAAAGTACTGCAGGTGTAGTATTATACTGAAGACTGCCGCCAAGAAAGACAATGCTGCGCATGCACCTTGTACTGCTGGTTAGGCACTCATACAAGATCTCAGGGGCTGGTTCATGATGTCGACTCTGGCTGGAGAAATCGACTGTATGAATAAGTTATAGGAAAGGTCTGGAGAAGGAAAAAATGATGTACCGACAGGTGATGTTGTGGCCCTGGACAGCAAAAAGCCTCATTTATATACATTTTAAAAAACACTTTTTAGTGAAAAAGATACTATGTTTCTATAGAATTAAGGAGGTGGTAGATCCCTTTAAAGGGAGTCTGTCCCCAGAACCCAGCATATCAACCCATACCCCTGGATAGATAGGTTAGGGTCACCTGAATCACACAGTGTTTTCCTTTTATGAATCGCTGCCTCTGCTGCTGAAATGTCTTTGTTATTATCAATATGCAAACAAGGTTTTTGGAGCAATGAGGGTAGGGCCAATGCTCCAAAGAGTTAAAGAGGACCTTTCACGTCCTCATGTACATGCGGTTTTACATACTGCTAGAAAGCCGACAGCACACTCAATTAAGCCCACTGTCGGCTTTCCCATTATATGCCCCGGGGCTGTAGATATCGGGGTCTAAATTTCTCCATTCACTGTCAGAAGGGCGTTCCTGACAGTCTAGCTGGGCTGTGAGGAACGTCCTCCCTGACTGTGCTCATCCATAGCCCTGCACTGAGGGGGCCTTCCTTACAGCTCAGCGTCATCACTGGGCGGTAAGGAATGCCCCCTCTCTCTGTACTCGTCCCATACACCTGTACTGTCAGAGGGGGCGTTCCAGTACTGCTCCAATTAAAGTCTATAGGACTGATGGAAATAGCTGAGTACAGAATTTTTTTGAAGACTAGCTCATGAAGTCTACAATATTTTCCCATTTAATGACTATTCTTCATACAAAATTGGTTTATCCTCAACTATGTACTTTAGATGGAGAAGCAATAAGAATATGGTACTTCAAAAGCATTGCCAATACATTACAGATGTAGTTGTGTTCTCCATTATATTGCACACGTAGATATAATTTACATTACAGTGATGACAGGAGAACCTATAAATCATGAACTATGATATCAGGACCGGGATACAGATACCATCTAATCGTCTCAGAAAAGTTTCTGTATATACCGCCGGTATCACTCATGTGGCGTATCGGTATCAATGATGAATTCTTATACTTATAGGACAGCTTATCTGTCATGAGAGGCATTGCACTCCCTACTGTTACTGATACAGATGGAGAAGTCTCGCTGTTTCAGCTAATTAGATAAAAGGAGTCTTTTTTTGTTTAAGGAAATGTTTTTAGTGGCCTTTTATTACTAGAAGCAATAACATTAATTCATGGCTCTTGGCACTGTTCCAGGGTAACCCTAATTCCTGGATAATTTAACCTAATTCTAACTCCATATACCAATGAGCATCCTTGTTCTCCTCTGCTCTTATTACACAGAGGTTCAGCTGCTATGGAGAAAGTGTATTAAGGCTGAAGCCCCACCTTCTGAAAATGCTGCGTTTTACAGTACCTGCAAAGTGAATAGGATTCTGGTTATTCCCATCCACACATTGCAGAAAAAAAATACACAGCGAAAAAGCTATGTTTTCAAAAACACCTGCGTTGCATTAATGAAAATGGCAGCACGTCATTACACTTGCGGAATTGCTGGCATTTTCCATATAGGTATAATAAGGGCAGAAAGTCCGCAAAAGAAACCTCTGTGAAAATATAATTAAAAAACGATGGACGACATAGACATGGAGACCATAGAAGACAATGATGAGCAGCAGCTTCCTATCCAACTTGTCAACAAGCATTCAGACCACTCTTGTCCATTTATTGCGGACGCAGCTCAGCTCAGTCCATTTTATTTAGTACATTTTCCACTTTTTCCTTATTTCCTGACATTGCAGCAGCTTTGTAGACCATATCCATTTTCAGCTTCTCGTCCCCCATTAAAAAGGGTCAAAGGACTGATTTAGAATAGGAAAATTCTCTTTGAAGGGCTCCACAATAGACACATGGGTGTTCTTTACAGCACCTACAAACTTGGGTTGAACCAATTTTCGCTGATCCTAAACATTCAATAAAATATATTTGTTTTTCAAAGCTATTAATTCTCTAAGACACATATCCTTTCCTGCAACCTGTCCCAACACTGAGAACAAGGAAGTGGTTTTTCTAAGCTTCCTCTGCTGGGACCCATTCTTCTTACGATAAGAAACAGAAGTATGAATGGACACCTCTGACACCATGTGAACTGAATCGGCAGGAGCAGTGATCTCTGCTGAGCAGGTGCAGCTCTGTGACTTGTAAATGCCTTTCCAGAGGCCAGCTGTTTAACATGTTGAGTGCAGGAGACGACAGCTCTATCATTTCATTCTAAGAATTCTCTCCTGGCTGCAGCTGAGGAGCACAAAGTGAATCCATCAGCTAAGATAAACTGACAATAAAAGCTGGGATGACAAAAATGTAGTGGCTGGTGGATTCCATCAAAGTGTATGGCTGCTAAAAGCTAAAGAAATGGGGAAAAACTCATACTACTTACATGGAGGCCCCACGTTGTGGAAACGCAGCTTTTTTGTTGCAGATTTTGTTGCGGTTTTTTGAGCCAAAGCCGGGAGTGGATTAAGCAGAAGGGAGAAGTAGAAGAAATTCCTATATATTTCTCATTCCTTGCGTAGGCATTCTTGGCTTTGGCTCAAAAAATGCAGCAAAATCTGCAACAAAAAAAGCTGCGTTTCCACAATCTGTGGCCTCAGCCTTAAGGCAACCTCTCAGTAGAATGATGGCTTTATACTATTTAATTTGTATATAGTCACAGAAGGGAGATATTTGCCCTATTCCTCCTTGGCAGGTAGCCACAGTAGGGAATAGCAAAGAAAAACCTATCTAATGGATAGCACACATAAGGGTGACCACATACATTAGATTTATATGACTGACCAATCTTCTAATAACTTTCCCTTAGCAGCAGACATCAATTTCAAGAAGGATCTTAACATATCCAATTCTCTTGTTCTCAGGATATCAGCCACTGGAAGTGACTACAAGTGCCTTAAAAGGAGTCTGCAACCACCAAAATCACTTGTAAACCACTTATATCCTGTTGTAGGGGCTGTTAGTGACATAGAGAACAAACCTATATTTTACATGCAAATATGTGGTTCAATGAAACCAAGGTGTGGGTGCATCTGCTGGAGCAACCATTTTGCCAGTGGTCACCACCCTGCAATGCCACCTAACAAAGATCGTCAGGCCATTCACACATTAGAAAGTGAAGAGGAATCTGAGGTGGTCTTCTGCTACAGATTCCTTTCCACTTTTTGGCCCTGTGCAGAATCTGAGGCAAGATCAAGAAGGACACTTTCAGCATCCTGAAAAAAGAAGCGTCTGTTGCTGCCTCCCATTGTTTGCAATGAAGCCGGACAGAACTTGGAGCTGATTTTGAGACAAATATTTCTGTGTGTATCCTTAGATTAGGCCATCAATATTAGATCTGTGTGGGTCCGACACCCGAGACCCCCACATATCACAGGTACCGAAGCAGTTTGCAGATTATGGGGCAGCGCTGCAGTACCTAAACTCACTGCTACAATTTGTACGGCTTATGCGGCTTTCCCGCGGTGCCTTGGTACCAGTGATCTGCGGGCGGGTGTCTCGGGTTTCAGAACCCCAGAGATCTAATATTGATGGTCTGTCCTACAGAAACTGAATAACCCATTTAAAAGCGATTTTGGTGGTGGCAGAATTCTCTGAATCCCTTATCCCCATTTTGCATACTCATACTTGAGGTTGCTGGGAGTGCAGCCTATTTAAAGAGGACCTTTCATGTCCTCTGACATCAGTGGTATTAAGTACTGCTAGAAAGCTGACAGTGCGCTGAATTTGGTGCACTGACAGCTTAGGCGGTATGTGCCACGGTGCCAGAGCTATCTGTGCCATTATTTTTGGCACCGCTATCCCTGCATCAGAAGGGCCGGCCTTACAGCTGAGCGTACTCTTCCATAGCCTTGTACTGTCTCAGCAATGACGCTGAGCTGTAAGGCCGGCGCTTTTGACAGTACAGGGATATCAGTGCTGAAACTAATGGCTCCTATGGCACCTATAGCTCATGCACCGGGGCACATACCCGCAAAGCTGACAGCGCACTAAATTCAGTGTACTGTCAGCTTTCTTACGGTATATAATACCGCCAATGACAGAGGACATGAAAGGTCCTGTTTAACACAATAAAGTGTTACAGAATTGAATTCCCATTTCAGGTGTGGCAGAGATTTATTATGGATCTGCAGAGTCCTATAAACTGGTTTTATTGTTTCACTGGTGACATCACAGAAGGCTCGCATTGTCTATTCAAAAGCAAGTTCCTAATTAAACTTTCCATTCCCAGAGCCTCACTTAAAGGGAACCTGTCAGCAGACGTTCAACGTAAATTAAAGGGGTTGTCCAGCCTGTAAAATTCATATCCTCTCCTTATGATAGGACATCAATTTTAGATCAGTGGGGTCCCTTTGCCATACTTTTAATAGTGGCTACAGTGAGTATTGTAGTGGTTGTCACATTCAAGTCTATGGAACAACAGCTGCAGTACTCACTATGGACACTATTAAAAGTATGTAGAATGAGCACTGCAGCTTGAACTAGCACAGGGAAACAGCTGATCTGCAGTGGTCCTGGCTGTTGAACACCTGCTGATTTAAAATTGATGTCCTATCCTATGGATAAGATACCAATTTTATAAAGCTGGATAACTCTTTTAAAGCTAAAGCCCCACACAGCGAACCGCTGCAAAAAAAAAAAAAAAAAATGCTTTTTTACGGAAACATTTTTCACAGAAAGGTTGAAGAGTTTTCCTCTTTGGACTTTCTGCTTCTATTATACCTATACGGAAAACGCCAGCGTTTCCGTAGATATAATTGACATGCTGCGATTTACAAAAATGCTAGCATTTTTGAAGTCGCAGCATTTCCGCTGCAGATTTTTTTCTTCAATGTGTGGATGGGATTAACCATAATCCCATCCATTTTGCAGGTAATATAAAACGCAGCACTTTTTGCCGTGGCGTTTTCGCAATGTGGGGCCGTGGTCTAAAGGGGATTTCCTTGACTTTTTAACTGATGATCTATCCTTAGCATAGGTCCTTAATTGAAGATCTTCAATAGATCTGTTTTTTGAAGCCGCAGCAGTGCTCTCTAAGGTTAAGGCCTATACCGCGGTGTTTTACAGTCACTGCATTTCTGTAGACATAATTTACATGCTGCGATTTCCAAAACCGCGATGGCTTTGGAAACCACAGCTTTTTCGCTGCGCGTATATATTTCTGCAATCCCATCCACTTTGAAGTGATTGTAAAACGCAGCGGCTTTTGCTGCAGTGTTTACGCCATATTGGACCCAAGCCTAAGGGATGTAGATGAATGCAGAGTGCTGTGTAGTGCAATCTATAAGGTTTCCTTCATAGCGAGCATTGTCCCGTCAGCTTATTCATACCCTCGCCATCCCTGAAACCAACATCTCGGCTCTGTTGCAAACTCTCGTGCATTTTCTGAACTGAACACATCAGCTGCATGCCCAGTACAGTATCTCCTTAGCTTCGTCTTCAGTACCAGGCTTCCACCCAATGTGTTCAGTTCGGCCAATGAGCAATAGTTTGCATTGGAGCCAATATGTTGTCTCCAGCAAGGGCAGGGTATAAATAAGCTGAGGGGGCAGTGCTGACTACAGAAAACACCACACCACATGCCTATTAGATGCATAGGAATAGAATCAAAACCAAAGAAGCAAAACCAGCAGCAAATTTGTAAAAGACAAAAAAGCAATGTATGTAGGTCTATTCATGAATTACTATTGACCAACCTGTAACGTCTGGACGAGTCATTTTTTTTAGCAGATTAATAAGTGTGACACAATATAGAACAATGGACCATCCTGGCACAGAATTTCTATAAATGATGAATATATGAGAAACCTCCTTTGTGAGACTTCTCCGGAACATTTTTAAATATCAAAGTGTTATGTGAAATGAACGGTTGTTCCTAAAGTTTTTCCACATAACAAGTGGAAATTCTGAACCTGAAAAATCCTGTAAATGACCCAAAATAAATAGAGGAAATTCACGGCATAATGTGCCTTTCATCATACACTCTTACACGAGCAAAAATATTGGATACTTTTTATACAGAATTTTATCTAAGAAAGAAAAAATAACCCCAAAACCTCTGAAATGTTTCCAGTGCTTTGCTTTTCAGGATCTGGTTACTTAAGCTCTTGCGAACATACTTTATGAAATTTTGGTAGGGAAACGCAGGCACATGAATGCTATAAAACTGCCAGGCATATTTTAATTTCTTGGACTGACCTCCTTCAACCTCGCTGGTGCTAAAACTTTCCATATGCATTGAATAACCAAAGAGAATGAGGCAGCTACTTTTTTCATGAGGGTAACTAGCATCAACGTTATTTTTTAGCAATTTTCCTATTTTATTTTATTTATTCCTATTGTGCATCTAATAAATATGGGACATCATCATACTATAACTATGCTTAAAGGGGTTTTCTGAGACCCACAGATTTCTGACCTATCCTGAGGATAGGTCATCAATATGTAACTGGTGTGGATCTGACACCCAGGAACCTCACAAATCAGTTCAGCTGAGTGCTGAATACCAAGCACAGTGCCCTACATCCCGTAGGGGCTGTGCTTGGTATTGCAGCTCAGCCCCATTCACTTGAATAAGACTGGGTTGCTTCTGTATCATGTGATTAATGAACATGACATCATCAGGACAGAGAAGACCCCAGCGCTTGTGAGCATCAGAGCCTCTGCAACCCGGATTATTAGGGCACTTGGGTGTTAGACCCCATCAAATACATATTGGTGACCTATCCTAAAGTTAAATCCCAGAAAATCCCTTTAGGTTAAGGGGCTTCCACATTGCAGAAAGCTGCATTTTTGTTGCAGATTTTGCTGTGATTTTTTGAGCCAAAGCTAATAGTGGATTGTGCAAAATGGAGAAGTATTTCCTATATATTTTCCATTCCTTTGGTAGCCATTCTTGTTTTTGGCTCAAAAAACCGCAGTAAAATCTGTAATAAAAAAAAGCAGCTTTAACGCAATGTGGGGACTTAGCCTTAAAGGTTTTTTTTAGGAATTTATAATAAAGTTTAATGCATATTTACAGTTTCATGTGACTTTTCAGGATAAGCTGCCATGAGTGTACACTATTTCTGACCATGAAATAACTTGTACTCTGGATTTTTAGTTGTTGTCGTCTCTGCAGTCTCTAATTTTTAAGACTAACATCCTCTATTATCAGAACCTCCCTTTCCTGTATACAAGACTTCTTCCGAGTTGCACCACTTCTCTGGAATGCTCTACTCTGGACAATCAGATTAATTCACAACTTCTTCAGTTTCAAGCACATTCTAAAAACATATCTCTTCAGACAGGCCTACCACAATTCCTAATCTAAATCCTTCTGCTGTTAGAATCCCTAAAACTAACCCTCTAATGTTCACGCTCCCGCATGATGCCTTATTGCACTGTAACCTTGTATGTCCAGGCACCTTCTGCACATTAAAGGACACGACTGGTGACGGCTCATACAGCTTTACATACAGTACAGACCAAAAGTTTGGACATACCTTCTCATTCCAAGAGTTTTCTGTATTTTCATGACTATAAAAATTGTAGATTCACACTGAAGGCATCAAAACTATGAATTAACACATGTGGAATTATATACTTAACAAAGAAGTGTGAAAGAACTGAAAATATGTCCTATATTCTAGGTTCTTCAAAGTAGCCACCTTTTGCTTTGATTACTGCTTTGCACACTCTTGGCATTCTCTTGATGAACTTCAAGAGGTAGTCACCTGAAATGGTTTTCACTTCACAGGTGTGCCCTGTCAGGTTTAATAAGTGGGATTTCTTGCCTTATAAATGGGGTTGGGACCATCAGTTGTGTTGTTCAGAAGTCAGGTGGATACACAGCTGATAGTCCTACTGAATGGAGTGTTAGAATTTGTATTATGGCAAGAAAAAAGCAGCTAAGTAAAGAAAAACGAGTGGCCATCATTACTTTAAGAAATGAAGGTCAGTCAGTCCGAAAAATTGGGAAAACTTTGAAAGTGTCCCCAAGTGCAGTGGCCAAAACCATCAAGCGCTACAAAGAAACTGGCTCACATGAGGACCGCCCCAGGAAAGGAAGACCAAGAGTCACCTCTGCTGCGGAGGATAAGTTCATCCGAGTCACCAGCCTCAGAAATAGCAGGTTAACAGCAGCTCAGATTAGAGATCAGGTCAATGCCACACAGAGTTTTAGCAGCAGACACATCTCTACAACAACTGTTAAGAGGAGACTGTGTGCAGCAGGCCTTCATGGTAAAATAGCTGCTAGGAAACCACTGCTAAGGACAGGCAACAAGCAGAAGAGACTTGTTTGGGCTAAAGAACACAAGGAATGGACATTAGACCTGTGGAAATCTGTGCTTTGGTTTGATGAGTCCAAATTTGAGATCTTTGGTTCCAACCACCTTGTCTTTGTGCGACGCATAAAAGGTGAACGAATGGACTCTACATGCCTGGTTCCCACCATGAAGCATGGAGGAGGAGGTGTGATGGTGTGGGGGTGCTTTGCTGGTGACAATGTTGGGATTTATTCAAAATTGAAGGAATACTGAACCAGCATGGTTACCACAGCATCTTGCAGCGGCATGCTATTCCATCCGGTTTGCGTTTAGTTGGACCATCATTTATTTTTCAACAGGACAATGACCCCAAACACACCTCCAGACAGTGTAAGGGCTATTTGACCAAGAAGGAGAGTGATGGGGTGCTACGCCAGATGACCTGGCCTCCACAGTCACCAGACCTGAACCCAATCGAGATGGTTTGGGGTGAGCTGGACCGCAGAGTGAAGGCAAAAGGGCCAACAAGTGCTAAGCATCTCTGGGAACTCCTTCAAGACTGTTGGAAGACCATTTCAGGTGACTAGCTCTTGAAGCTCATCAAGAGAATGCCAAGAGAGTGCAAAGCAGTAATCAAAGCAAAAGGTGGCTACTTTGAAGAACCTAGAATATAAGACATATTTTCAGTTGTTTCACACTTTTTTGTTAAGTATATAATTCCACATGTGTTAATTCATAGTTTTGATGCCTTCAGTGTGAATCTACAACTTTTATAGTCATGAAAATACAGAAAACTCTTGGAATGAGAAGGTGTGTCCAAACTTTTGGTCTGTACTGTATATGTAATGAAAATAACTGTTATCATATAAATGGCTGGTCCACTGTATAAGCAATGCTACCTCTGATGCCGCCCCTGCTACCTCTTGTGTCACCTCCTCTACCTCATAGATTGTAAGCTCTTGTGAGCAGGGCCCTCAGTCCCATTGTGTGAATTGACTATTACTCTGTAATGTCTCATTTTGTCTGTACTTTAACCCTACAATTTGTAAAGTGCTGCGGAATATGTTAGCGCTATATAAATAAAATGTATAATTATTAATAATAATAATAGTAACCATTTAATTGCTGTATAATTGTGTAGCTGCTGATATATTTAGCTGTTGAATACAGGACTACGTACAGTATGTAAAGATTTGCAGCCTCTAAATGGAAACTTAGACTGTGATTCCATTATTCAGCCGCTGTAATATGACAGGTTGTTATTATATACATGTACTGTTCATCCATGATCCTTGTAGAATCACTAGCATCCCAATATAAAGCTGCAGCTGTGCACCATGGGAGATAAGATCTGGAAGTGGAAAGTGCTTTACAATGACAGCTACAACTTGTCACATCCACTGCTCTCTTCTCTTCCGTCCATCTGACCCACACTAAAAGTGTACACAGGAAATTCACTGCCTAAAGCAAACGGGATGTTAGATATGGGCTGAATTGTACATGTGTTAAATGTAAGCAAAAGTAGAAAAACCTTATGTGATTATCTTTATAGTTCACTTTTGCATATCAATGGAGCCAACATCAGCAACCAATCCGAAGGACCTGCTAGAAAATGAATGGGAGACATTTAGTGCCGTGCTGGTCACTGTAAGCTCATGGCCTATGTCCAGCGAATAATGGTAGGTGTACAAGATCTTGTAGAGACATAACATCCTGCCTTTAAGAACTAATTGTTTTATACAAAGCTAGTTTTTTATAGACTGCTCAGAATGGGGAATATTTTCCTCTGTAGAGATGGCTCAAAATTTCACTACCGATTTTGTAGCAAATTTAACCCTTCACATAGCAATGGGTGAAAACTACTGTAATTCAGGAAACTCTGTGACAGATAGGAGGTATTGCAAGGGACCCCAGGTTTCCGCTGTGAATGAAGCAGCAACAAACATGCGTGACCACCGTTCTATTTACTTCCATGAGATAGCTGAGTACATACATGCCCACTAAAGCTCTATTCTCATAAGGGACCCAGAGACCCTCTTCTCATAATTACTGGGGGCCCCAGCACTGGATCAGACACTTATTTTCTATCTTGTGGATACAGGATAAATGTTGTTACTGGAGCAACCCTTTTAAGGCTAGTTACAGACAACTGTGTGTATTTTGCGATCAGCAAACTATTAATTAGTCTTCAGTTTTTGTGGACAGAGTGTGTTCAGTGTTTATTCAGCATAAGTGATTTATGTCCGCAAAAACTGTGTGCTATCAGTGTGTGATCCTAGTGTGCGGATCCACCATAAAAAACACAGGTGACATCTAATGATGTCCCTAGCTTGTCCGTGAAAACGGACGGCACACTGATGACACACCGAGTACATCAGTGTGCCATCCTAGGTTTTTAGTCTCCTATAAGCTTCTATGGGCAAGTCTGTTCCTCAAAAACTGAACAGAATAGGACATGTTCTATCTGATGCGGCGCGGAATCACGGCTCGAACACTGATCAGTGAAAAACATGGTGTTGTGCATGTACCCATAGAAATGAATGGATCTGCGAAAAACGAGGATAGCACACGGATCTCGACCCACGGTCGTCTGCAACGGACCTAAGGCTGTGTCCCGATTCACATCTTCGTTCGGGTTTCCGTTCAGGGAGTCCGCTTGGGGACCCCCCGAATGGAAACCTATACGCATAAAAAAGCAGTTTACCTGGCTAGCAGCACTTTCCTCTCCACTTGCTTCGTGCGGAAATCGAGCGGAAACCACACGGACCCCATTATAGTCTATGGGGTCCACGGGTTTCCCAGGTAAACCACTTTTTTATGCGTATAGGTTTCCGATCAGGGGGTCCCCAAGCGAACTCCCCAAACGGAAACCCGAACACAGATATGAACCAGGCCTAAGACCCAAGTTGCAGAAAGATACTTTTTTGTTGCAGATTTTGCTTCAGATTTTTGAGTGAAACCCAGGAGTGGCTACAAAAGAAATGGGTAATATAAAGGAAGCACTTATACTTCTGCTCAATCCATTCCTGACTTTGGCTCAAAAAAAAGGCAGCAAAATCTGCTACTAAAAAAAAAAAAAACAGCTTTTCCTCAAAGTGTAGCCTTGGCCTAAAGGGGTTTTTCAGGACTTAAATATTGATGATCTACCCTAAGGATAGGACGTCAATAACATATCAGTGGTGGAAACCCCTCATGAACAGCTGTATGAAGAGGCCGCAGCGCCTCTTTATTGCTTACCATTTTACTGTGGCTCTGCTTGGTACTGCACTTGAATGGGACAAATGTATGAAACATCACTGCCCACTTAAAGAGAACCCATCAGGTCGGTCGATTTAGGACACTAATCCACCCACAAGTCCTTACAGACCAGGAGTCTAGTGTCCCAAATCGCCCTGTTTTAAATCCAACTGTGTCCGCATTTTGCCCTGTGTCCGCAAAACAAACCTTTACGCTTATCTAGAGACTCACTGGATTCATCTCTGGTGCTCCCAATACCTGCGAGGCTCTTCAGTGAAATTGAGGACGTACACCCCGCCTTCACTGCGCAAGTGCTGGAGGTATGGGGCATGCACATTGAAGCCAAGGTGTACTCCTCTGGCTTCAGTGAAGAACAGGCCAGCGCAGGGAGAACAGAAGCAGGGTTTTTATTTTTATTTCGGACAAGGATGACTTTATAACAGGGTGATTTGGGACACTAAATCCCTAGTCCATAAGGGCCTGTAGGTGGTTTAGTGTCCCAAAACTGCCCTGACAGATTCCCTTTAAGCTGAAGTGGCACTTCAGGCAGCTGAACAGCAGGTGTACCAGATGGCGGATCTCTGACATTTGTATAGGCCATCAATATTTTGTCCCAGGAAAACTACTTAAGGCTAAGGTCCCATATGGCGTCCCACAGCAAAAAAGTGTGGTTTTCCCACATCCCTTTAGAGAGAAAGTGCACAAAGTTTTCCTCTGCGGACTTTCTGCTTCAATTATACCTATAGGGAACCGCCGGCGTTTCTGTAGGTATAACTGACATGCTGCGATTTCCAAAACCGCAACGGTTTTGGAAAACGCCGTGTGTCTGCAGTGCATATCTTAACGCAAAGTGGAGATGGGAATCTCTAAGAATCCCATCTACTTTGCTGTGACTGTAAAACACAGTGTTTTTTTCTGCAGTGTTTCCGCCATGTGGGACCCCGGCCTAAGGCTGAGGCCCCATGTTGCGGAAAAGCAGCCTTTTTTGTTGCAGATTTTGCTGAGTTTTATGGAGCCAAAGCCAGGAGTGGATTGAGCAGAAGGGAGAAGTATAAGAGCTTCCTATATATTTCTCATTCCTTTTGTAGCCATTCTTGGCTTTGGCTCAAAAAATCGCAGCAAAATCTGCAACAAAAAAGCTGTTTTTTCGCAACGTGGGGCCTCAGCCTAAATCTGCATACATATTTCTGAAGCAGGTATATAGATTTCAGAAAGGCTAAACCCTAGGTCATCTGCCCTGTGCTTTTAATATACCCATTGAAATTGTTTAAGGGCTTTTAAGAGTTATTTAAGAGAGTTTCTTTTCTTTTTTAATAAATAATAGCCTTATTAAATAATAGGAACTTTCCAAGATGCATTCACAGGACACAAAATGCATCAAATGAAATATAAAGCTTAGATGATAAAGTTTTAGTTCTCTATACATGTAAGTACACATTTAGCAGTAGACGATACTAGATAACCAATAAATAAATTATACATGCATGAACTTTAGTAACCATGACGAAACAGAGTAAGGCTGGCTATACAGATTAGGTTAAAGTCAGCTGATAACATAATGTGTATGAGACAGCTCATCAGTCCCATCGTGGGAAAGAAAAACTGGGCATCGAGGTCTTCAACATGCCCCAGAAATATCCCCTCTTCCTATGATACACACAGGGAGAGGGGGCATGCATACCTTGGCTGAACAGAGCATGCATGTTTAGGGAGTAGTTGGCAGAGAGAGCTGTTGGCCGAATGAGTGATCTGTCAAGAGCTAGCTAATGTGTCCGGTCAGCTTTATAGTCAAGATCTCTACGTTTCCCTTGAGAGAGCTGTGGAAAATAAAAGTACAGTTTATTTTACAAAGTGTCTTTTTAAGAACCCCTTTAACTGCACTTCTGGACATTGTGTACAAAATAAGATCCAACGAAGGGAATAGTAACAATTGTATCTCTGCACCTATCCACATAGGACCCGCTGTAGAATTTGATAAATGATGCATTTGTTACAATAACAAGCAATGGCTGAGAATAATTCTTCAGCATGGCCAACAGATGTTCTCTGTTGTTCTCTTGCCAGATAAATCTTCCCTTCCTGATATATTGGACTAAACAGAGTAGACTTATTCTTTCTTACGTTACTGACAGCCAAACATAAGATATACACTTTGCTGAAACTGTAAAGAAGGATGAATAGAGTCAAGGTATGTCTGCCCCACATAGGTACTTCTGAAAGATCCTCTGACACATGGGGGCATATACAACAGGACCATGTTTGGGACTTTGATAAAGAGGACCTTTCACCACCTCCCCCAACTCCAACTCTATACATCATTCAATAGGTGCTACTCCACTGAATCCACTGATTCTTCTCTCTAGCAATCCTTTATGTACTTTCAGCACAATTATGCCTTCTACTGTCAGTGGGCAGTCTCTGTCTGTCTGCTTTGACCAAGGACCGCCTACCTGACAGTAGAGAACTTAATTATGCATATTGAGTACTTAAACTAACTGCACAGATTACTTGAGAATGGTGGGGGGGCTAGAGAAAAAATTCCAATTGCACCAAAAACAGCAGAGCAGCAACTGTTGGAAGGATGCAAAGAGTTGAAGGAGGTAGTAATAGGTCCTCTTTGTCTCAAAAGCACATTGGCTTTAGCAGCCTGGACATCCTTCTGTGACACCAATAACTCTATATTAACTAAAGTAACGGCTCATAAATCCACCTTTCACCCAATGACCTGCGGTTACTAAGAAACAGTTAACAGATAACTTCTGTATGAGGCAGCGTTGCCTGGTGAGCCTTGGTTAATGTGTACATGATAAATCCAAGGCAGGTGGCAATAATACGCATGATGGGTTGAGTCAGAAGTATTCACATAACATACACATGGGTATCTTTTCCATCATGTGAACAGACACATCAATTGTGTAGTCATTCTGACTTCACTGTATACACAAAAAAAAAAGCATGCGTTCTTCAACACATGTGCACCATATTGCTGAGGAATCTATATGATGAATCATACACGGTGCATATGTAAAGGAGGTGTCAGAGGGTGACATGTTTAGCACCTTTCAGACTCCTGAATAGGGAGCCACTTCCACAAATTAGTCATGTTTAACTAAGGCTTTTTGCCTGGACATGGGTAGTGGTGGGGATCAAATGCCTATTACAGTTGTGGTTGATCCAGGGCTTGCAACACAGAAATATCCATGGAGAGAGAAAAATTACCAAAGCAGAAATCGTCACAGTTCTATCCTTTGGTGAATATGACACAAATTAATATTTGGTGTGACCACCATTTTCCTTCAAAACAACATCAATTCTTCTAGGTACACTTGCAGACAGGCAGGTTGTTCCAAACATCTTGGAGAACTAAGCACAGATCTTCTGTGGATGTAGGCTTTCTCCAATCCTTCTGTCTCTTCATGTAATCCCAGACAGACTGGATGATGTTGCTATCAGGATTCTGTGGGACCATATCATCACTTGCAGGACTTCTCCTCCAAAGGCTCGTCACACCAAATATTGATGTAATTTAGATTTCTCTTTTCTTCATTTACTTTCCATTTTGTTAATTGACACAAATGAACTATTAACACTTCTATTTTTGAAAGCATTTTTGTTCTGCCGCATTTTTTCCCCACATCTGCCTAAAAATTTTGCACATCACTATAAATTGGTCGAAAGTTGATCAAAATGCACAATTTCAATCAAAACAATTGTTGAACAATTATTTTAGTTTCCTAATAATAGACTGTTATCACAATAAAAGAAGACATCCATGTTTAAAATTTTTGTCCGATAGTTGCGAGTCCTTGGCTGTGCATGGCACAATCCAATGAAGTGTTAGATGAACAATCTTTCCACAAAAGAATGTTCCCAGTAAAAAATTGTTTGCCCTTCACCCGCGGTCATTGAAATTTTCTTGGCAGACTAATCAACTGTAATGGCCAAAATGGACCAAACTGTGTATAACGGCATCTACGTACAGATTGGTCACCAGATGACTAGCCTACTTCTATGTAATCCTACTATCTACTATCCCACATGTATAGAACGAGCTGACTCTCCCCCATCAGATGTTAGGGAGAAGAAAGATCAGGCATGTTGAATTCTAACGTTCTAGATCCTTTGCTCTTGTGGGAAAAGCCACTACTAGGTGTATCTGTCTGTGTCTTACTCTATTAGCTGAGCATGTATGTGTAGGGGGGGGGGGGTTAGGAGTATTAGTTGTTGGCAAACAGCATTCGAAAATTTACAGCCATCTTTGTATTGAAGTCTATATATGCCTTAAAGGGGTTTTCCTGTATAAAAATGTTGACGTACTACCCTAGGAATAGGGCATCGAAATCAGATCGGTTATTGTTTGACATGTGGGGGCCCCCAGCTGTTCTCAGCATCTGATACACAGAGAATGGAGCAGGAAGTAGACAGCTCTGTTCTCTGTGTAGTGGGCAGAACAGGTTACTGCATTCACTTGAATGGGAACTAGACAGAGAATGAAGCTGTCTGCTTCCCGTTCTCTGTGTGTTAGCTCCTGGGAACAGCTGATCCATAGGGGTGTCGGACTGCCACCGATGTGATATTGATGACCTATCCTTAGCTCCTGACTTTAAGCCGGTTTCACATGACCATAACATGACATTTAGGTTCCATATAACGGCCACAACACCTGGACCCCCACACTTGTACTGAAACCTACAGTATGGTGGTCCAGGCTTGGTTCAGAAGAACCCTTGGAAGGCAATTAGTGTAAAACCAGCCATTGACCCATTGTACATGTGTATACATTTATACACACACCGCCATATAGTACAGTAAGATCTTTGCTCAGGAACTACATTGAAACAGAACATGCATTGCAAACCAGCAGTACCTTATGTCCGAGCAAGATAAATACTGTTATAGTCTTAAAATGTGTTCTGCAGGTGCCGGTCTCTGACTGGAAGGGGGTGTGGTGATGCTTAGTATTTCACAGATGTGAGATTTGTATGTCCATTGGGAGCTATGGATATATTCCGTCTATACGACCAAGTGTACGTAAACAAGCAATGCTCCACCCCAGTGTTGTTTCCCTCAACCGCAGGCAAAATTGACATCTGAAACATATATTACAAAGCCCTCTCTTGACACTGTGTGACTAATACCTCACATGTACTCGCATACCGTATATACACAGATGAATGATGCCGACAATGTTCACTTGTGATAGACATTGATCCTTTGGTAGACATGTCCATGAGCATTCATTATAGCTAATATGGTAGGATTTACACCAAAAATATCCAAAAAATTCTCCAAAAAAGATTTGTCGCAAATTATTCCTGCATGCATTCCCTTTTCAGTGCTAAGAATGATTGGATTTGGCATAAACTCCAGGATCTAGGAGAACAGTCGGTATAGTTTAGCTTTTTTCCGTCCACACTAAGTCATAGTAAATGTCCCGCCAGACTGGACCAGTAGTCGTAGTCATGCACAGACACTGCAGTCATAAATCTAAGAGCACATTGCTAGAATACATCCCATTACATGCACACACAGCAATCCTTTCATCCATCACAGTTTTCTAACTTTCTTACTACTCCTACCACTAAGGAGCCTTCAGCCTCCTGGAGACCCACCAAGTCCTCACAAACTCCATGCACCTCTCCATCTCATAGACATGGTGCTCCTAGACTATTCTCACAGTACAACCCCAGAAACACATTAGGCACATGTACATGCTCGCTGTGCCCTCAGATTTTAGGAGACAGACCCCCCCTTCCCATACCGTGACACAGTTGAAACTCCTGCTCAGCCCTCTCAGCACCTCCTGAAAAGACCTCCTAGGCTTCATGGTTAATTTTCAGCACCCCTCAGGCTGCACGCTGAAGGAGCTGTGTGTGTAGTCAGTGTGGGGGGCTGTGCAGGGAGTGGTGGCCGATCAGGGCGGACAGAGGATGTGATGTTGGGGGGGAAGGACATGATGGGGGGAACTAGCCTTTCCTGAAAGACAAAGCTCACATTTCCTCCCCACCTAAACTTAAGCATGGAACTTAACCACTGCACTGCCATCTCCATTTACATACGTGCAACTATGTGGTGGATTACATTCAAGGATTGAGATGACATTTTCTGGGATCTAACAAAAGGTTCTCAAGTATCAATCATCATTTTCTAAAAATAGGGCAGCAATGCTTTGTATGTTCCTCCAGCAGGCTAGCTTTAAATAACATCTGTATTTGGGTAATATTAGAGTCAATCCACCAGGCACCCACAAATTGTGGGCATGGATGGAGAAGTAAAGCATATCCGGAAGATAAGAATGGTCCATGGGGTCAACTGAACTCAGTATTGTGATGTTTAGGGTTCGGGAATACAATGCAAACATTACAGTAATGACTGACACACAGGCAGAACAGCAGGAGAGAAGTTTGAAGAGGCAAAATAACTCATAAAGCAATGGATAGAATATTTGTAGATGTCACACAAGAAGCCAGGGACTTACATTTCTGGGTTTTTTTTAGAGATAAATTCTCTTGATCTAATACTGACCACAGTGCATATGCTACATTCACATCTGCATCAACCTATCCATGGAAATACGGATACCTCCCTTGGGTGTCCTTTTTTTTTGTTTTACTGAAATCACCAAACAAAAATTTGAGATTGCAAGACTTTTTCAATTTCTGACGGATACTGCAACAGAGACTCCAACGCAGATGTGAACATAGCCTTAACCTGCACTAAACGTATCATTTCTCATCCATCGGTCTTAATACTTATGGAAGGATCTATACACATTGCTGCAAGAATTGTGATATTCTAGTCAATGAACTCTGTGGCTTAAGCCAGTAGTCCACCAGTAAGCCGCCCATACAGAAGTCAAGGGAATGTGGTCATAAGTTTTTCTTCAACTAATAGTATTTTATTCTAGTCTGCCCAAACAAAATGAAAAAAATCTGATATGATTGGCCATAGTGAAGAGCAGCTGCAGGGAAATAAAATTCCACATGCTTGCAGTTGCCGTTGTGTTACTAGAATAGGGGTGATATTATCAAGGGCTACATTGTCTGGGAGCCAGCACCACCGATGAAGACCCCTCTGCTTGCTTTATTCACAGTTCATTGTAAAAGTAGCCCCAGTGCCTGTATGGCAGCTGCGGGGAATTTCAGTTACTGAAAGCAGCACTCCACTATTACCTGAAACACCGTTGCTGATGGTGTCTGCTGGTTAGATTAGGGGGAATGTGATCTTCTATTCACTACTGCCTCAAGAGAGCAGCTTGGCTCAGAGAAGAACAGTGGTCCAAAAGAGTAGACCACCCACTGACCCAAACCATATTTGCTGTGAGTGAAGATCAACAGGGGTCCAACACCTGGGAGCCCCACAGATCAGATATTTGAGGCAGTAATCCCTGAGCGCTGCTTCCACTTCACAGGCCATGTGAATGAATGGTGTTGTGCTTGGTAAGTAGTGAAGAGGTTGCAGCATTTGGGAGAGCGTGCTATAAACATAGAATCGGTGGGGGGTCCCAGGATCGGTCATCCGTTATTAAAAGGGTTGTCCGCCAACAGCAAGCGCTCGACTATCTCCAGCAGCCCCTATTCAAATGAACAGAGTGGCATGTGCTGTCCGACCAGCTGCTCTATTCAAAACTGGGTGCAAAACACTCCAGTTCTCAAAATCCGTGGGGGTCCCTGCAGTGGATAAGGGGTAACTTGCTGTGTCTGGACAACCCCTTTAAGCCTTAAAAATCCCTTTAAAATGACTCCCAAGGTTGAATTTCACTTTAAAATATGTAAATCTTTCCCACGTGACATGACATGGGAAAACAGGGATATCCCAGGATGAAAACCCCGTCTATATGCCCTAATGGGGCACATGTATGTCATAAAGGGTGGTCCCTCACACTCGCTGCTTCCCCCGGTAATATGACAAAGCCTTACATAAAATGAGATGTAGTTGTATTATATTGCATTACTAACAAAAACTTTGATTTTTATTTAATTTCCATTCTAAGGTACCAGACTCAGTACATTTAGAAACCACAGGAAATCACCATTACAGTCACTTTACCGAGAACTGCGCACGTAACCTTCATAGAACAGGAAAGACTCATCTCTAAGATTATGGACCAGTGTAACATGTCTTATCCTCCTGGGTCCAGTTCCTGCTTCCTTTCTTAAGAACCCTCCAGAATATTAAAGGTTATAATTTTACACTGAGCAAATAAATACTTTCTCATCATAAAGTAATTTTCTACACAAGCGAGTTGTCACAGATTCATTATTACACTTCCAGATTTCTACATCGATTGTCAGGTAGGAAGCAGTCTTATCTTCTTCAGGTCTTCTTCGCACAGGCCAAACTGGCAGTGATCTGTGGGTGTAGATACGTGGGAGATTCTACACTGCGTTTTTAAGTACCCTAACCTTCAGATTTTGGAGAACCTAAATTTGTGAGTTATGGCCTCGATATGTCCTGGTTATTTAGCTAAGCTTGAATATATTTCTGAAACATTAAAAAAATGAAGATATGTAGATGGCTCGCTAGCAATGTTATGCAAAGACAACAAACACTGAACATACTGCTCGCACTTTCATTGCAGAGACTGGAGGGAAGAGACCTCCCAGGTTAAACACAGGTATTTGACTATACATTGAAAATCCAAAACTGGTACTGTGTTGGTATTACAGTAAGGGCTAATGCACACGAGCACAATACAGAGACTATTCAACGCCTTTAGTGCAGAGCCCTATGGGCTACTTGAACAGCCCCACAGACTCAGTTAGAGATAATGGGGGGAATTTATTAAGACGGGCTTTCTGTACACCAGTCTTAATCCAGTTCTTCACTGGTGCTAACTGTGCCTGAATTCAGGCGCTATCCCGTGTACCAGAATTGAAATCTATAGTCAGGAACAGGTATAAACTCCTGATAGGGATGCGGGATTAAAAATTAAAACCAGGATTACTTGAACATTTTACCTTGGTTATAGTTAATGAACAATTATTTAGGACACACCCCTTTTTGCATGCCATGCCCCCTATGTCACGCCATGCCTCTGAATTATAGTTTTGGTTATTCACATATTAACTAGCCGATACAGTTAGTGACATATCATTTAGCCAATGGCAGTGCGAGACATGGATGCAAAGTAATTGAAATAATTGATGTGGACAAGTTCACATGGATTAATGGAGCTGACTCTCGGTTTCAGTTATTTCACGATTAATTCATCACGATTAATCTTTCTGTTTTGAGTTATAAAACATTTGTTGGGCCGATGCTTTCCAATCCTGGCCCACCTTGATCTCCAGCCCACTCCACCCACTTTTGTAAAAAGCGATGAGTAGAGTGCAGAAGGAACAATGTGGCGTATCTTTGGCACAAGAAAGGGTTGTGCGCCAAAGATGTGCCACATTTGGTGTAGATGGGTTAGTAAATTCTGCCTAATCTTTCTTAGAAGCAAAATGGGGTCATAATATGGCCATGTGCATAACCTCTATGCTCAATCCTAGGCAGTCTTGCTCGCTTGTTGAAGTGGTAAGTACATGACTGCCTGACTACCATCACAATAATAGTCAGACAGGGAAATCCTTGGCAGTCTGAGAGTGTGCCTGATTTATTCGAGGCACTGTTGCTGGATAAATCTGATACATCTGGGCTCGACTGGGGCACACGTTTTTGCCTTCTTTTTTATCTAAGTCATGGCCCCTTGTCAAGCTAGTCAGAAAAATTGCCTAAAACTAGATGCAACATAAAATATGCTATTTTAGGCCAGAATTCAGGCCCAGCTTTCATAGTAAATCCCCCCCCCCATGTTCTTTATGCAAATCAAGTAAATGAGAGCAAGGCAAATGTAAGTTAATATTGACTGTATTTTCCCAGAAATGGAATCCATATATGAACCATAACTATACTATAGAAGCCTGCGTTCTGTTAGGCTCCATTCACACATCAGCATTAATATTTGACGTGTTTTAACCGCAGAAATCCTTAGTCTGATGCAGATTTATTGGAGGTGTGCAGACGATCCACATGAGGATTACACCCATGCCATTCAATGTGGTTAATACTTGGCTATTCCACCTGAAATAAGTAGCTCCTGATTTCTTGGCAGATTTTTTTTTTTTTTACCTTGAACACCAAAACTCCACCCAAACCCCATTCACCTACATAGGATGCAGACTGTCAATGGAGGTGGTGCAGTTTTGATAGAAAGTCTGTGGTGACATCTGTGTCAAGTCTGACACGTGTGAACACAGCTTTAGGTTACTTGCACTCAAACGTGTACATGTACTGGTCCGTAAGAAGCCAGTCAAATGGCACATGGATGATATGCAAAGACCCATCCATTTCATTAATGAGCCCGGCCCACAAAATGGACAGGAGTAGTAACCCCTACACAGACCCATTATAACACATGGTTGTGTGTATGGGGCCAGAACAAAAGAATGGGTAAGGGTACCAATGGTTAAAAATGGGTAGCACACTGACAAAGCACACCCTTAGGGTGCATTCACACATTGAAGTTGGGGGTGGAGTAAAAACTGCATCAAAACTGCACTGAAAAAAAAAACACTCCATACAATTTTGAGATGATTTTTGGTCCTTTTTTTTTTTTTTTTTCCTTTTTTTTAAACAGGTAAATAAATGTGTTTCATGCTGCAAAACAAAGAGTCGGAATCATAAAAACTACATGCGTTATGCTGTTTTATCTGCACCCAACTGCACAATGTGAATGTACCCTTAAAATTTCTTAATAAACAAATAAGAGAGGCTAATAAAAATATTATTCACCTAAATATCATCTATATATCTTTCTAGTATGAGTGTGTCCTCAAGTTGTAATGGTGTCCTCAGTGTATGTTTACATTCACTCTTTGCGTCCAGATTCTGCTTCCTATTTGACAACACGGTCTATTATATACAGAGTGTCTTTGTATTTATTTATAGCCATTACTGAGATGTCTATTTTTTGGTCTTCTGGATGCTTACATAAAGCATGTGTCATGTGCTCACTTCCATTACTTCATTTAGATTGCCACGGCTTAGTAAAACAAACAGCTCTACAAAAAAGCTGCTAGTAATGGATTTAACCATTAAATACAAAGCAGACAAGATAAAGCCCTCCTATAACGGGTTAATGTCGACTTTTTCTTTTCAAAATAATAGTTTTTGTGTCAACTTTCTTATGAGGGATTAATGTCGTAGACTCAAAGGCAACCTGTTAGATCTATTAAGGACACTAAATCATCCACAGGTCCTTACAGACTAGTGGTCTAGTGTCCCAAATAGCCCTATCCTAACAGTGTCCATACCCACAATTAAAAAAACAACCTTTCTACTTGCTTGTACTCCTCGTGCCTAAACAGTTGTTCACTGAAGCCAGTGTAGTATACAGTTGTGCTAAAAAAGTTTACATACCCCGGCAGATTTTTAGTTTTTTTGGCCTTTTTTCAGAGAATATAAATGATAACACAAACTTTTTCTGCACTCATGGTTAGTGATTGGTTGAAGCCATTTATTGTCAAACTTCTGTGTCTTCTCTTTTTAAATCATAATGACAACCAAAAACATCAAAATGACCCTGTTCAAAAGTTCACATACCCTGATGATTTTGGCCTGATAACATGCCCAGATACCAAACCACGGTCAGGTAGACCAACCAAAATTTCGGCCACAACTGCCTGGAAAATTGTTTGGAATGCAAAGAAAAATCCACACATAACATCAGCTGAAATACAGGACTCTCTGAAAACTATCGGTGTGGCTGTTTCAAGATGCACAATAAGGAGTCACTTGAAGAAAAATGGGCTGCATGGTCGAGTTGCCAGAAGAAAGCCATTACTGCGCAAATGCCACAAAGTATCTCGCCTTCAATACGCCAAACAGCACAGAGACAAGCCTCAAAACTTCTGGAACAAGGTAATGAGACAAACATCGAACTTTTTGGCCACAACCATAAATGTTACATTTGGAGAGATGTCAACAAGGCCTATGATGAAAGGAACACCATTCCTACTGTAAAGCACGGAGGTGGATCACTGATGATGTGGGGATGTGTGAGCTTCAAAGGCACAGGAAACTTGGTCAAAGTTGAAGGAAAGATGAATGCAGCACGTTATCAGCAAATACTGGAGGCAAATTTGCACTCATCAGAAAGGAAGCTGCGCATGGGACGTACTTGGACGTTCCAACATGAGAACGATCCAAAACACAAGGCCAAGTCGACCTGTCATTGGCTACAGCAGAAGAAAGTGAAGGTTCTGGAGTGGCCATCTCAGTCTCCTGACCTCAATATCATTGAGCCACTCTGAGGAGATCTCAAGCGCGCAGTACATGCAAGACAGGAACTGGAGACTTTTTGCCAAGAAAAATGGGCAGTTTTACCATCTGAGAAAATAAGGAGCCTCATCCACAACTACCACAAAAGACTTCAAGCTGTCATTGATGTTAGAGGGGGCAATACACAGTATTAAGAACTGGGGTATGTGAACTTTTGAACAGGGTCATTTTGATGTTTTTGGTTGTCATTATGATTTAAAAAGAGAAAACACAGAAGTTTGACAATAAATGGCTTCAACCAACCACTAACCATGAGTGGAGAAAAAGTTTTTGTGTTATCATTCATATTCTCTGAAAAAAGGCTAAAAAAACAAAAAATCTGCCGGGGTATGTAAACTTTGTAGCACAACTGTATTTTGGCTTCAGTGAGCATGTGCCAGACCTCAGGCGCATGCGCAGTGAAGCTGAGATGTACTCTCTCAGATTCAGAGAACAAATGTGCAGGCCCAGGAGCACCAGTGACAAGGCCAATGAGACTCAATGTACACACCTCTGAGTAAGTTTGAAGGTTTCTTTTCATTTACTGTAGCCACTGCTATTTGGAGCACTAAACAATTGGTCCATACGGACCTTAAAAGGCATCTTCCATGGACACTACACAATGGATGCATCAGCCCCTTCAATCAGTTGATTAGTGGGGGTGTTGGAAGTCGGACCCCCACTGATTTGATCTTGATGAGATATTCTTAATATGTAAGCCCCCAAAACCCTGTTAGACCCAGACAACTTCCTTAAAGGGAACTTGTCATCTTCTTTTCGCCCCCTAAGCCACCATCAATACCTCATAGTACCTCTTATGTGTGTCTTTATAACACCAAAATGCTGCCATTATCCACAGAAAAATAACTTTTATTCCATATGCATATTAGGTCCTTTAAGTCAGAGGGGGCGGAAAGTTAATAGCAGAAGGCAGGCTCTCCATGCCCCAACCTGTGCCCTCCACTGTGATTAACATCCTATATCTGTAGCTCAGTCGTTGAGGTGACGTTAGCAGGCATGGGAGATGTCAATCACAGCAAAGGGGCCAAGTAGGGGTAATGAAGTTTTGACTTCTTCCATTAGTTCTCCACCCCCTTGACTTGGAAATACCTAATTTGCATGCAGAATAAATGTTATTTCTTTGTGTATGGTGGCAGGGGATGGGAGTTACAAAGACACCAGGGACTATGAGGTACTGATGGCGGTGTAGAGGTAAAAAGAAGCGGACAGGTTTCCTTTAAGCCATTGAAAGAAGTCTACCCTCATTTTTAAAGTATCAGATGGAAAACTTTAAGCGTAGCCTTGTTTCAATCTAAATAATATAAAATGAGGTATCACTATAAGGCATGAGCTACCGGCAATCATGATCTCTAGGTATAAATTGAAACCATATTTAGAGCATGTTTTACGTCTATGTGTCATTCCATACTCATGTAGTATACAGTCATGGCCAAAAGTTTTGAGAATGATACAAATATTAATTTTTACAAAGTCTACTGCTTCAGTTTTTCTAATGGCAATTTGCATATACTCCAGAATGTTATAAAGAGTGATCAGCTTAACAGCAATTACTTGCAAAGTCAATATTTGCCTAGAAAATGAACTTTATCCCCCAAAACACATTTCAACATCATTGCAGCCCTGCCTTAAAAGGACCACCTAACATCGTTTCAGTGATTGCTCCATTAACACAGGTGTGGGTGTTGATGAGGACAGGGCTGGAGATCAATCTGTCATGATTAAGTAAGAATGACACCACTGGACACTTTAAAAGGAGGCTGGTGCTTGCCATCATTGTTTCTCTTCTGTTAACCATGGTTATCTCTAAAGAAACACGTGCAGTCATCATTGCACTGCACAAAAATGGCCTAACTGGGAAGAGTATTGCAGCTAGAAAGATTGCACCTCAGTCAACAATCTATCGCATCATCAAGAACTTCAAGGAGAGAGGTTCCATTGGTGCCAAAAAGGCTCCAGGGCGCCCAAGAAAGACCAGCAAGCGGCAGGACCGTCTCTTAAAAGTGTTTCAGCTGCGGGATCGGGCTACCAGCAGTGCAGAGCTTGCTGAGGAATGGCAGCAGGCAGGTGTGAGTGCATCTGCACGCACTGTGAGGCGGAGACTCTTGGAGCAAGGCCTGGTCTCAAGGAGGGCAGCAAAGAAGCCACTTCTCTCCAGAAAAAACATCAGGGACAGACTGATATTCTGCAAAAGGTACAGGGAGTGGACTGCTGAGGACTGGGGTAAAGTCATTTTCTCTGATGAATCCCCTTTTCGATTGTTTGGAATATCTGGAAAACAGCTTATTCGGAGAAGAAGAGGTGAGCGCTACCACCAGTCTTGTCTCATGCCAACTGTAAAGCATCCTGAAACCATTCATGTGTGGGGTTGCTTCTCAGCCAAGGGAATCGGCTCTCTCACAGTCTTGCCTAAAAACACAGCCATGAATAAAGAATGGTACCAGAATGTCCTCCAAGAGCAACTTCTCCCAACCGTCCAAGAGCAGTTTGGCGCTCAACAATGCCTTTTCCAGCATGATGGAGCACCTTGCCATAAAGCAAAGGTGATAACTAAATGGCTCACGGAACAAAACATAGAGATTTTGGGTCCATGGCCTGGAAACTCCCCAGATCTTAATCCCATTGAGAACTTGTGGTCAATCATCAAGAGACGGGTGGACAAACAAAAACCAACAAATTCAGACAAAATTAAAGCATTGATTCTGCAAGAATGGACTGCTATCAGTCAGGATTTGGTCCAGAAGTTGATTGAGAGCATGCCAGGGAGAATTGCAGAGGTCCTGAAGAAGAAGGGTCAACACTGCAAATATTGACTTGCTGCATTAACTCATTCTAACTGTCAATATAAGCTTCTGTTACTCATAATATGAATGCAATTATATTTCTGTATGTGATAAAAACATCTGACAAACACACATAAAAACCAGAGGGCAGCAGATCATGTGAAAATATAATATTTGTGTCATTCTCAAAACTTTTGGCCATGACTGTACATATTCTCCTATTAGGTTAAATCCTAGGAGGTTTCTCTATGACCTCACACTGCATTTTTCTATACAGCCCATTTATTAGCTGCCTTGTGTAGTAAGAGGCTACTGTCACCAGGGAGCTGTCAGGCTGGCATTGCTGTGAAGTCATTACTTCTAGGAAAAAGAAGGATTCAGAAGATAGAATGCTACTAATACTATGTATCAATTCCTCAAGAGCTGGCAAAATTCCTTGACCCAGCAGAATGCTATAGTCCCACAGTGTTAGTGCTTATTCAGATGACAGGGCCGTGTACTCAGCTGAGTATACATCCAAGGATAATCCGTTTTCACAGATCCCTCATAGACTCGAGTCTATTGAGGGATCCATGAAAGTCGCCCAAGAACTGGCATGTTCTATCATTTAACGGAGACGGTTGTGTGAACAGATCCAATCTTTTCTATGGGGTTATGGGCTGTCTGTTAAACAAACATCCAGCACACAGTCGTGAAAACATGTTGTGTGAATAAACTCTTAAGGAAGGTAAAAACTTTTATGAGGCAGACACCAGTTACCCCATATTATGGCAACAAAAATCCTTCCAGACTCCATATATGGCAGCCTCTGTATCAACATCTCATCCTGATCTAAAAATCTGTACAAACCTATTTCTGCACACAATTCAGATTAGGATATCACTTGTATCCAGTCTGGTCAATCCTCTCCAGGTAAAAGATATCAGTTCGGAGTCATGTTCTTTATGCCAATGACACTTCTCTAGGCTAGATCTGTAAGTAACTGTCTATATATGTCTGTGCGGCTGATCTGTAACTGTCTTGGGTGTTGTATGTCCATGTTACAACCAAGCAGACCACAGCAGGGTTCTAGCAGGAAGAGATAAAGGAGGAATACTCTGCAGTTTCCAAACAGGAAATCATTCAACAACACTGAATCGGTTTCTGATAGGAAGTCATTCATGGGATGCCTCTGAGATACAGATGTCAGGAAGTACTTCACTAATTGTTCAATATGTAGCCACGCTGATGACTTGTATTGATAGTTGGAATTGTTGCTTTTCTCAGATAAACACAGTGGAAACACTGGACACATTTATGATCAAAGCTAAACACATTGGGATCTGATGTACAAAACATCCACTACAATAGAGCGCAAACTACTTATGATGCTTGTGCAAAAAAATACTAAAAAACACAACCCTCACACAATACTGATGCTTCCTAGCAATTCACAATCCTTTAAGAGGAAGCCGGTGGGCAGGACTGAGAGCACTGGTAGTGTCCTGTGCTGTACTATACTACTATAACTGCAGTATTCTGATAACTAGACCACAATTGGGAATTGCCATTTAAGCAATTTCCCATAAAATGGAGCAGTTGTTGTCTACCAGTATTTATATTGCATGTGGGCATGTCACCTGCTGTCAGTATATCCACAATCTCTCTATGATTTTTGGGGCAGATGAATAGTGAATTGGTCAACTAGGAAATCTGTCCATGTCACTTGTGTTAGGCTGGCCAAACACATTATATAACTGTAATTCAACCGACAGTTCTCTCTCCCCCCCCATACACATTCCCATTCAGTTGAGCATGCATGTGTCCCTTCAGAGCAAAATTATTGGGCATGTTGAAATCTAACAGCCTGATCCTTAACTTCCCTAAAATCTGTCATTGTGGGAGTCGGGACACCCACATACACACTAAGCATTCAGATCACAATTTTTTTCATCCTTTAGCCGATTCTTTAAACATATGCAAAAAATGTACGCAAACAGATGGCCACCCGTTTATAAAAAGACAAGTATAGTATACTACATTTTTGTGTCCATCCAAAACGGATAGAAACGGAATAGTTTTTTTATTAACATTGATTTCTATGTAAACGAATGGCCATTTGTTTGCATCTGCTTGTGTCCGTTTTGTGCATCCGTTAAACAGATCTACCAAGTGGATGTAAAGAAGGTGATCTGAATGGAGCCTTATATAGTTGTTTGGTGCTGCAGAGTGAAAAGCTACGCCAGGCAGGAACTGGCTTAGATTTCCTATATAACTCACAACAGTTTTCTGGCGAGAGTTAAAGTTAATTTGTTGGGCTGAGGCGCCCCCGCTCTGGCTCTCCTAGATTTCTGCTCACTTTCCCGAAAAGTATCGAGCAGGGTATAGAAAGAGGGAGATGGTACATTTTGGTGCAAAAAGGGTTGTGCACCATAGATGCATCACAACTATTCCCATCTATGCCAGAAAACTGTCTTATTGAGAATAGTAAATTCCTCCCATGGTGAATCCAGATGGTATGTGGATTTTACTATGGATTAGCTGAGGACTGGCAGTGAAATATGCAAGCAGATAAGCAGCAGAAATATTGCTATTCATGTAAAAAAAAAAAAAAAATAGAGACTACATATTAAGAAAATATTTCATTTATCCGTAAGACTCGAGCGGCAGAGACTACTGACTCCCTAAATAAACCTTTATATGTCTGCTCCCAGTGTATTATGGGTAGGAGAGTACTAAAAGACCTTGTATTATTTTTTAATGTTCTGGAACGTGGGCCTAGAAAATTGTTGATTAACCAGGGATATTTCTGTCACTGCCTACCAGCATCAGGAAGGGATTTTCCGCTCACTATAAATACAACACTTCTCTTCCTGAAAGTCACCCTGTGAAGGTGGGAATTACAAGAAGGAACAGGACAGGAGGGCCCAAAAACTGTCCCATGGATTAGGAAAGAAACATCGTCCTCCCTCCTTCCCGGATGTCACTCTTATGATAAGAGAAAGAGACATGTCCCCTGATATTACAAGAATGTTCTGTGAGAGTCCAGCAGCTGGACAGAGCGAGGGAGGGGGCTGGGAAGAAATGAGGAACAGGAGGAATGTGAAAGAGAAGGGAGAAGGAATAGAGGTCATCTCAACTAAATCCAGTTATAGCCCAGTTCATACCAGGGATGTTAGCACAAGGGCAGGCTCTAAAGTATTCCTGTGCAGCTGATACTACTGTAATAATTGTAACAGACACTTATCTGCTATTGTTTCCAAGGAAATCGCCTGCGCATATAAGAACTATCTGTACAAGTCCACAATCTATGACTCATGGAGGATGTGCAATATCTTTGCATACTGTTACATTAGCATCTTCGGTTGACCTGTATGTTGGCCAAGCCTGTCAATTTCAGAGGGACCAGCCAACCATCTGATGTTTATCGAGATGTTCTGTCTCCCAATGGCAGATAATGTAGAGATATGGATTGGGCAGCTGGGTTTCAAAATGACAGATAAGTCACCACCAAAGGTGGCTAGGTGACTTACACCCAGCACCCACTTCAGAGCACTTGTATGATTGTTGGAGGATCCTACTGGTGTCAACAGGATCTGATACCAGCCTAATGTGTATGAGAACTGCCCCACCGTCCTCAATGTCTGCTGTTCGGGAAAGAAGGCTCACCATGGACTTTACACAAAGTCTGTCACAAGAAAACTCAATATTAAACCAGCCACAGCCTATTGTAGGGGACATCATCCTGAGAACCATCACACCTTTAGATAGATCAATAGATGGACCATTTCCTTGAAAAAGCCATTTTTATCAGGGTAATGGAGCTGAAGTTAAGGACTTTGAGTTGGAACCGGTTTTGAGTGAAGTCATAGTTGGATAAAAGTTATTGATTCCAACTCTCAAAATTATTATTATTTTCAAGTATATTATACAATTATTATCTTGAGGGACCACTGTACTCACTTTCACTGATTCCCGCACCATTCTAGTTTCAACACTGTCCAGGTCCCTGTTAGTCTCTACTTTCTGGCTTCTATCTACTAAAGGTAGAACCTTCTCAGCGTGTTACTGATGTGGGCATTTCAAGAAATTAGGAAGACTTAGGAAGTAGAGACTAGAAAGAATCCAAACATACTTGAAACTGGAGTGGTGCGGGAATCATTGAGGACCAGTATCACTTTTTTATTTATATCATTTTAATTCACAGAACAACCACTTTATCCTAGAAAAAAGTGTAGGTTGATTTTTAGAACATAACCCCATAACTTCTACCTCTCCAAAATCTTATTTTCTGATGATGTTCATAGTTACATAGTTAATAAGGTTGAAAAAAAAGACACACATCTATCAAGTTCAACCTATAATCCTACAGCGTTGATCCACAAGAAGGCAAAACCCCCTATGAGGCTGATGCCAAATTACCTATACTATATTATGGAAAAATTCCTTCCCGACTCCAAATTTAGTAAGAATAAATCCCTGGATAAACCCCTTGCCTCAATCAATGTGATCGCACTGTAAGTAGCTGCTTTTTACTTATAGTTTATAATTTACTCTATATATAACATTATATAATACTGAGGATGCAGAACACAAGCCTGAAGTTTGCCTGAGGACAGGCATTGGGACACACTGATCCCAGTCAAGCACTATACAGTATTCCTTACAGTATACAGTCATATGAAAAAGTTTGGGCACCCCTATTAATCTTAATCATTTTTATTTCTAAATATTTGGGTGTTTTCAACAGCCATTTCAATTTGATATATCTAATAACTGATGGACACAGTAATATTTCAGGATTGAAATGAGGTTTATTGTACTAACAGAAAATGTGCAATATGCATTAAACCAAAATTTGACCAGTGCAAAAATTTGGGTACCCTTATCATTTTATTGATTTGAATACTCCTAACTACTTTTTACTGACTTACTGAAGCACAAAATTGGTTTTGTAACCTCACTGAGCTTTGAACTTCATAGCCAGGTGTATCCAATCTTGAGAAAAGGTATTTAAGGTGGCCAATTGCAAGTTGTTCTCCTATTTGAATCTCCTCTGAAGAGTGGCATCATGGGCTCCTCAAAACAACTCTCAAATGATCTGAAAACAAAGATTGTTCAACATAGTTGTTCAGGGGAAGCATACAAAAAGTTGTCTCAGAGATTTAACCTGTCAGTTTCCACTGTGAGGAACATAGTAAGGAAATGGAAGACCACAGGGACAGTTCTTGTTAAGCCCAGAAGTGGCAGGCCAAGAAAAATCTCAGAAAGGCAGAGAAGAAGAATGGTGAGAACAGTCAAGGACAATCCACAGACCACCTCCAAAGAGCTGCAGCATCATCTTGCTGCAGATGGTGTCACTGTGCATCGGTCAACAATACAGCACACTTTGCACAAGGAGAAGCTGTATGGGAGAGTGATGCGAAAGAAGCCGTTTCTGAAAGCACGCCACAAACAGAGTCGCCTGAGGTATGCAAAAGCACATTTGGACAAGCCAGCTTCATTATGGAAGAAGGTCCTGTGGACTGATGAAACAAAGATTGAGTTGTTTGGTCATACAAAAAGGCGTTATGCATGGCGTCAAAAAAACACAGCATTCCAAGAAAAACACTTGCTACCCACTGTAAAATTTGGTGGAGGTTCCATCATGCTTTGGGGCTGTGTGGCCAATGCCGGCACCGGGAATCTTGTTAAAGTTGAGGGTCGCATGGATTCAACTCAGTATCAGCAGATTCTTGAGAATAATGTACAAGAATCAGTGACGAATTTGAAGTTACGCCGGGGATGGATATTTCAGCAAGACAATGATCCAAAACACAGCTCCAAATCTACTCAGGCATTCATGCAGAGGAACAATTACAATGTTCTGGAATGGCCATCCCAGTCCCCAGACCTGAATATCATTGAACATCTGTGGGATAATTTGAAGCGGGCTGTCCATGCTCGGCGACCATCAAACTTAACTGAACTGGAATTGTTTTGTAAAGAGGAATGGTCAAAAATACCTTCATCCAGGATCCAGGAACTGATTAAAAGCTACAGGAAGCGACTAGAGGCTGTTATTTTTGCAAAAGGAGGATCTACTAAATATTAATGTCACTTTTCTGTTGAGGTGCCCATAGTTTTGCACCGGTCAAATTTTGGTTTAATGCATATTGCACATTTTCTGTTAGTACAATAAACCTCATTTCAATCCTGAAATATTACTGTGTCCATCAGTTATTAGATATATCAAATTGAAATGGCTGTTGCAAACACCCAAATATTTAGAACTAAAAATGATTAAGATTAATAGGGGTGCCCAAACTTTTTCATATGACTGTATATACTGGAGAGTAAAAGGGACTGGTAAAGTGAAATATCATCTACACACTCCATTCTGTTGAATCCATTCAGAATATGATGTGTGCAGTAAAACAGAATAATTTGTGTTTCAGAGCTTTTTTTTTTATCAGAAAGGCAAAACTTGCTATAAACACAGCACATAAATGGTAAAACAGCTCAGATTTAATAAAAGTTCATTCTGCCCCAAGATTATTTTTAGCAAGTCTGACTCCTGGCCATAGGTGTGGTGCAAGTCGCTGCCGCTTGTGTTACACATAGAGGTGCTGAATGGACAGAGAACACACAGGAGTGAACACAGGGCTTCTTGTATTTGGATTCTGAAGCTTTGCAACATGCGAGTCCCAAAAAACTTCAGGACCATAATTTCACTCATGTTTGGTCTAGTTTCTTCTGGATTGTGTAAGTCTCCAAGGGTACAACAAATAACCATGGGATTCCATAGCAAAACTTGTAACGGGGTCTTACTCTACCATGATCACCTTAAGTAGCATGTTTAGAACTTGTAAAGTGTATGAAGATTTTGGTCTCCTTTGCAAACAGAGATAACACGCATAGTGATTTTACAGTACAAGGATAATGCACATAGTGATGTCACAGTACAGGGATAATAACCACAGTGATGTCACAGTACCAGCATAATGCACACAGTGATGTCACAGTACACAATAATGACACGGTATAGTATTAATACACACATATATGTCACAGTACAGGGATAATATACACAATGATGTCACAGTACCAGCATAATGCCCACAGTGATGTCACAGTACAGGGATAATGCACCCAGTGATGTCACAGCAAAGGGATAATATACAAAATAATGTCACAGTACCAGCATAATGCCTACAGTGATGTCACAGTACAGGGATGATGTACAATCACAATACAGAGATAATATACACAGTGATCATCAAATGGAATCAGACCAGAAGTAGACCATCCGGAATAAAGGATCAGTGCTGGAACATTGATACTTATTTCCTGATGGTTTACTCCAGGCCGGATTCCATTTGATGGTTACATGACATCTTGGTCGATTCCAGCAATGGCAGATGATAGTAGCATTGGTTTTATGCTCAATTGTTGTGATGTTTCACAAAGACCAAACATGAGAGTCCATCTACTTGGCTTTCTGTGTGATTTTCTTCTCTCTCTGCCATAGGGTATTATACTATACTCAGCATTGCGTTGTTTTTTTCTTTGTTTAATATATCCAGTGATGTCAGAGTAAGGATAATGTACACACAAAATGTGAAAGTGATTATAATGATGTCACAAGCAGGCATTATGATGTCCCAGTAAAGTAATGGAGGTGCATTCAGGTTTTAAATAAGGATGTTTTTTGTATTAGTTTACACTATGTTCACATCTGTATTTTATCTTCCAAATGATAAAAATGCTTCCGTATAAGTCCCCCTTGATTTCAATGGGTGTATAAGATGCTCAGGTGTCATCCATCTGCATCTGTTCCTCCATCCAAAAAAAAAAACAAATCCACAGCCAAAAGCTCAGGATCCTTTTTTATTAACATTCAAGTCAATAACAGACGGATACAATTGGTAGGTAATCCGTTGTCCATCTGCTAGTTTCCATTTCTTATGGATCCTTCAGAAATGGATTACCAACATAGACTTAGGCCTTATTCACATGTCTGCACATTACGCAATATGCCATCCACATTTTTCAATGAGGGCATACTGTACGTATCCATTTATTTCAATGTATTTATACAGAAGTCTGTTTTTTCTTCACGGATAGCGTTTTTCACTGATGCATCACATCAATGTAAGTGAAAAGGGTCAGCGAAAAAAATGGACAACATCTGTGTGTCATTTATTTTTCTCGAACTCAGTGACACTGAAAAGTTATGGGAATTGAATTAAAAAAGGTTTTTCATGGATGAAAAACGGATCAACCATGGGCAGCACACCACCTACAAATAAACAGGGAGGAGAGCTGTCCATGATTATCATAGGCAGCACACAAAAAGCGGACGTGTTTATCTGTCAGAGGTGTCACAACTTGAGGGCATGTTTGTGGCCAGTGGACTGGGCAGCCAATAATAATGTTTTTGAATGCCCACTGCAATGCAGTCCCAAGACTGGCCATGTCAGCTGGTAGAATAGTTGTTTTTAGGTAATTTCCAAGTAACAATAAAGATCTATCCCCCAAGCACGGTGCCTCATGTCTGTTATATGACATACGATAACCTGTTTTCTACATCATGGTTATTTATTATGTATAGTTACATGGGACGAGTCAATAAGTGTCTTGTGATGAACGACCATTTAATGGGGTTTTAGAGGAGAAAAACGCCCACAGGGTATGTATTCCATCCATCATGGGTAAGTATATGTAACTACTCTGCAGCTGCACCCCCTGAGGTCATAGCCAAGGAGCCAAAATCTGTGAACCACCTCAACATCTGCAAGACTCTTATTACTGGATTGCCCTTGTCATTTACTGGATTGCCCTTGTCATTACGTATTAGATGAATGGGTGTATCTATTAAATAGATAGAGGCAGTTGTGATATATGATTTTTTTTTATCTTGACCCACACTATAATGTATATCATGCAGAGAACTCTGCTAGCCTAGTGGCGTTTAGTAAAATAGATTGAATTATTTTAATCTATTCCATTTATTTCAGCCCTATTATATTGAACATGGTGTCTGATCTGCGGTCATGTTACAGAGAAGGAAGAGCTGAGCAGACTGATATATAGGTTTGTGGGAAAGGATTCCATACACAGTAACTTTTATTTTAGTCAATTACTCTGCTCTACTCCACATCTCATAGATTGTAAGCCTTTGCGGACAGGGCCCTCTATCCCACTGTGCCAGTTGGTCACTGTTAGTATTATATTTGTCTTGTATATTTTGTGTTCCATATGTAAACCCTCAAATGTAAAGCACCATGGAATATAATGATGTAAAGCACCATGGAATTAATGGTGTTATATAAATAAACAACAATAATAATAATAACATTCTATGCTTAGGAGTCCAGTGGGCGGTTCTATTTAGGTATTGACAGCCTTCCTTATATGACTGCATAGAAATAGCTGTGAATCTCAAATTAGGACCGCCCACTGCACTTCTAAGCACAGATAGAGCAGGGTTATAAATCAATGACATACAAGTTATATTGTTTTATTTATTAACCATTAACCATATATTAATTCATGCCTCAGTCAGTTTTCGTTTCTGCATTTCCATTTTTCCCTCTCCCCCTAATTTTTTCATTTTTCAGTTCACAGAGTCACATGATGGCTCATTGTTTGCAAAACAAATTGTACTTTGTAATGGCAGCATTCAATATGCTGTGCTATGTACTGGCAAGCTGGAAAAAAATTCTGAATGAGGTGGAATTGGAAAAAAAAACGCATTTGCACCAATTTCTTATGGGCTTCATTTTTACAACATTCACTATGTGATAAAAATGACGTTTCCTGTATTCTGTGGGTCAGTACAATCACAGAGATACCAAATTTATATAGTATTTGTAATGTTTTGATAGCTTTTAAAAAATTTTTAAACTTTGCAAAATAGAAAAGAAAATTTCTGTCACCATATTGTGACACCTGTAACTTTTTTAGATTTATGTGTATGGAGCTCGGTAAGACGTCTTTTTATGCGAGACAATATGGCGTTTTCGTTTATACAATTTTGGTGAAGTTCTGAGCGTTTGATCTCTTTTTATTCTATTTTTTATAGGCGGCAAAGTGTTGAAAAAACAGCTATTTGGCCATTTTGATTTTTTTTTCCCCGCTACGCCGTTCACCGTATGGGATAAATATTTTTAGATTTTAATAGTTCAAACATTTTGGAGTGCGGGGATCCCTAAAGTGTTTATGTTTATTATTGTTTATTTTTTTTTTTATGTGATCTAGAGAAAGGGGGGGTGATTTGAACTTTTGTGGGTTTTTTTTAAACTTTTAAAAACTTTTTTATTTTACTTTTATTTTCAGACTGCCTAGGGACCTTGAACCCTAGGGGGTCTAATCGCTCATACTATTCACTGCAATACTAATATTTTGCAGTGTACAGGAAAATCCGTTCACTTCTATTACACGCTGCCTATGGCAGAACTGATGTAATGACAAGCCTGGGAGCCTTCAATAGGCTGTCATGGCAACCGATCGCCGCCCTCCGATGACAATCTGGAGGGTGGCAATTGCTCAAAGAAGTTGCCTGATCGGCCCATGGCTCCTGCGCACTTTAGATGCCGCGGTCGCGTTTAACCGTGGCATCTAAAGTGTTAACAGCTGCGATCGGTGTCGGCATGTTATACAGCTGGCATCTCCATACACCCCATCATGCCTAATCACATTATTTACGTGATTTTGCGTGAAGAAGTTAATCTGCTAAGCTACTTCCGCTGAATGGACTGCATGTATAGCATGTCAAAGTCCCTTTAAGGCTAAGGTCCCACTTTGCGGCACAGCTACTTTTTTGTTGCAAATTTTGCTGTTTTTTTTTTTTAAGCCAAAGTCAAGAGTGTCTTGAAAAGGAATGGGAGATATAAAAGGAAGCTCTTAGACTTTTTCCACCTGTTAGATCCACTCCTGGATTTGGCTCAAAAAAACACAGCAAAATCTGCAACAAAAAAAAGCATCTTTTCCGCAATGTGGGGCCCCGGGCTAAAAGTGTTATCTGGGGAATAATAAAGGTTACTAATGCATTCCCTTTATTACTAACATACGCCCAGGTACCCCACAGCCACGTTTGTTACCTGTGCGGAGGGCAGCTGGAACTCTCATTCTTCAGTCTTCCTTGTAGCTGCTCTGATCCTCACTGATGTTACAAATGCCGCTCTACTCGGGCCACAGGCCTGTTGAGTAGAGCGGAGTCGATCATGTTATCAGGAGTCAGAGCATCAACAGGAGAGGCAGAAAAGGAGATTTAATATTGCACTGGTAAGTTTTATTATTCCCCGGATAACCCCTTTAACACTACATGCAGCATTTTATAGTATCCCAGTATATTTACTTCTGAATATATAGATCGAAGACAAGGGTTCCATATAGTCAATCCATGCTAAGCAGGCAAAGTGGGACAAATTTTTGGCTGATCACATCCATTTCTCATACATAGTGAGAAGCTGTGCAGGACTTCCCTCTCCTGAGGAGCTACAATTCTAGAAAACTAGTCATGAAAAGGAAATGGATCCTTATTGTTCTGTCATATATGTCAAAAACCATCACCATGATGAAGGCCAGTGCTTTTTTTTGTTTTGCAGCCCAATGTCATCGGTCCTCTACTGCTCGACATAAGGTTACTTATAGTCCTTATTTAGATACAGGTCCCCCTTACATGTTGAACAAATTATAGGGATACTTACAAATATGAAGAAATACAGAATCTGGCACAATTAAAAAAAGTATTCATATATTCTTTTTTTCTTGGATCTAATACACTTGATCAGTTGCAAATCTTAACAAGGATCATGTGTTTATCCAAATGCACTTCATTCCTTTATCTTCTTCATGGCAAGCTGACACAAGAGACGTCACTATTTTATATGTTTCCATATAACATGGATGGGCTAAACCTTATAGTGTAACCAAGCTGTATCAGTCATACTTTACCCTAAGATGTATGGCCTGTTAGATTTATGACCTCTGTTCACTTAGGAACCTGACATAATCCAGATGGGCACAACTCCAGCAGACTGTAAAAAGAAGGTACAGCTCTTCATCTATCAGTCTACCTTCTATTCAGAGCTCATAAATACCATCTTTAGGCACCATAATAGCACATTATAGACATCCACATTTCTTTATCAAACGTTATATTCCATAGACCAATGTTGGTGATAAGACAACCTTGGACCCCCCTTTAACAAATGCATACTTTGCTTGGCAGAGTGTGCATGTGTTCTCAATAAAGAAAGGAGGATAAACTACATCTGGCGACCTCTGGTACTGGCTTATCTCCGTAGAAAATAAAAGGATTGGACATGCTGATATCCAGCTGCCTGATACTTTTTTTTCCCCCAATATCTGCTGTAGGGAGAAAGTTGGGACATTAGATGGTTGGCTGGTCCGGCCACAATATCCAGGTTCATATATTGTGCATGGACACTTTAAGACACACAACGTAAACAAAAACAGCTAGGAGTTTTAAGTTTAAAGAATGCGGATCTAAAACATGATGAGGTTCATGTAGAGGTTCATCTGTAAAAGGGCACCCAGCTACCTAGTGCCCTTTGACTAGAACTACATGGTGTTTTTGGCTGGGACTCCTGCAGTGCGATCAAAGATCATGTTGCCCTGCGACTCCTTAACTTATGTAATTGAATGGATTAAATCGAATTGCAAACCAAGGGTGCTGTGACTGTGACTCAAAGTTGCAAAGAAATTGAGCAGTATTTGATCTTTTGGGGGGCAATGTGACTCCATTCACTTACATTAGTGAAGCAGATGCAGGGTGACATGGTGATCTTTGGTCGCACTACAGGAGTCACAGCCAAAGTCGCCATGTAGCCCTAGCCTATATGATCCTGCTTTCTTTTATTCCGTCTTTGGATCCCCTAAGGTACCAGGACCCATGTGCAGCTTCTACCTCTGCACTCATGTCTACATTGTGTTACATCAACCTATGCCATCCAGAAGACATGTAGATGTGACCTCCCTAACCAACAAAAATCAATAAAATACATTCATATCATGTTAAAAAATCAAGATTTTCCCATTTTCTTGATATGTAAGGTGTTCCCTACAGTGGTTGGAAAAACAAACAAAGTGGTACACACAACGCAGACAATACACACCTTCATACAGAGATTGCTGCAAAACTCCAGATTTCATACCGCACAACAACGTCCTTTCATAAGTATGCTTAATTATTTCCTTCTAAGTCTCCCTTTTCAACTTTCCTCTCGCTCCCCTTAAGATTTTCCTTCCCACGTCGCTCTCTTCATACACCCTGAGCTGCAGGCGCTCTCCTCATCATCACCCTCAGAACTGGCACTGAGCGGACTCCACTGCTCTATATTACCATCAGATAATAGTGTGTCTGTGCTGTGTCCCCACGCCTGGATCAGAGGAGGGGGGTAATTAAAGGATCTGCGGAGGGTCAGTGCCCTGCCGGTCTACACCTCCTACTCCATATTTCTAATATTAGGCTTCCTGTCGTCAATGTTCTGGTTCTATTCCAGTAGCTACAGTATGTTCTCCTAATAGATGTTATATAGACAAGGCCACCTGTGATTCATGTGTAAAATCCAACAACCTTGTCCTAGGACTGTACATTATGGTGAACAAGTCAACTAAGCATTAGAAACGCTTCGACTACAGACTGCAGTCAGTTTCTTCAAAGAAGATATTTCCGAAATTTACTCAAAACTACAACAGTGACAAAAATAACATCAAGACATGGGGGATGTGCCTTAGCAGCATCATCATAAGGCCTGTCCATGTATTAAATGGTTATGCCAAGACAATTACTTATCCTCTATCCATATTTGCCGCCACCGTTCCTGAGAATGAGGTGTTTTTTACTCCCATCGGGAATGTTGTCACAATGAACGCAGATGCACCAAATAGTCAAAGTTCAGCGGTCGACTATCTCCAGCGCTCCCACTGAAATGAATGGAGCTGGGACATGTCTGCGTCCACATGGCTACATTCTCAATTGGAGTAAAACATTCCCCATTCTCAGAATCGGTGGGGATCCAAACGTTCAGCTCCCTCACCGATCAGCAATTTATCCTCTACTCTATGAATAGTGAATAAATAATTTTCGAGGAATAACCTCTTTAAAAATTCCTGTGATCCTATCCATCTTAAAGGGGTTGCCCAGGCAAAAATGGATAACCCCCTTTAACATTTAAATCCGCTGGGGGCAGTGAAAAAATAAAAAAAATTCATACTCACCTGTCCTCATTGCTCCGGTGTCCTTCTGACGCTTTCCGGTTCTTCTGCTCAACGGGTCTCTTCCGGAGTTCTGCTGAAGCCGCTGATTGGCCTCAGTGGTCATGTGACCGCTGAGGCCAATTAGTGAAGGGCATGCGATGTCACTACTTGTGACATCACAGGTCTCTTCCTGAGGCCTGCTGAGGCCGCTGATTGACCTCAGAGGTCACATGACAACTGAGGCTTATCAGCGGCTTCAGCGGAACTCCTGAAGAGACCCATTGGGCAGAAGAACCGGAACTCGCCGGGAGGACACCGGAGCAACGGAGACAGGTGAGTATGAATTTTTTTTAGTTTTTTCACTGCCCCTGACTGATTTAAAAGTTGCCTGGACAACCCCTTTAAGTTCTTAAGTTCACAATGAAAAATTAGGAAGACTAAAGAAACCTTGCCTAATAAAGTAATGAACTGTGGAGTTTTTTGTTTCCTGTTTCACATATAGCACTAAAATATCCAGGAGCTCCGTACAGAGATTGTCACCACTCACATCAATCCCTGACCATAATGGGACTCTCAATCTACTGAAGTATCTGAGACACAAATGTTGGCCAATTTTTATATGAAATCAATTAAAGGGGTTGTCCAGTTTCAGAAAAATATTGAGAGACAACTGTTATTGTTTATATAATGAAAAGTTGTACAATTTTCCAATATACTTTCTGTATCAATTCCACACAGTTTTCTAGATCTCTGCTTGCTGTCATTCATTCTGCTTACTCCCAGTGGATACAAATCAGTCCATGGTCATGTGATGGACACACAGGTGCACAGATCGTTACAGTTACAGCTCAGTATTCAGACATCTGTCTGGTAACAAGCTGTGCACCTGTGGGCTCATCACATGACCATTGACTGATTTTTATCCAAAACCACTATAACTTTTGATTTTACAAACAATAACACTTGTCTCTCAATATTCATCTGAAAGTGGACAACCCCTTTAATTTATCGGTACATTTAAAAAAAACAAAACATAAAAACACAGAGAAAATATACAAGCTCGATGTAGATGTGGGACAATTTTGATAACACCTGAGCAATGATCCTGCACATATAAACTGTATAATGTACATAGTTCATAGACTTTCACCCAAAATCAAACTTTCGTACAGTCTTCTTATTTTTTTTTACATCAAGATCATAATTTTTGGGAAACCTATTTGTGACACAGATACTGCTACTAGTCAAACTTAGTTAATTGGGTTTTATAGAATCAGAAACAATGCCACACCTGTCCAAATGTTATATCGGGTATTGCGAGTCAGCTCTGTTGAAGTGAATGGACTGTAATACCAGACACAGCCTGTGGACAGTCGTGGTGCTGTTTTTGGAGTCATCTCCCCTTCCATGACAATATCCATTGCCAAGTAAATAAGTTTACTACAACCCCTTAACACAATGTGACACTCTTATAGCAATTCTTGAGGTTACTGGAGTTCATACTACATCTGGAATGTAAAGTATTGCCTATCATGTCTTCCCATGGCACTGACAGCACACAAAACACTAGAAAGCCACATAAACATCGGCCTCGATGTTCTCCTATACTTATACAGCAAGTCAAAGAACCAAGAAAAGGTGGAAATCTGATCCTCTGTTCTCACTAGGAGGGCTATTAAAAATGTTCAGATTTGACAATAACTTGCTGCACAAATAAGGGGCGGATTTTATAAAGTGGGATAAACATGTAGATCTGATTTCCTGTCTTCTGAAATTCTACACTTGAATTGTGCAGGGATTGAAGAATCCTATCGCAAATCCATGGAACTGAAAATAGAACTGAAAATATGGTTTCCTTATTCATATCTGACCAATACAAGACATAGAGAGCATTCATAATATCAAGGATTAACTGCAAGGAAAAGTAGCAGAATCCATAGGCTTCGATTATGTTATCAGAGTTATCCTTTACTTGCCCATTGGAGCACTGGGTAAGATAGTGGTATTCACTTGTGAACCTGTCAGGTGATTTCTGCTGCCCTGTCTATGAGAAGGATATGATAGATGAAGATGAGATGTGCTCTGTGATATATAGGTTTCGGAGCAGGATTACTAAGTTAAATACAGAGTAAATCCTGGCAGGACTCCTAGAAGTGACAGTAAGAGTCCTGCCTACCTGCCCACACTTAGTGATTGACAGCTCTCCCTGTATTACTGTGTACACAGAAGGCTGTCAATCACTGTGTGTGGGCAGGGTAAGCAAGATTCTCACTGTCTCTCCTAGGAGTCCTGTCAGGATCTACTCTTCTGTTTAGGATCCATTCACATCATGTTTTTTACATCTGCTTAGTAGATCCATTTAATGACTGCAAAAAAGAGATGCAAAAGGATGGTCATCTGTTTATATAGCAATTAATGTAAAAAAAAGATTAATTTCTGTCTTTTTCTCCTTAAAAAAAACAAAAAAAAACCAAACAGAAACATACTCAGATGTCCAGAGACATGCACTAGTTTGGTCTGTATTGCTAATCAAACATGCCCATTGGTCTGTAAACGCAATGAAATTCTTAGTACACGGATGCCATCTATGTGCGGTCCATCTCTCTCAGATCCAGTGCATTAAAAAAAGTATTGAAATGTGTTTAAAAATTATTACTGTTTTTCACCAACATGGAAAGGATCAACCATGGATAAAAACAGAGACAAATATCCTAAACACAGATCTTTTAAAGACGCATACTTGGAAGCCAAACAGTCCGTGTTTCTGCATGTGCAAAATAGCCACGAATGTGTGAATAGGGATAGGTTCACACTACCGTTATTAATGTGTGTCATAGGATGGGAGCAACGGACATTAACTGTAGAATGCAGACAGAGCCCCCTCCGTCTGATGTCCGTCTACATTCACTCTCAAGTTAGGAAACAGGACGGAAGTTTTCTTCTAATGTTTTTCATTTTTCCAATGGAAGAACTTTTTCTTTCATTACAAAAGTAAACAAACATGACGGAAGAAAGTGTCCATCAAGGTGTTTACATTAGAGTCAATGTGAACGGACAAATAAGACTTATATAGAGATCTAATAGACTCACTGAAGGCTACATTTTTCCTGCAGTGTTACTACTCATGGTTCTCCAGCAGATAATGTATATGTCACAATATTTATTTGTCCAAACTAGATGTAAAAAAAAAAAAATAAAAATCAATGTAAGCAAAAAGTATCTTATAGGTTAGAGCCCAGTAGTATAATATTGTACCGTGTTAGCTATAGAAAGTAGTGGAAGAGTGAAGAAATCAGATAATACCTTTTAGAGGCTAACTGAGTATATTTGATAGTAAGCTTTCAGGAGTACTAGCTCCCTTCATCAGACATGGTGTTATACAAGAAACTGAAAATTCACAGACTTTTTATACACAAAAGACAGGAAGGGATTGAATCAATGCACTTACAGCAGATCATCCAATCTTCATCACTATTAATCTTAATGTATTTAATGCAGTCAATGTCACAGGAGGCATCTCAATGCTTAGTCTGTAGACACCTGCAGACTTCTGGACAAGTGTCCAAGTACATGATGCAAACAGATTTCCCACAGGGAAGCGTTTAGTTATGCCTGACTGTGTACTAGCTCTGTAAGCATTTAGTGAAAGCTTTTAAGAAAGTTAAGAAACAATAACAAGACATTAAAGAAGTACCAAAGTCAGTTGAAAATACAGGAACATTTTGGAAAAGGGAAAGCAAAGTCTTAGCCTATTTTGGTCTGAATTGAGAGACCATTTTCTGACACAAAAAGCTACCCCCACTGATCTATCTGAAGTTAAAGGGAGTCAGTCACCAAAACCCAACATCTTAGATAGATAGGTTAGGGTCACCTGAATCATACAGTGTATTCCCCTTGTGAATCGGTCCCAACATTGTCAAGATATTGCTGTTTTTTCAATGTGCAAATGAGCTCTTTGGAGCAAGGGCATTGCCGCTTACCTCTTTGGCCAGTAACACCCTCATTGCTCCAAAGAGTTCATTGGACTGGGTTGATATGATGGGTTCTGGTGACAGACCCCATTTAAGACCAGTCAAGATTCCTTCATTGCTTTTGCTGAAAAAAAAATTCTAACACATATGTTAACTATGAACCAAAGCATAATGCCCAAACTTGTGGCAAAGATATGTGTCAAGACCATAAAAGTCTATGGACATGTTCAGTGTGTATCATTAGCAATTCCAGATGTATATGCTAAATGTGTGACCATAGCCTAAGTGTTACTGTATAATGGACAGATTCAGATTAGCAGGACATGGACCTCTGTTTTCTCTGTTAGATATTGACAAGATTATATGTCCCTGCAGAAAATGTTTCTTGATTGTTACTTGCCGTTTTTCTAGTAAATTTAGAAGAAATAAAGTGCAAAACCAACACGCATAGCTCTATTGCTGCAGACCAATAAAACAGCTGTTGGATGAATGTCAGCCGTATGGGATGATTTTAGTGGACTGACCAACCATTTTAATGAGTATAGAGATGTTCCAACTTTTCCCAATGAAAGATGTTGGGTAAAAGAAGTATCAGCCAGGTTGGGTTGAACGTGACGGGAGGTGCGCTGTCACTTCAGCTGGCAGGCAGCAACTTAGTCTCCTTTTCCTTATTGAAAACACATACATACTCACATGACACAAAAGTCCTATATATACTATCATGTACTTTCATGGGCCATTACCATCTAATAAAAACTACACCATAGCACGCTACTAATAAACTTCTGCCAATTTATGAATGGTGCCTGGCATATTATAAATCTTATTGATGTGTTCTGATATTTCATCCTTAAAAATAATAGCCTAGGTTTCTTCAGGGCCATTTTCAAACAATTGGACTGGGAACCATGGTCCGTGTGTTTACTGAATTTTCTGGCCTGTCTAAGATTTAGCTGAACTGAACTCACAGTACATAGAGATACACAGACCGCGTTTCCCGGCCTGATCATGGCTGCCTGTGCTGGGCCTTAGTACTCCATTAGGGATTCTTACATGAGAAGCTTGTGCTGTATTGTGGGCGGCCTGGAGAAATGAGGCTGTTATTTGCCAGTGATGACTACACGAGTGTTGAGTTTTCCCTCTAGGGAGATAATAGTTCTCCAATCCAGCTGCACATAGTGGCGAAGTTACACATGACCTGCGAGGCCCAGCAGGAATACAGCTGTGGAACATGAGAACACAGGTTTCTAGTGTTCATTCATCTCACTATTACACTATTCCCGATGCACTTGGCAGCTGCAATGTCAGGAGATAAGTCTGTAGAACACGTTAATGCTGTCAAATATATCAGGACAACATTACCGGGTTGTGAGTAGGGAAATTGTTCATAAAAAGGGAAAGCAACAACAATATTGTAAGATGCCAGTCATAGGACCACTGCCAGTTTTAGGAAATCTGAATACTTTCCAGCTGTGCTACATATGGTGGCCATACACATTAGATAAAAGTTGGCTCTTGGGACGATTTTGGCAGGATTAGCCGACCATCTCATAGTTACCAAGTTTTACTTTAGTAAAACTGAACCATTTAAACCCTGTCCTGGGAATGCCCAATACGTCGCACGTTGCCTCTAAATACTGTACTTTACAAATATTGTTAAAAAGCATATGCTAAATAATGCCCCTTGTGTGTCCCCTTAAATTAAAAAAGCTCCAAGTCCCTTGTGTGACTTCTTGTGTCAATATTACCCCAATTGCCTCTTAAAGTAATAATGGCCACAGGTTGCCCCTTAAAGTGATAATCCCCCATGTGTGTCTCCTTAAATTAATAATGTCCCCTTAAATTAATAATGCCTCAGAGTACAGTCTTGAAGTAATAATACTCCCTCATTGCCCCTTAACCTTATAAAGTTCCCTGAATTGCCCCTTTAAATTAATAATGTCCTTTGATTGACCAATACTGACCCTTAAATATCCCCCTTAACCCAAAGTTGCTCCTTGTTGCCCTCTTAACTTAATAATGTCCCCTTATTAATCCTTTAACTTAATAATGCATCCAATTTCCCCAAGTGTACCAGAAAGAAGAAAAAAAATTATACTTACCTAACCTCAATTCTTCAATAAGCACCCCCTTTTCTTTTCTGCATTTACTGCAAGAAGCAGGGATCATGGACTGGACATCTCTGTCCCAGTGCAAGCGGCGTGATACAGTGACATCATTGTGCTGCCTTCGTCAGGACAATGATCTCTAATTTGTGGTCCTGGAATCTTGTTGGACAGAGATTGGTAGGGCAGGAAGCCTATAGGTCACTTGTTTTACTGTTTGCAATGATCCTGATGTGAGCCTTACCATGTAAATTGGCCCAGGGGCCCTTTCCCTTTTCCCACCCTGCTTACTAGGCCTCTGACACTTGCCCAAGGATTTCAGGTGTAATAAATATCTTACGTGTATAGATACCTTTATGCATAGCACTACCACTTGTATAGGGAGGGATTCTGAGAATACATTGCCGATATTGCTGATAATAATATGAAGAGAGATATAGGAGTTAACTGCAGTCACTTTTGTAGAAAAAAAAGAGAGCTATGTGTGGACATACATCCTCCCTCCAGTAGTTTACTCATATGGAACATCTGGTTGTCATATTTATCAAATAATCCTTATTTTCTGTCCTGAAAACGGATATAATCTATAGCCATAAACATCTGTGCACTTAGAGACCTATTTTGGCCTGCTCTGCCTAAATGTGGAGAACATTACAAAATGTATAACTGAACTGTACTAGTCACACACAGTGGACGTTCTAGTGATATCACAGGAAAGACTTACTACATACACACTGTGATATCACAGATGTAGACAGTGATGTCACACTACACAAGTAATGACTAATGAGGGAGTAATTTGACCGAGCATGTGCATCACCCCTCTATTCACATTGGCCATGGGACTTGTGGACCCAACGCCCAATATCGATGGGAGTTCTAACGGTTTGACTTTCAGCAATCAAAAATGTATTCCCTATCCCATGGACAGAGGATAAGTGTCATTGGAGGGAAAACCTCTTTAAAGGGTGGGACATTGACTTTTGGAGTAGATAACTCCATTAGAATATGTTCACACAGAGAAATTTGGAGCTGATTTGAGGTGGATTCTGCCTTAAAATCAGTTCCAAATTCCACTTGAAATCTGCTTTCTATTCATTTCAATGAGTGATAGAGGCAGATTATGAGTAGTTTCACATGACGGAATATGGAGAAGAATTTGAGGTGGTCTTCCCAAATTCTGGCCTTGAATCCCATGGCAGCCCAAGCCTCATACCGTAGATTCTACAGTGGAATCAGTTGTAGAATCCGTTGCAAAATTGAGCAGAACTTGTTTCAGCAGAAAACAATAGGAGACAGATTCTGGACAGAATCTGGAGTTGAGCCAGAGGCCAAATCTACCTCAAAATCAACTGAAAATTCCAGTCATGTGAACTTGCCCTACTTCTGCTGATTTTTTTCAAATTGCTGAAAAATAAATTGTCCTACCCGGCTCTTCATGCAGATAGAGTCAGGAATGTTTTTTGTAAATGTTCTTTGGAGAGTTTAAAAAAAAAAAAAATCAAAAAATCAAAACCACTTTCAAAATCTGCTTCAAATTGCTGAAACAGAGGTTTTCTGCTTGACCAAATTTATAATAAATAATATAATAAACACAGCATCATCATACAAGGACAAAAAAAGTGACAGTGATATCACAAAATGGCTAAGATCACAGATCAGGAATAATACATAGAATGATGTCATAGAAAAGTTTATTGTACACAGTGATGTCAAAGTACAGGGATTATACAACACAATCATTAACAAAGATAATACCCACAGTGATGTCACAGCACAGATATAGTAAATACAGTTATGTCACAGCACAGATATAGTAAACACAGTGATGTCACAGCACAGACGTTATAAACACATATTCTCTAATGTAGCTGATAGGTTGTTGAAGCCTCACAAGCTATATAGTTAAAAACTTGACCATAGTGCTACAAAAATGTATGTATGTATGATAGATAGATAGATAGATAGATAGATAGATAGATAGATAGATGGACAGACAGACTGATAGGGAATGTAAATTGTGAGCCCTATATGGGACAATGACTGACAATGTCTGAAAATGGCTGCGGAATATGATGGTGGGATATAAGCAAGCAAAATAAATAAATAGACAGACAGACTGACAGATAGATGGATAGATTAGGCAGATAGATATAGACCGATACATAGATGGATAGATAGATAGATAGATAGATAGATAGATAGATAGGCAGATATTGTATATATTGGGAATAGTGAACATCATCATCCATCACTATTAGCGTCTGCACTTTCTAAGATATTGCGCTCTCTCACACAACCATAAGGAACATTTCTAGCACCTGTCTAACGAAAGACTGGGAAAATATATCTCACCATAAAAATTCTATAAATTTCCATTAAAGGCAACATGAAAATGTAGAAGTGCGGAGACTGATACTGGACAGATCACTAGGGGGTGGACAGAAAAGTGAGAACATGCAGACCACTGATGTGAGGTCAATAAAAGTACACTCACCACTGGAAGCGGAGGGTCAATGACAGTATGCAGAGCACTGGAACAAGCGAGGTTAGGAACTGTATACACAACGCAAGAGGGAGCGGGATTAACAATATACAGAAAGCTGCAGGAAGTTCTGCGACAACTTGTTACAAGCTGCAGGGGGACAACTCGCACTACGTAAAAATTCCAGAGAAGAAAGCACTAAGAGCCATCTACTGACATCTTGCAAGCAGGACAGCAGCACTGGAAGCAGTGGCTGCAATGAAAAATTTGTAGTAGAGCCCCCACCTATCAAGTGCCATTTATAATACTTGTGTCTTGTGGCAGGGGGGTCCTTTGGAGGAAAAGAATGAGTGCTGTCTCTGCCGTATCCCATAGCTAAGCCCCTGAGTGCAGAATATGCAAATAAATCCTCCTTGGTGGAAAAAAAGTAACTTGCTCTAGCGTCACATTTTGGAAGGTAGCTCCCTATAGATCAATGCCTGGTTTTCGTGAAACCAACTGGCATAATCTGGAAATAAAGCCAAGCCATAATATCTTCTCCAGAAGAAAGAGGGACCCATCTGCAGTCTCCTGTTTCAATGTTATTTCCCCTCATCAGTGAAAAGCAGGTACTGGCTGACTGAGTGAGTGGTCATAGATGTGGGTTAGAAGGGGTACTATGTCTACTTAAAGGGGTATTCCCAATCTCAAGGTTCATATTCAGACTTGTAACTTAAAGGGTTTGTCCAGGCAAAAATTGGACAACCCCTTTAACTTTTAAATCAGCGGAGGGCAGTGAAAAAATATTTTAAACATTCATAATCACCTGTCCCCGATGCTCTGGTGTCCTCCCGGCGAGTTCCTTCTGCTCAACGGGTCTCTTCTGGAGTTCTGCTGAAGCCGCTGATTGGCCTCAGCGGTCAGCAAAGGGCATGCGATGACATCACGGGTCTCTTCCTGAGGCCTGCTGAGGCCAATCAGCGGATTCAGTGGAACCCAGGAGAAGCCGCTGGGGCAGAAGAACCGGAACGCACCGGGAGGACACTGGAGCATCAGGGACAGGTGAGTATGAATTTTTTTTTTTTTTTTTTCACTGCTCCCGGCTGATTTAAAAGTTAAAGGGTTTGTCCAGTTTTGCCTGGACAACACCTTTAAGATAACTGAAGTGTTTACCCAATACATTGCATTATCTATCTTGCTCCATTTGTCAGATACAGCTAAATCTCTCTCCTTATTTTATTTACAGCTGGTTGCCTAGGATACAGACCTGCTCACAGGTTGGAATGATGACTCATTCCCTATTCCCGGCCACCTTTGTTCTCTAATAAGTCCCTGTACTTCACAAGGTGGCCTGCAAGTGAACTAAGACTGACATGTGATATTCATGACCTATCATAAGAATGGGTCGTCAATATTTATACACTGGAAAACCCTGTTAGGTTAAGGGCAAACTTTCAGGGTTTTTTTATGCAGTTTTTGAAGCTAAAACCTGATGTGGATCATAAAGTACCTATAAATGACAGATGGCACTTTACCTCTTAATTTTAATCCACTCCTGATTTTAGCTTCAAAAACTGCACAAACACCCTGAAGATGTGCCCTTTTCATTTTCCAGGCTATTGATAATCCTTCCTTCCATTAAAAGGGTTTTCAATCCCCAAATCAAATTTCCATACTGATGACTTATTCACAAGATAGGCCATCAGTATGTGATCTGCCAGAGTCCGGGTGTCACAGATCATCTGTTCTAGCAGCCTCGGTGCTAGAAGCTGCTAGTAGACAGGCATCATGAGCAGCATACAAGTAATAGGAGTGGCACAGCAGCCCCATACACTTGCATAGGAGCGGCGTGTGTACTTGCAGCTGGAGGCTGCTAGAACAGATGATCTGTGCGGGGTCCAGGTGTCAGACCCTGAGAGATCACATACTGATAACCTTTATCATTATAAAAATTTGATTTGGGGCCATACAACCCCTTTTTTTATCAGATAGTTGGGGGTCTGATATCTGGGACCCCCATTGATTAGTTGATGTGGAGCAGCTAGTCGAATGATGCAGTAAACAGAGCTGGAAGCATCTGTTCACTGTGTCATGGCCATGACAGTTTTAGGGCAGCGCCGCTCTCTTTCAAGTACTTCTGGCACAGTATAGTTTTGTCGGCTGTGGCTCCCCATATCTGAGCTGATGAGTGGGATGCCGGGTGTCGACCCCCACCAATCTGATATAGATGACCTATCCTAATGACACAAAAGCCAGGAAAGCCCTAAACACTAAACTCAGTCTGCACACCTCACATAATATGAGCAGAGCCAAAGGACTCCAAGAACAAGTCTGTAAATGCAAAGTAAAAAAATCTGTCAAGTATATAAAAACAAAAGATGTAAACAGAAGGCAGACAATGAGAATATTCAAGCAGACGTAACTGAGCCCGTGTGCTATGTGGTGTGTAGTTACACTACAGCCTATGTTACAATGGAAGTATCATTTCCATATGGCAAGAGATAGACAGAATTTCAAGTAGGGTCATGTGGGATATAAGAATGTTCATGCCAGGCCTACCCAGAAAGATAAGTCCCTATTGTGTGAAGTCTCTACTCAGCTTTAAATAATTCATAATGTGTGATGGCTAGCGAGGCATATCCCCTACAGCACCCACTGCAGGGAAAGTGTAGCCATGTAATAGAAGACTAGGTAGAATCTGCTAGGACAGGAGCTGCTCTTATAGAAGGGTACCCCACTAAGATGTTTATATGCCTTAATGGATCCTATCAGACAACCCCATTAACTTGCCCTGTACAAAGGAAAAGCTTGGGTGGCTTATCATTTATGTACAGTGGGTTGGAATCTATAGTCGGACATAGCTGGGAAGACTTTTTGGTGCAGGGAGAAGTCTAGATTCACAATGTGCTGGATGCCAAAAATGATTTCATAAATACAATGGGTTCAGTTTATTTAGTCTATCCCCTCGCACTTGTCCTATCCATCTCCTCAGCTGTCGCTTCTTACTTTACTAGATTATTTAACCTCTCTTTCTTCTGGAATCTTTCCTTCCTTTTTCAAACATGCTGTCATAACCCTACTACTAAAAAATCCTCTCTTGACCTGCCCTGTCCTACTAACTACCGACCTGCCTCTAATCTCCACTTCATTAACAACCTCCTGAAGTATCTGGTCTACTCTTGTCTAATCCGCTATCTCTCTTCCAGATACCTTATAATCTGGATCTTTGTGCACTACACTCTACAGAAGCCACCTTTACAAAAGTCTCCAAAGATCTTGTTACAGCTAAATCTAAAGGTTACTGCTCACCATTCATTCTTCTAGATCTCTCTGCAGCAGTTGACACTGTAGACCACCAACTCTCCTCAGTATGATCCACGCTATCAGCCTTAAAGACTGCTCTTTCTTGGTTTTCTTTCTACATTTCTGACCACTCTTTCCTTATATCACTTGCCTGCTCTAGTTCTTCTCTTCCCCTTGCTGTTGGGGTTCTTCGGGGATTGGTCTTCGGTCCTCTCCTCTTTTCACTTTACACAGCCCCTACTGGACAAACAATTGGCGGATTTGGTTTTCGGTACCATCTTTATGCTGATGACACCCTATTATATACTTCACCCATGCACTGCTACATGACACCAGTGACTCTTTACTGTCTCTAACATCATGTCCTCTCTTTAGCTACAATAAACCTTTAAAAAACCTTTAAAAAATGATCTTCTTGTGTTTCCACTATCTAACTGACCTACCCCTAACATTCCTATTTCAGTCTGTAGTATCATCGTAACTCAGAGGCAGTATGTCAGCAGTTTTGGGGTTATGCATGACTCAGAATATTACCCCTTATATTCAATCACTTGCACACTAATGCCACCTACACCTCAAAAACATCTCCAGAATCCAGCCTTTCTTTACCTTATCTTTAAAACATCAAAAACCCTTATTGTCCACCTGATTCATCAAATTCCATAATCTAACTCTTACGCTAGGTTCACAGTAGCGTTCAGGTCTCCATAGTTCCGGTCCTCATGGGGACCTGAAAGACGGAGACCCTGTCTGCTTAAAAAGCAGGTACCTGCGGAAACCCGCGGACCCCACAGACTAAAATGGGTTCCGCTGGGTTTCCACCGGTTTTATACTGAAACCGGCAGAGAGAAAAGTCCTCCTTGCAGAATCTCTGGAGACTACGCAGATGTGAATCTAGCCTTACCCTCCCTAAACTAACATGATGTTTCACTAGTGAACCCGGAAGCTCATGGATGAACCATTCCATCTGTAAATCCTCATCTAACCAGATAGCTCACCGTAGAGGCTTGTATAAATGTACACTAGTTAAAAGAATGGGTCTTTTCACCTTCCACATATCTTGCATTTTTCCATCAGCTTTCAATAAAAAGTTCCCAACACGTTAAACAGCTGTACATAGTAACATCAGCAATAACCCAACTAACTATAGAACATGAGCATGGATCAAGTTAGCAATGGGTGAGACACACAGGTCATAGGTCTCTCCAGCATCCTGTCATTTATAACCCTCATTACCACAAGGACAAAAGTAGAGACAAGAAAAGCAGAGGAGTGATTTACTATAATAATATCAAGATTAGGCTATGTTCTCATGTTTATGCACTGTACATTAGTAAACTAATAGTTATATGCCAGGCTGGCCTTCACTGATGGGGGGCAGGGGTCTGCAAGTGTCCTCATTGCGCAGCCACCACTCTTTTCACTTCTGTGGGTCTTCTGCGCTGATACTTTTCAGATAATCACTGTTATCATGGGTGAATGCTATGGACCCCTTTTTTAATGAATATAGAAGCCATCCACGTACTTGGTCCACCAGAGTAAGCCTTTTGTTAGAGGCTCTCTAAATTGGCTCACAGAGGTGAATCCTATACCAGCATATTTATAGGCACTGTCAAATATCAAGTTCTTTTCCAGCTAAACTGACATTCACCCTGAAATCTCTGCTTAAAGGGGTTGTCCGAGATAAACTGATCTTTCTAATCTAAGCTACCCACCCCTCCCCCTGCCTACCTTCTAAATTACTTAGGTTACCAAAAATCTACTAACCCACCGCCTACCCCATCATACTTACCTGTCTTCCTCTCCGGATCTTCTCGGCATGGGACATTACTTGTTTTGATGGGCCAGCACCTGGTCTTCTTAAGGTCTGTTGGCCGCCCACGCCTGCACTCCGGCTCTACTGCGGCCGCCCACGTCTGCGCAATAGAGCCAGAGTGCAGGCAAGTCACGTCCCATGCCCAGAAGATCCGGAAAGGAAGACAGGTAAGTATAATGGGGTCGGGGGGGGGTTGAGTTAGTTAGGAAGAACTAGTAGTGGACGGGCCAGCTAGGGAAACACGGAGGGGATGTGAGTGAGAAAGGGAGGGGGGAGGGAGTAAGAAAGGGAGGTGGTGTGAGTCAGCTCTGAGTGAAGCGCAAGGCATCATGGTAGTTGTAGGAAAATAGATTAGGAAGATGCCCACGTAAACAAATGCAGAAGATGCCAGGAGCTCCCAGAGAAACCTAGAAATCACTCAAAATACGGCTGAAGATATATTCTCTTATTAATCTATTAATAGAACTAACAGACCTTTTCTGATTTTTTTTTTTTTTTTTGCCTGGAAAACCCCTTTAATTCATCTCAGAAAGACAGGCATCATTTCATGGTGTAAATTTACAAGGATGTCTATAAGGAGGGGGTTAGTACTTGGAGTCTGCAGAACCCAAAGAAAGAGGAGAGAGACAGACACATAGCCAGAGTTTTCTGGAGATGAATAGGTAGTTTCTATCTTACCCCAAGTGCTTTATTCACTTCATTAGAGTGAAGTGCTTTCATTTACTTCTTACATTTTTTTGCTAAAATTAGTACAGAATCCAAAAAAGGATGACAAATATAAAGATATGTTCACATGCTGCATATTAATTGCAGAAATATCTTGTGTGGAAATAAGTACTTTCCTTTCTTTGCCATCCATTCCTTGTTTTGCAAACATCATACCATTGTTATGTATGTCACTTTTGTAGATGTTGAGAAAAACAATTTTGAAATGTTATGCAAATGATGCAGTTGGTGCATTGGGGGAGGACCTTCAGCTCCCTGGAGCACTGCTCCTGCTGCTCAGACCCTGACCATCTCATGCCTACGACACCCTGTGCAGTGGGAGTTGATCCTCACATTGCTATGACATCACCCATCCTACTTAGGAGGAAAAAGCAGTGTTCCAGGGAGCTGAAGGCCCGTCCCCGGTGCACCAACTTGTCTCATTTGCATAAGAAAGAGCAAGTTTTCCTTTTTCCACCAAAGAGATCTTTTTTTTTAACAGATTTTTTTATTGATAGGAGGAATAAATCTAAAAGCTTTGTGTAGTAATATCTAGGAAAACTAGCTCTGGGAATTACAGACTATCTCATCTGCTGAGAACTTTCTTCCAAGAGTGTTTACAGAGGAGAGACAGGAAGCTTACATGATGTTATGCTTTATGTAGGATGATGGAGACTTGTGTATATACAGGGGCTGCCACTGCACCTCACTCCTTCCTGAAGAACCCCTACAAAAACGTCACTGACCGCAATGGCTTTCTAAGTATACACACAAAATAGCAGTGGCTAAACCAATAACAGACTCCTTCAGTTCTTTCTGCGCTATCTGAATACTCGACATTTCTGAATCTGTGCACCCACCAGGACAGGGCTTCTCAATCCACATTCTTGTTATTCATATTTATGAGCTGGGGGGATTATTAAAAAGGCCTCTCTGTGTACAATGTTTATGCCAGGCGGGCGGAGGACAGGAACAAAATTTAAAGGGAGCACTAAAAAAATATTCCTAATAAAAGAGTACACAGTGATGCTGAAAATAGTATTAGGAATTTATCCCATTATATGTGTACTGCATAGACATACAGCCTGTAAGTTCATCATATAGAGGAATCACCACCAACCATGGGAACCATCATGTTGACTGAGCCAATCTTTTTCTTTAGGGGAGGGTTCTTTTTTTGGTGGGTGGAGCGGTGGGTACGTTGCGGTGATGGTAAAAGTGTTGTGATGAATGGTGGTCTTGATCTTGAGCCTTTAATTAAATATCAGGTAAAGGGCTCATCTTGATGCACATTTTATGTTTTTCATACATTTTTGGGAGCTCAGGCCAAGGAACATGAATAAAGCATATAAACATATGACATAAAACTACATCATGGTAACATATGAGATGCTGTGAGGATTTATGTAGCCAGGAGAGACACCTAACTAGATAACTCCATCTTTTACGGATCTGTCCCTACGGCTTAATATGTACACTGGATGAACAAACCAGCCTTCCATGAACCAAGCCCATAAACCAGTCTTTATGGTTTGACCTCCAAAAGTCCCAACACAATGCTTTCATAGATGTTGTTCCTAATTGATCACAAATCTGACTAAATAAAGTTGTAAATATACCTCTCCAGAGGTAGATTTAGGCCCTAACAGGCCCTGGTGTAGATATAGGGGGTCCAGAAATAGCAGTTGCTTCTGGGCCCTGGACCATGAGGGGACCCCTAAAGTCCCTCTGCCACATATAATATACCACTATTCTACTGTAAATAGCACACGATAGGTAGGGGCCCCATTACAGATTTTGCATTAGGACCCAGAAGCTTCAAGTTACACCTCTGCTTGTATCATAAAGTCATCCTCAGTCCATATGTCCCATTACAGAAAATAAAAAGGCTATAAAGGGAGATCCCTGCTATGAACTAAAATGGAGGTCTGTTCTGTAAAAGTAGCTACTGCTCTGCCGGACCTGGCACACCCAAGCAATACACGGTAATAGGATTTGATCGGCATGGGTTAGAGGGAACAATCTGTGGCCTTTTATTAAAGGGATTCTATCATTGAGATTTTCAATTTTTAGCTAAGGCTATATTCATGTAGCCTTTAGAAAGGCTATTGTAGGCATACCTTTTATTTCCTGACTCTTGCCAGCGTTTTTCAGAAAAAGCCTTTTTCTTGTCATGTAAATTAGCTTCCATGGAGCACTGGGGGCGTTCCCTCTGTGCTCCGAGCACACCAGCGTCATCACCCTCTCCCTGCATCTCCACCCCGTTCTTCCTTCTTGTTAACACGACCTCCGCCTCTTTGCTTCTCTTCCTAATCTGCGTGAACGAAATCTCGCGCATGCGAGATTTCGTTCGAGCTGACAGGAGGAAGAAGCAAAGAAGAGGAGGATAAGGCATCAACAAAAAGGAAGAAGGGGGAAAGAAAAGGAAGAAGGGGGAAAGTAGGAAAGGTCGGACCCCATCATAATACCCAGAAGAAATGGTAGACGGAACATTTATAAAGTCTATAGGCTGAATTGTTTTATAAATACCCATTGACATGTGGTCAACTGGGTGTTACCATTCCTGTTGTCAATTGTTTGTGTCCCTACACAGTTTGACAATGTCAGCTCTAACTGAGCAATGTAAGATTGCTTATGAACACCCTAAGCCAGTTGGTGACCCCCACTTTTAAAGGTGTTTTAAAGGCTAAAAATATTGATGACCTACCCTAAGAATAAGTCATCAATATCAGATCTGACACCCAGCACAGAGAATAAAGCAGGAAGCAGATAGCTCTGTTCTCTGTGTAGTGGCCAGATCAGGAACTGCAATGACTCAAGTAAATGGGACCTAAGTTGCAATACTCAGTTCCACCACTGCACAGAGAACAGCACTGTCTGCTTCCTGCTCCATTCTCTGTGTATCAGCTGATTAGAAATAGTAATCGATGGGGTGCCTTTTGTCAGACCCCTATAGATCTGATACTATTGATCTATCTTTATGATGGGTCATCAATATTTTTAGTCTGGAAAACCCCTTTAAATTATTCAAAGTTTCTAGCATTAACAACAGCACAAAACAGAGTTATTAGAAAAGATGATTCAGAATTATTTAATGGGGAATACAACTATTTTCTATAACAGAGATGTCAGGAGAAGAGACGGGACAGGAGAGGCGACAGGTCAGGAGAGGTGACGGATCTTCTTTAAGAACACACGTGATCTTCCTTTCAGATCAGAGGACAGAGATATTAATAATAACCAGTCAGCACTGCAGCAGACTCAGTGATTCATGAAATACTGGGACTATTAGTAACATCATGCTCCCTATTATTGAGGCAGTATATATCTGGAAGGAGGGAACTACAATACAGAGGAATCCCACACAAACATGGAGAAACTGTACACATTTCAGGCAGATGTTGCCCTGGTTGGCTTTCGATGCTACTTTACTTTATAAAGTAACAGATTTTTCTTTGCAAAACCCAAGAGAAAAGACTACAGCTAATAAAACTGACTTACTGTGTGTACTGCGTTCAATCAGAACCTGTCAAACTGACAAGCAACAGACTTAAAGGAATGGTCCAGAAATCTAACAAATAACCACCAGATCACAGAAAGACTTACAGTGAGACTTTTCAGTATTCATTCACCCAAGTAGCTACTGTACAGTATATGTTCTGATCTATGATCTGCACATGCATTCATGGGATTATATGTGACCCCTGGATGTAATGTAAAGTGAGCAAACTTATGCACGGCCATAGGAAATGCCACAGGAATGGCCAGTTATAGGAGTGACAAACTTGCTACCTTCCCAGGGTCACTGTATGTTAAGGAGACTTCAAGGACTAGACCCCTTGCCCTAACCCACCAGAGACACTACCATTAACCCTCCATTGCTACAGTCCACCAGGGACTTTACTGTTAACTACTCTATTATACAGTATAGACACTGCATTGCAGTTTTCTCTAGGTACTCCTTCTATGGCAGTATTATCTATTTTCTATAAAATTGCCTTGGTAATTTGCTGAAACAGCCAAGTAAAAGGAGTCTGTCACTATAACCCAGCCCTGCAGATAGATAGGTTATGGTCACCTGAATCGAACAGCGTTTTTCCCTTGTGAATTGGTGCCTCCATTACTGAGAGATCGCAGTTTTTGTCAATATGCAAATTAGCTCTTTAGAGCAATGAGGGAGTTGCTGTTTTTCTCTTTAGAGCAATGGCAACGTCCTTGTTGTATTTCCATATTGACACAAACAGCGACATCTTGGCAGTGGAGACAGCGATCCACAAGGGGATTCGGATAACCCTAACCTATCTATCCATAGGGTTGGGTTGACATGCTGGGTTCTAGTGACAGATTGACCTTAAGAATTGATACTAAATAGATAATACTACTAAGTACCCTACTGTCATATGATAGCTACAGTATATGTTTTAGACTCTCATACAGAACCTATAGCCAAAAGTTGTGAGAATATGATTATTCCAATATCAACTTTACACCAAGTAGAACAATCCAGTGCTAGGACCAGATCGCTTTTCACTATAGTATTTATCTGCTCTGCGCTAAAGTTATTATTGGTCACATTGGCTAAATAATCACCTGTGACCCCATAATAAAATAGAGCAGTAAAGGCAAAGTGTCAAAAAGTATCATGGAAGATGGACAACACTACAGACCAGCCCCCAGAATACATTAGCCCCTTCAGTACATCCCTGTGGCTGTCAATACATGAAACGCATTGTACGGTGGAGATCACACAATCCATAATCCATCATTGGAAAAATGTGGCATTTATTACGGACACATAAGAGCATGACGCTATGAGTAAAGATCACTAATCGCATTCACAATAGGTTAGAAGTTTATTATTCGCGTTTATGTTTCCTAATAAATACTACGTTTTCTTTTTACTGAAATCTGCTGAATTATAGAGATTAAACTATTTAGCCTCTGGTGTCTCTAAGGCTCTATTCACACTACCTTTGTGTACAGGTGAATCCTGCCCCTGATCTATGAAAAACTAGAGCAGCTCAAATTTTTGACAGCTTAGAAACACAGATGGGTTTTACCCAACTCTCCTACTAAAAATCAATGGATCAGTGAAGAAAAAGGATACCAAGGCATTACTGACGGGAATCAGGAACGTAGTGTGAATATAGCGTAAGCCCTTAATAACATGCATATAACATATAGAAATGTAGCAGAGCTGAATGTCCCAAAACTTAGTCCTATGAAAAATCATAAAACCACATCACGAACAGTCATATACAAGTCCATCATCATCCCTTTAAAACACTTTCCGCCCATTACCCACAACTTCAGACCTTTCAGCATGTAACAGGTTAATCTGACACGTTCTCTCTCATTGGCAGAGGTGCCATGCTGTGTACCTCAGTCAGATGCATAGTCCTCCTGGCACGTCCTGTCCCCTGTCCCTCCAACGCACAGCTCCCCGCACAGCCCATGCAGGACACATAACCTGACATACAAGGCAGCAGTGCGACACAGCAGAGCGGTGTGTGATAGATGTGCTGCGTGCAGGGCAGAGGGCAGAGCTCCGCCTGGGGGCGGGCTACGAGAGGCACCCTCACTGCAGGACTGATACAGCCCGAACGTGTCAGCAGTGCAGATGTACTCAGCACTACCAGTGATGCTGCTAACACAGAATAGTGCACATGTAGCAGAGCTGAAGGTGTCCTCTAAAGTGACCATTCACCTCTGCTGTGCCAAGTGACAAACATTCAACATGTCAGAGCTAAAAGGGAGACATTGCTCAGAGGAAACACCTTCATTGTAAAGACTAGTGAGGGTCCAAAGTCTCAGACCCCTAGGATAATAACTCTGACATGTCTCTATGACAGAAACTAGATGTGGGATTGATACACTGCAACAAAAATCACACCTAATGCAAGGGGCCATTAGAGTTTAGTTTGGGGGTCCAGGAGTGAGTATGGTACCATGGGCCTGGGGCTTTTTAAAAAGCTCCCACCCGCCCCCCATTCCCTCCAAAGATCACTGTGACAGAATAATGTCCCATAGCGCCACTTCACACAATATAGCGTTCTATAGTGGCCCCTCCACGCAATATAATGTTAGATAGTGGCCCCTCCACACAATATAATGTTACATAGTGGACCCTCCACACAGTATAATGTGCTAGAGTGGCCTCCACACAGTATAATATCCCATAGCGGTCCCTTAACGCAGTATAGTGTTCCATAGTGGCCCCTCCACACAATATAACGTTCCATAGTGGCCCCTCCACACAATATAATGTCCAATAGTGGCCCCTCCACACAGTATAATGTGCTATAGTGGCCTCCATACAGTATAATAAAATCCATAGCGGCCCCTGCACACAGTATAATGTCCTATAGTGGCCCCTTCACACAGTATAATGTCCCATAGTGGCCCCTCCACACAGTGTAATGTCCTATAGTGGCCCCTCCACACTGTATTATGTCCCATAGTGGCCCCTCCACACAGTATAATGTCCCATAGTGGCCCCTCCACACAGTATTATGTCCCATAGTGGCCCCTCCACACAGTATAATGTTCTATAGTGGCCCCTCCACACTGTATTATGTCCCATAGTGGCCCCTCCACACAGTATAATGTCCCATAGTGGCCCCTCCACACAGTATTATGTCCCATAGTAGCCCCTCCACACAGTATAATGTGTCATGTGCCGCTCCCTCTCCTCTGCAATGTTTAATTATTTAGTTCTGGACTTTTGGCACAGTTGTTTCTTGGTTTTATTTTATTTAGTGGTACTTACCAGCTCCTGGAGTTTCCCCACAGCAAGCTGTGCCAGTCTAGAGCCTTCTATCTCTGGGCGGACATCTCCATTAACAACATCGGATTGGTCAGCTGTCAGTAGCGACAGGAAAATGGGCCCTTATAAGAAGATGAACTCCGCCATGGTCAAATAGTTTTTTCCAAGAATCAAGATCCATATCCCTCCCAAAAACCAAAGACTTTTAAAAACCAATGTTTTTTTTAGAGAGGCTGTGTCACTTGAGTTACCCTTCATAAATATTATTTATCCAAAACCTGGTTTTCGCTAAGTTCACACTAATGCTGGGCTCTCCATTGTTTGGGCCCATCGGGAGAGCCAGAGCGCTACAACAGTGATTACACATGGACAGCGGCGGACCCCATTGACTATGTGTCCGCTGTTTCAAAAGCAGCAGAGAAAAAAGTCCTCTGTGCTGGACATTTTTTCTCCGCCAATTTTTGGCTGTCTCTGTGATGGAGTCTCCAATGGAGATTCTGATGCAGATGTGAACCCAGCCTTAGGCTGAGGCCCCACTTTGCGGAAACACAGCTTTTTTTTGTTGCAGATTTTGCTGCGTTTTTTTGAACCAAAACCAGCAGTGAATTGAGCAGAAGGTAGAAGTATAAGAACTTCCTATATATTTCTCATTCCTTTTGTAGCCATTCTTGACTTTGGTTCAAAAATCACAGCAAAATCTGCAACAAAAAAAGCTGCATTTCTGCAACATGGGGCCTCAGCCTTAGTCAGTTTTTCTTAAGGGTTTTCTATTGAGTGGGTGGGCCTTGTGCTACCATGTTAATATTTTTGATGCTGAATTCATAGTATTTGCTATTGGTGTTCCACATATATCAGCCTGTGCGCTACAAAGGGTAAAATCCATGGTGAAGAAACCCATAGCATACATTTGATAGCAGATTTATTATTAATTTTCACCAGATATGCTAAATTTAATATAATTTACCCCAGTTTAGTGGCGCAAATGATCACTGAAATGTTCTCCAACTGCAAATTATCGTAGATTACAGAACAGGCACATGACCCAGTGGAGGAGCCGCCATATTTATGAAGAGTCATGCACCTTGTCATACAGTAAATGAGGCGGCATCAGGTATATGAATTGAATACGGCATCTTCATAAATTTCTCCCCATAAAGTCAATTTCCGCTGCAGGTTTTTGTGCAACATATGACAGACCTGCTGTTACTGTAAAATCCTGTGCATTTTCTACCTGATATTTTATGGCAGAAAATCCACATGTGGATTTACCATGTAAGGTTAAATGTATATACAATCTCATGTACATGATGTGGTTTTTCCATGCAGAAATTGACATGTAGTGAGGATCTTAAATGGGAGTCTGTCAGCTGTAAATTTATAAAACCTAATCCCAGTACCTTCTAGAGGTGATACTACAGTTTACAAATATCCCTGTTATTTAGCTCTGGAGACCCATTTGCATGTAAATCTTCATTTTATTCATATATAAATGAAAGGGAAATTTGGGGGAGAGTCTTAGCTTGCCTAGATTTTAGTCTCAACTCTAGATTCCAGGGCAAAGCAATTTCACCCTCATTTTTATATGAATAACACAGCAGTTTACCTTAAAGGGAGTCTTTTACATCCCCCAAGTACTATATTCAGCTATCACCATCATGTTACAAAGCACATTACACTGATAAGTGACACCAAATTTATATAATTTTTGTTCATTTATTTATTATTATTATCAATAACAATAATAAACGATACACAGACAATACAAAAGACGAGTAGGCAGACCCACAACATAACAACACGAAATATATACAAAAGCCAAGACATATTCGGAAATTCTTTCGCTTCCACCCACCCAACTCAGACCCCCACCCTCCCAACTCAGACCCCCACCCTCCCATTTAAACCCACTTTTAATCTACCTGAGCTCCCCTTTAATTGCTATAGAAGATACCATTCCGTCAACAGACACATTCGTTGTTCAATTTCTAGGCTCGTATAGGAATTCAGTATGAACTTTAAGTTTTAACACCTTAACAAAACTCCAAACTCTGGAAAAAAATTTCTCGGAGTCTCCATATTCTGACACCAGTGACTTTTTATATTTCTGTATACATAGCTGCATAAGGTGTATTTTTTGTGGGGCCAGTTGTACTTTTCACTTATATCATTTTAAGAAATGTCTGATGCTTTGATTTTTTTGGGAAACGAAACAGCAAATAAACGGCAGTTCAGACATTTTTCTTTTTTTTCACTACAGCGTTTGCCATAAGGAAAGTATTTGTATATGTTTGTGACACTAGGTTCACACTAGTGTCACCTCTTTATTGTTCAAGTCCATCGGGGGACCCAAGCAATGGAGAGGTGGACCACTAAAACAGCAGTAACAATGAATATAATGGGGTCTGTCAGGTGTCCATCATTTATGAACTTAGCCTATTTTCGGTGGACACTGTGACGGAGTCTCCAACAGAACATCTAATGAAACATCCAACGGAGACTTCGGCGCAGATGTGAACGTAGCCTAATTCGAACATTTGCAGACATGGGGATGCCTAATTTTTTGTTTGTTTTTGTTTATTTATTTCATTTGTGATATTGTGATCCAGGGCAAGGGGGATGGTGTGAGTTTTTATTTGTTTTTATAATTACAATTTTTTTTTTAAATTATAGTGACCTGCACGTTCTGAAGCTATCTCACTGATCAGTCGATCACCATAGGTCTAGATTTTAAAATTCTGGGAACATACAGAAGTAACTCCCAATATAAATTTAGTAGAATAGCAAGAAATATCACTTAACCGAGTTAAAAAACTTACATATATATATGTACCCATTGACTCCCATTGTTCTAAGAACAGACATGTAACAGACATTAAAAAAATGTCCATTACATGTCCATATTTCATGGGGTCTTAGTTTAAGTGCCAAAACCCTGCACAGTGTGTATAGTAGAGGGTAGTAAAATTGCTTGCGCGGAAAAGCCCTAAAAGTCATGAATACATAAAATGGTCTGCAATAATATCTTTACTAAACTCAAAGGATTTCAGCAACTAGAAAACTTCATCTGATCCTTTTCCAGGCACCACTCCTGGTACGCCAGAGAAAAGGTTCCCAATGTATACCCTTCTGTCTTTTTAATGCCCTCCCTCACAGCATGTGAGTTTACGCCATCTCTGCTTCCCCAGTCCTTGGTTATTTTTTACATTGGATTTAACCCAAAGTAACTATTTAGTTTCTCAGGATAAAAACATAGTTATTTTCTGGCTTTTGGGTTCCAGGCAGGCGTTGCAGATCAGTTATGATATTCCTTTAATGGGTAAATGCCATCAGGGGGCATAGCTGCAAATGTGATATTGTAAGAGAAGAAATTTCTCCATAGACAGAAGGTCACGAGAATGTTCATATACAAACCCAGTGTTCTCAACAAGGAGCCACTCCCTCAAGTTATGTCCATGTAATATAAAAGCTATTTTGAAACACTGTTTCCTTTAAGCCTTTTTAGCTTGTGACTGAAGCAATTAGAAGTCCGAGCATAGTTCCATATAAAGGAGGCACCCAGATAAATATCACCACATGGTGCCAAAATAATTACCGCCTTATAGTGCCCAACTAATGAGTCATATACCAGCTAGATACAGAGTGCTGCACAGTGTCCAGATAAAAAGTGAACACAACATCCATATAAAGTTTATATGGATGTTGTGTTCACTTTTTATCTGCTGTATTCTGTATGTACTAGTTATGCGACACTGTAACTGTTTATATTATAAATAGTTACAGTGTCGCATAAATAGTACATATAGCATCCAGATTAATAAGTTCATATGGTATAATGCAGCAGTTGTGGACCCACTGTGCCACTAAACTGATTTGGACTTAGGGTTACTCCTGAGGGAGTTGCTTAGAGGACCCCAGGGTTTCACCTTCTAACCCCTTTAAGGATTTATTTCAGAGAACCACCAAGTTGCTACCTCAAAAGCAGTCTCAGTTTAGTGGTGTCCAACCCAAATGGGTTGAGAGACACCAGTGCGCAGTACATAATGGAAAGACAGGGACAAGCCAAGGTCAGGAAAGGCAAAGTTCGGTACAGACTCAAATTATTCAGACAGAGGTCAGGTCAGGTAGTATAGAGTCAATACGGATATCAGGCAGAAGTCAAGACAAGCATAACATGATTAGCAATGGGTAAATAGGCAGAGGTGAGACAATAAAGTTGATCAGAATGTGATTCATTTTATGGCTGGCTTTAGATGCCGAGTTGCACCCATCTGGTGTGAGGGTCTGTTATGAGCAATTGCAGTAAAGGCTTTTTCAACCCTTTGCGGTGGTTGCTACAGGGGAAGTGTTTTGGCTATTCAAATGAATGGCTGTCCATATAATGCATGTGTATGATGGGTCCACCAGAGATGGGGTAGCTGATACCTGACAATATAGGCAGGAGTTGTCTTCATGAGAAAATATATGCTGGACCCTAGCTGCTGTTACAGCTTCTTCCCCTTAAGACACACCCCTGGCTAAGTGCCCCTTCTTTCTCCTTCGTCACTGGGTCGGTTAATTACAAAGGCATCCTTTTTCTGGCCATCAGCTATCTCTTCTTCATGTTGGATCATCTTGGGGGTTGGTCACCAGTGTACATTGATAAAGGGGTTTTCCAGGTTACTAAAATTGATGACCTATCCTAAGGACAGGACATCAATATCAGACTGGTAGGAGTATGACACCAGGCACCCCCACCGATGACATGTTCTCAGCAGATGATACACAGAGAATGCAGAAAACAGACAGCTCTTTTCTCTGTGGCAAATCTAGGCACGCCCTGGGCTCACAGCGCCTGTGTTGGGGACCACTCAGTTTCTGCAATGAGTGCTTCCATCCATACAGATGAAAACGCTAGGTGCACTGGTAATGAGAGCAAATGGTGAGTATAGACTTCATCGTTACTCAGCACTCTTAGCTTCCCTGACTCCCCGCCTCTTTGCTGCTTCTACAGTAGTAGAATAGAATAAAAATTAGTGAATCGGACCAGAGCCCCTTCTGGACGGGGGACTTCTGGTGGACCTTTTGTCTTGTTGGCTATGTTTTCGCTTCAGGATTAAGTGTGCTGGCACCAGAGCTGAGAGAAGTGACGGGGCATCTGGCAAGCTAAGAGTGGTGAGTAATTATGAAATCTGTACTCACTGCTTGCTCCCTGGGGCCCTGCAAATCATTATATGGGGTCATATGGGGGACATTATATTGCAGGGAGAATAAGGGGGCTATTATACTGTTTTGGGGGCATAATTAGGAAGCCATCATACCGTGTGGGAGCAAAATAAGGAGGCCATTATACTGTGTGGGGGCAAAATGAGGCCATTATACTGTGTGGGAGCAAAATAAGGAGGCCATTATACTATATGGGGTTGAAAGTTACAGCAGACTTGTGGTCTGCCACAGCAAAAAGCAGCCAATTTCAGGTGTTTTTTTGCAGCGGTGGCTTTTAGAGAAACACACTGCTGCACATGAGTTGTTACAGAAAGCAGCCTCCTGAGGCCCTGTTGCCCACCCCAACATGGTGCTGACCCTGCTCTTTGTAGTGGCTGAACCTAGACACTGCAACTTAGCTCCCATTCAAGTGAAAGAAAACTAATCTGCAGTACCTGATCTGGCCACTACAGTATCAGTGTCTGAGAACTGCTAATCAGTGGAGGTGCTGGGTGTAAGGCCCCCTCCAATCTAACATTGATGACCTATCCTAAGCATAAGTCATCAATATTTTTAACCCATTTAAATGTACACCAGTCCAAAAGAAAAAAAAGATACTGTAAGGAAAAAGGAATGAGGATTTAGAGGCCACTGGTAAGGTTTGACATTTTAATTTGTTTCCAAAAGTGACTGCCAGTTTTTTATGTGGATCTGCCAACTATACACGGCCCAGGTTAACATCTGGTGCACTGGAGCAGAAAGGATTGTAATATTTTCCTAGGAATTAATGAATTTACTGCCTAATTTTTATTCCTTATGTTGATTATTATGTTTTATTGTTTCACAGAGAAGGAAAACCTGAGATTATTGAGGACAATTGTCACATTGTCCCCTGCTGCCTGCTCACTGGATTACTGACATACACTTTCAGAATTAATTTAGTAGTGTTGTAACATTATGACATCGGCCACATAAATGTCCATTTGTCTGAGCTCTATAATTAGGCCGCATTGTTCGGATCTGTCACAAGGGCATTGTTTTACATGGCAGCGCTCATGACGTCGTCACAATATTGCCAGCTACACCCCGTTTAGCAAGTCTTTTCCAGTTCTATAGAGAACGCATGTCTCCAGGATATCAGATTAACAATATTTCCTGCTGACCTTCAAATCTGAACAATGTCCGTACACCTAGGCATTGATAGCAGACATGAACAGATTGTATTCACATCTTCATACATTATCATGCAAAACTGTGTTGATAGTAACCTGTAACTCACTCCTTTGAAAAGTTATGCTCGGCTCACACCTGCTTCGGTGTTTTCATTCTTCCAGTCCTTTGACACATGAAAAAAACGGATCTATTCTATGATGGACACAAACACAGCCCAAGGGACACCATTGACTATAATGGGGTCTGTCGAGTGCCTGTCAGATGTCCGTCCTTTTTTAACTGGACAAAAAGTCTGGCTTGCAGGACTTTTTCATCAGACAATTTTTGATAGATCTGTGTCAGAGACTCCGGCGCAGATGTGAATGTAGCCTTAAAAATGTGCTTTATTATTCACTTTTCACAAATTTTGCTAGTAAAGTTTTTTTTTTTACATAAACAGGAAACGTCCAAAAAGTAAAATAAAAATATAAAAACAAATTTAATTTGAAGGGGTTGTCCTAGACTCCATGTGTATTAGATACTGATGACTTATCCACAGGTTTGGCCATCAGTATTAGATCAGTGGGGGTCCGACTCATGGACTCCGCACTGATCAGCTGACCCGGCTGCCGGAAGTGGCTGTAAGCAGTGCTGCTTCTATTCAAGTGAATGTCAGCAGAGCTGCAATTCCCTGGCAGGGACACTGTGTGAAGCTGTAGTGGTGGCACAAGAGATCAGCACTTCTCTCATTCCCTTTCACGTGCCTGCTAGTGTCCGTATACCCTGTATACAGCTTCCAGCAGCGGAATCAGTTGGCTGATGCAGGGACTGGGAGTCAGACCCCCGTTGATCAAATACTTATAACCTATCAGTCATCAGTATCCAATGCACATGGGGTCTTGGAAAATCCCTTTAGTGTGACCTTATTTGATCTATTCAAATCATTGGATTGCAGGGGGGAAATATTATTCAACATTTATATGTTGCACATATATTGTGGATTTAGGGTAACGCCACACGATTCCTGTTTGCTGTGGATTGTTTCAAGGAAAATCCACGCAATGCATCTGAACCGAATCATGAAAATTTTCTGTGGATTGTCTCAGAGGATTTTCCTATGGATTCTCTAAGGGGTGTTTTGTCATGGGAAACTCAGTCTGCGTATTGGCTGCATTTCCTGGCCTGACCACAGCTCGGCTAAACTGAACTCACAGAATCATAGAGCTCTATGCTGAACATAGCCATTTGTGGCTGCCTTTAAAGAAAATCATTTCAGCTTTTTCTGGAGATCCCTGGGTAATCCAGAGTAAAATCCACAACAATAAATTGCTTATGGATATTATTGTGCATTTAGAATTTTGAATTGAAGTCAATGGGGGAAATCCACATGAAATTCACAAACAGAAACCTAGGTCAACGCAGAACGTATTTTAAAAATCTCATTGACTTTTCATGCACTGTACTCCCCTGCGGATTTGCCTGGATAAATACGAAAGGGAAAATCTATAGTAATTCCCTCCCAATTGGAATTACCTTTACAGTCCGGATGTTGCACAAGAAAATCCATTACTAATACATTTCCATACAAGTACACTAAAATGTAAGAATGAGAATTGGGTTTTACAAAAAGTCTTTGCAGATCTGAGGGTATGCAAGTTGTCACAGCAGACTTGCAAAGGCCAAATCCAAAATTTATGGCAATATTTTATGCATGTGGATATTTCCATGGACTTTGCATCTGAAATTTTGCAATAGGTGGAAAATGCCTAACAATTCCTTTCAAGGGGACTAACTAAACTAGAAAATGTATTAATCTGGTATTATGCTACTTCTGGGGTTCTAGATTACCAGTTAGACTATGATGACATCTACCTCTGAATCTCAGTTTGGAGACTTTGTCACCGTGTCCATCTAAATCATCAGACAAAAAAAGTCCTGTACACAGGACTTTTTCATCCTGTGCTCTCGGTTAAAAAACAACAGACATCTGACAAACCTTTTATAGTCAATGGGGTCTGTCGGTCTTCATATGTGTCTGCTACTTTAGAAGTCCATGTGTCCATTGTTCTGGTCCTCTGATGGATCAGAACAAAGAACACCCTGGCTTCTTAGTTCCTCCTGGCAATTTGTCTATTTCACTGCTCCGCTGACGGCTCTCTCTTGGAGACATCGCTTATAATCCAGTGTCTGTTGCCATCGATACTATTGGACTGTTGAGTTACTGTCTGTCCTTGGCTGGCTGATTGGCCCTGGTGGCCTGACATAGAGGCTCCTACTGTGCAACTGCTATTAGCCAGAGACTTCGTTTATAATCCTCTGGGGCCGGCCTGGTCTTGCTACAATCACACCTCCTCCTCTGCCATCATATCCACACGTACGGAACGCAGGAAGAGCGGCCGCCGACTCTCTAAAATGAGTCGCCCGCAATCAACCTCTGTCTCTGATCGCCTGAGGGGGTTCTCCAGGGCGGCATCCTCTTCTACATCACCATCGCTTGAGGCAGCCTCTCCTGCCCTTCCAGAGGAGGACCCCGAGCCCACTTTAAAGCAAGTTACTGGACAGCTACTGGAGGCGATCCATGCCGGCACTTCCTCGCTGACCGGGAAAATTGAGGAGGTAAAAATCGACCTGGGCCTGCTCCGCCAGGACTTTCAGACCTTGCGAGGCAGGGTGCGTGACGTGGAGGATCGGGTCTCTCAGGTAGAAGATACTGTTAACCCACTTCCTGCCAAACTCCAGGAGCTGGAGAGAGCTGCAAGTTTGTGGACCCAGCGTGCGGATGACTTGGACAATAGATTGCGACGAAACAACCTCCGTATCCTGGGCCTGCCGGAGCGGGCGGAGGGTGAAGATCCTCGGGCCTTTGTGGAGGGGTGGCTGAAAAATGTCTTACCGGAGGCTCACTTCTCGTCAATATTTGCAGTGGAACAGGCCCATAGGGTTCCAGCTAAACCGCCGCCCCAGGGCGCACCTCCTCGACCCTTGTTGGCCCGTCTGATTAACAGCACGGATCGAGATACGGCGTTGCGGGCTGCACGCCAGGCCAGCAAGCTTAAGTACAATGGAACTGCAGTGGCCATGTTTCCAGATTTCTCAGCGGCTCTCCAGAAGACCCGAGCATCCTTCGTGGCCGTTAAGAGGCGGCTGAGAGAAAAGGCTATACAATACTCCATGATTTACCCAGCACGTCTTCGGGTCGTCCATGATGGCAGGTCCCTCTTCTTTACTTCGCCAAAGGATGTGGAGGACTGGCTATCTCTTCTTCTTCGATCTCCGAGACGATGATCCTGAAGGCGTGTGGTGAGGGGTCCGATCGGACCATACATAAAGACTTATGTATTACGGGATGCTCTTGTTTATTGCATAAGTAGTTTTATGAAAAGTGCGGTTCTGTTATTATAGTATCCTGTAGCTTTATAGTTACCTGGGCTGGCGACCCCCGGGGCGCCGGTGTATCCCACTTACTCATGTGAACCTGGCTCTGTTGAATAGTATATCCCCTAGCCTAGTGATCATCTATACCTTTAAGACAGTGCCCCGTATACCAACCACTTTGGGTGCACTTCTTCCCCCGTTAATTGTAGCCACGGTTAATTTAACGAATATTGTTTGTTTATGCCAGCAATATGTCTCACACCCTTTAGGGGTGTAATGGTTCATTTCGTTTGTATATGGTTCTTAGGTTGCTGCACACCACTTTGTGTCTCACTCAGCCACGCACTACACACTCATAGGCGGGTCACTTTTGGGGTCCTGAACTGCCATGATTACATTACATTCTTAGACGACCATGGCGTCCTTTAGTGTACTATCTTGGAATGTGAGGGGCCTGGGCAGCCCACGAAAGAGGTCGTTGTTTTTTTCTCAGATTAGGAGGGCTGACCCACACCTCATACGCCTTCAGGAAACTCATTTGGTTCCAGACAATTCCAGGCGACTTCAGAAGCCATGGGTTCAGTGGGCGGCTCACTCTACACATACTTCCTATTCCAGAGGGTGTCCATCTTGGTGCATCGTAGACTCAGGTGGGAGCCAGGCCTCATTGTAAGGGACCCCGAGGGACGATACGTTTTTGTCCAGGCCTGGGTTGACTCTGTCCTGTATGTTATCCTGGGTGTGTACTTGCCACCGGCGTCTGATCTCGCTGTGCTCCAGCAGGCTGCGCAGTTTGCGACCCGATTCCCTGGGGCTATTGCATTATGTCTGGGTGACTTTAACAAAGTTATGGATATTGCCTTGGATCGGTTCTCTGCGGAGCCGGGTTCCCCCTCTCTGCCTCGCCCTACTACAATGGCCGGAGTGATCCGTGAATTGGGGTGGTTGGATTTGTGGCGGGTCCGGTTTCCGGAGGCCCACACCTTTTCCTGTCACTCTGCCAACAGACATACTCTGTCCAGGATTGACCATGTTTTTGGAAATACTAAAGCATATTCTTTGTTGCAGACCATATCCTATATCCTATCCATATCAGACAGGGCAGTGTCTGATCATTCCCCGTTGTTGGTCCAATTAAATAGTAGTACGGCTGCTAAGCCACTACAGGGTTGGCGAATACACCCATTTTGGTTGAAACTATTTGTACCACATGATCGAATACCTGATCAACTTCAGACGTTTTTGACCATTAATTCCCCAAACACTTCTCCACTCCTCTTATGGGAAACTATGAAGGCATATCTTAGGGGTTGTATTAAGTCCTCCATTTCCTTTGTAAAGAGGGAATCCTCACTGTTGGAGACCACCTTGGCGACCCAGTGTGCCTCGCTTGAAGCCGCCTACGTGGCTAATCCAACTGATGAGGCTAGGTCTCAATGGTTGCAGACGGGTAGACAATATCTGCATATACTGCATGACAAGGCACGTAGGTCTCTGTTTTTTAGCAAACAGAAGTCTTAGGAACTCGGTAACCAGTCAAGCAGCTTTCTAGCTCAACTGATACATCAAAACACAGCCTCACCTGCAATACTACGAGTGCATTCAGAGACGGGGGAGGTACTGTCCAATAGCTTGGACATTAGTGACAGATTTTATAGGTATTACAGTGAGTTATACCTCTCCAAGCTTAGAGTCACTGACGGAGAGCTTGCTACCTATTTGGGTTTGATCCCCCTTCCTACATTGTCAGAAGACCAACGTGAATTTTTAGATTCCCCTTTTACGCTAGAGGAGCTATCGGGAGCCCTGGCAGATATGGCAAGGGGCAAATCACCGGGTCCGGACGGCATCCCGGTGGAGGTTTATGCCCAGTACGGGGGCCTGCTTCTCCCGGTGTTGCTTGAATGTTACAATGCTGCCTTTGTGGGCCGCAGTCTCCCGGAGTCCTTTTATGACGCCACCATTATCCTGTTACTTAAGCCTGACAAGGATCCGCTGGACTGTGGCTCATATAGGCCTATATCACTGCTTAATATAGATTATAAACTCCTTACTAAAATGTTGGCGAAAAGGCTAAATTCTGTTGTTCTCGACCTTGTCCATCCGGATCAGACAGGCTTTATGCCTGGAAAATCCACATCGGATAATCTTAGAAGGGCCCAGGTGATAACTCAGATTGGGGCATCATCCTCACATGACTGGGCGGTGGCTTCTTTAGATGCAACAAAGGCGTTCGACTCTGTCGAGTGGCCTTTCCTATTGCAGGTGTTGCGAGGATACGGATTTGGAGAGGGGTTTGTTACCTGGATTTCCCTTCTATACTGTTCCCCTAGAGCGGCGCTGTCAATTAATGGCACGTTGTCTTCCTACTTTCCTTTGGGTAGGGGTACAAGACAAGGGTATCCATTGTCACCGCTACTGTTTGCTTTGGCGGTGGAACCCTTGGCAATACTGCTTCGGAACGACCCCATATATAAAGGCATAGTGATAGGCACCCGGGAGGAGAGAACAGCACTCTATGCCGATGACTTACTCCTGTTTATGAGCGACCCCTCCCGGTCCCTGCCCAGAGCCATGGCTATAATTGACGAATTTGGTAATTATTCTGGCCTGCGGACCAATTGGACTAAGTCCTCATACATGCATATTGGCCGCGCGTCAAGTGTAGCTGAGGGGAATGTGGTATGTGGATTGACTACAGTCTCAACTTGCAAATATCTGGGCATCTTTATATCTAGGGACCATAGGTGTTTTTTGGAACAGAACATTTTTCCGCTCATCTCACACTTTAGGGTTAAGTTTAATCTTTGGGCTACACTGCCTTTGTCGGTGGCTGGTAGAATCAACCTTGTTAAAATTATAGTACTACCCAAATTTCTATATGCTATAAGCCATTCTGCTGTGTCCGTGCCCCTTAGATTTTTTAAACAAATGGACTCCCTCATTATCTCCTTTATATGGGGAAACTCTAGATCTAAGCTTAGGTTGTCATCTCTACAACGACCGAAGCAGCTCGGGGGTACATCACTCCCTGATCTGTTTCTTTACTACCTGGCAGGACAGCTTCGTTTTATTAGGAAGTGGCTCTCATCTGATCCCCTACCGGGGTCCGAGGCACATCTGGCTCACCACCTGGGTCTGCGTAATCTGTGGCCGGTGTTGGAACACCCGGCCATGTTCAGGGGGAAATTGTTGCCCATCCATGCCTGGGCGGGACAGGTCTGGCGTCAGGCGAAAAAGGTGTCCGCTTATTCTGATATACCTGCGGAGACCCCGCTTTGGCACAACCCTGGTCTGCCGACATTATTTGCCCTGCCTGGCACCCGGGCCTGGTCGCAGTATGGCGTGTCCTCTCTTAGTGACCTGTACATACAAGGTGTTTTTAAAACGTTTGACTCGCTAAGCTCCTCCTATGGCATTCCTAGAACGCAGTTCTTTAGATATCTACAGATTAGACATGCACTCTCTTCTCAGTTCCCGGATCAATTGGACAATATATCTGAGTATCCGCTTATCGGCATACTTCGCTCACAGGGCCCTGGGGGTTTGATATCTACTTTATATGCACATCTGATACAGGCCAAGGTATCCATATTGGACGCCCCGGCCCTGACGTGGTGGTGCATAAATATCCCAACTCTCACAAATGAGATTTTTCAAGACATCCTTGAATCTCCTCAACATGTGTCACCTTCAGCTAACAACAAACTGATTCAAACATATATTCTACACCAATGTTACTTGACACCTTCCCGTCTCTACAAAATGGGACGTCTGCCCAACCCCGGATGCCTTAGGTGTCCCTGTCCACAGTCAGACTTTTGGCATATGATTTGGGAATGTCCGATCATACAATGTTTTTGGAAAAGGGTCGTGGATCTCCTGGCGGAAGTTCTGGATAAACCTGTACCATTAACCCCAGAGATATGCCTTTTCGGTGTATTAGATGAAGAAGTATGGCAACACCATGTTAGAATCCTTTTGAGGGAGTCTTTATTCTATTCCAGGAAAGCTATCGCACTGCGATGGATGGCTCCGAAACCCCCATCAGTATCTCAGTGGAAGAAATTTGTTAATACTGTTCTTCCTTATAACCAGATTGTGTATAAAGGGAGAGGGTGCCCTCAGAAATTCCATAAGGTGTGGGGAACATGGTGCAATTCTCCGGTAACCCAATATACGGCTCCCTCATTGCGCTCTGCCATTCATTTACTCATGCCGTGAGGGGTGCGAGACACCAGGAGTATCCACGACCTCTCATTTTGGAGTGTATCCTTGTTGTTACCCTTGACTTATTGACTGCATGTTTTTGTACATGATAACTGATGTATACAGTATTACGCATGTCCTGATTATATCCTTTCTGTACCGAGTCTACGTTATATGGTCCGGATGGGACAAGGGCCTGGCGAGGTGGGATGTGGTCCGTTGAGTGAATTTACATTTAAACTCTCGTTTTCTGGTGCGCAACATGTTATGTATATGTTTTGATTCCTTTTCTTGTGTCTGATACGCAATTTTCAATAAAACGAGTTTAAAAAAAAATGAGGTTCTTGGTTTTTTACACTTTGATTAAACTGTAATTGTAAGCCCATCTGTCATGACAAGGCGACCTCTGTTAGGTGGGTCCCTAGACCCATCAAACCATGATATGGCTGAAAAACACATTTGCCCTTAATGGGAGACCAGGGCCTTGAGAGAGGAGAGTCATTTTAGTGTAGGGACCCACCTAACAGAGGTCGCTTTGTCGTGGAAAGTGGGATCAAAGTTTAAAAACCTAGACCTCATTTTCATGTATCCTTATATACAGTAGGTACTTGCAGTAATGCTCTTGGTGCTAGCAGAGTGCTGGGACCTAGGTCAGTGCATCTTCAAAGTGCAGCTCTAAAGTGTACAGACCAGAATTAGGCCAGACTGTAATAGAATGCAATAGACTGTCATCCTGCATCTGTAATGGTCATCTGACCCTGTATTCCATCTGCAATCCACAGGTATGTGTCATGAAGGCCTACAACCTCCAATAACACTACTGTCACCACACCACCATCTGTACAGCCTCTCCCCTCCTTCTGACTCTATCCCTCTTCCCTCATAGATTGTAACCCCTTGCGGGAAGGGCCCTCTATCCCACTGTGCCAGTTGGTCACTGTTAGTATTATCTGTTTTGTATATCTTGTGGACCGTATGTAAACCCTCAAATGTAAAGCACCATGGAATTAATGGTGCTATATAAATAAACAATAATAATAATAAGTTTTTGTGTTTGCATTTGTATTGCAGCTACAGCAACTTGTACCTGCATCTCTTGTTCACATTGTTTGGCAGTGCTGACCAATTTTTTTGCAGTTATTTTTATGGAGAGATGATAACAGGGATGACAGTGATTTCTTAGAAGATTTGATCACTGTTGAAGGTTCTGGCCCAGTGCAAAATCAGTAGCTGGCCCCCACCTATATTATGTAGTTTATATCCCTGGTCTCCAGACAGATGGTCCAATAGGTCTCCCTTTGGCTCCATGGTTCAAGTGCAACTGCAATCATTGTACCTCTATAAGTATACCCCTGGCCAGAACTTTAACTTCACAATGTGGATGACAATATAAACAGACAGAAGGAGAGCAGCTGTACTGGGAACCTATTCTTCTTTGCTTCTGGACTGCCAATGCAATATGCTTATCTTCATACATCATCATGTTGCAGGCCAAATATCCATTAGTCCTATCAGTACGCATATTTCTCTAGACCCGTATTTGCTTTCATAATAATGACTTTTACAATGTATCACTTTCTAAAAATGAACTGATAAATGTGAACATTACATTGTGCTTTACTGCATACGGTGCAACACTGATCGTAAATATATTCACTGTTGTCCCAGGTTCAGAAAAAAGCAAACACAAAAAAAAAAAACTAAAGAAAACCTGTCATTTAAATAGATCCCTTTAGAAAAAAACATGTCTTAAGCCGAGGTTCACACAGGGCAGTATGATATGTTTCTACGCTGACAAAGCCAAGAAAATTAGAAAACTACTTTTTGGGATGAAAACTGCACATCAAAAAGTACATAAAACTCTGTGTGAACAAGTGTTTTTGCCAGTTTTATATAGGTAAAGCTAAAAAGAGGTGTCTCATAAAGAAAATAAAAGTTATGTGACACGTGGAAGTCATAGACTGAGTTCCTCAGTCCTGTATATAATCGCCAGCATGTAATACTACATTGACTATTACTGCAGTGATGCATATAAATATGGCTGGCTGCAACTTGCGCTAGTGTTGATAGTTGGTCACCTAGACCAGTAGTTATCCACCAGAGGCTCACTAGCCTCAGTGTTGTAGCTAACCATAAGAGCCCTCAGTTACAGGGGTTTATCGGTCTAATCGTAATTATAAGGATAGGTTATCAACATCAAATCTGTAGGGGTCTGACACCTAACACCTCCACTGATCAGCCATTCTCAGCAGCTGATACACAGAGAATGGAGGAGGTAGCAGAAAGCTCTGTGCTCTGTGCAGTTGTTAGATATGGTACTGCAGACTCATTTGAATGGGACCTAAGCTGTATTGACTCACTTCCACCACTATACAGACAATAGCGCTGTCTGCTTCCTGCTCCATACCCTGGGTCTCAGCTGCTGAGAACAGGTAATTGATGGAGTGGCGGGTGTTAGACACCCACATATCTGATACTAGTAGTGACCTATCCTTAGGATAGGTCATCAATATTTTTACCATGAAAACCACTGTAAGGCCATATGGGCCCAGGCTCTAACACAATAATAGTCCAGCAAAAGATTCCCAAAATTGAAGGAAACAGGGGTCTTTCCCCTAAGGGTCACTGAAGAGTGAGCCCCCAGAGTCATTTTATCTGGTGGGCCTAAGCAACTCCATTAACCCCAGTTTGACAATGGTTATATCCTAAACCCTGAACACTGTCACTATAGTTTAATACCAGAGTATAAAAATGTCATAGTAAATTCCTGCAAATATTTGCATTGGATTTTTCATACTGATGACCTATCTACAGATAGTAATAACAAAACTGTAAGGGCAGCATGGTGGCTCGGTAGTTAGCACTGCAGCCTTGCAGCATTGGAGTCCTGGGTTTGAATCTTGCCAAGGACAACATCTGCAAGGAGTTTGTATGTTCTCCCCGTGTTTGTGTGGGTTTCCTCCCACACTCCAAAGACATACTGATAGGGAATGTAGATTGTGAGCCCTATATGGGACAGTGACTGTCAATGTCTGTAAAGCGCTGTGGAATATGATGGCGCTATATAAGTAAGCACAATAAACAAATTGTGACACTGCACTCCTTGTTTCAATGTGGGCGCTCAGCTGAAGGATTCTTCAATTCCATATATATATATATATATATATATATATATATATATATAAGATAGAAAAACTTTGACACTCCAATATGATGCAAAACAGTCCACAAGGTTTATTGACAATATAACATATTAGACATATGCACTTCATCCAGCTTTGTCAAGATATTTTAAGTAGGTAAAGCAACAATATTCCAAACTAATACTCCAGATTTCAAATGTATGATGTTTCGGCCCATAAAAGTCATATCTTAAAACTGTGGGTTATTGGAGTCCTGTGTGCCTGCTGGAGGAAGAGCATATGTAGTATTTTTATTATGAATTATTTTGCATCATATTGGAGTGCAATTCTCTATCTCATTTATCTATCCACAGGATAAGTCATCAGCAACTGATCTGTCAGGGTCCAACGCCTGCAACCTGCTCAGATCAGCTGTTCTGGCAGCCTCCAGGTGCAGTAAGCTATAGCAGTGGATAGGGAGCGTTTGCAGGTTCTCCTATTCAAGTAATAAGAGCACATCTACATTTCTCCAGAACTGCCTCTATACAGTGGATGGGGCTGCAGCACTGCTCCTATTACTGGAGAACCTGCACATGCTTCCCTTTCACTTCTATAGTTTTTAGCGCCCAGGTGTTGCCAGAACAGCTGATCTCTGTGAGGTCCGGCATCCACACCCCCACAGATCACATTCTGTTGACCTATTCTGTAAATAGGTCATCAGTATGAAAAATCAATGTGGGGTTAGACCACCCCTTTAATATGTCTCTACTCCAATTTTGTTTATTAAATTGGACTTCTGACGACTGCTCAAAGTTGAATGTGGCTACCAAGTTACAAAAGGTTAGGGACTTCTGGCTTCAAAGCTATTCTGGGCTAGCTTCGATTGAAGGCTGTGTTGTTGTTTCTGAATCATAGGAGCAAAACAGAGAAAAATGTCAAGGAGCTGATGGAACCCATTGACTTTAAAGGGGTCCATTGGGTTTCCAGCATGTTTTCTATCTTTGTACCAGAGAGAACAGTGCAGACTGCCAGCTAATGTGTCTACCATTTTTGATGGAGTCTACAGTACAATGTAGACTCCTAACACAGTTTTCAATGCAGAAATGCATAAAGCCATGAGAGAACAGCTTTAAAGGGGTTGTCCCATGAAAGCAAGATCAACGCAGAATGATGGGGGTCGGACCGCTCAGACCCCCACTGATCAGGAGGACTGTGTCCCTCGATGGTTCGGAAGTGTGTGCACCACTGCATTCCTTTCAATGGAAGTGCTAGAGATAGCGGTCAGACCAGGGGCGTAACTATCGGGGTAGCAGTGGTAGCGGCTGCCACAGGGCCCGGAACATTACGGGGCCCGGAGCCCTGTGGCAGTCGCTACCGCGAACCCCACAAACACTGCTATCGTTATACTCCGGGGTCTTTTGAGACCCCGGAGTATAACGATCGGGGGCCCAGGGGAGGTGAGCGAACATAAAAAACACTGTAACTCACCTCTCCGCCGGCTTCGGGCCTGTTTGGTGACATCCCAGACGTCAGCCGACGTCATTATGCGTCGCGACGCTGGCCTGGATCGCGCGAGATCCGGTCCAACATTGAAGATGGCCGAAGTAGTGCACGGGAGTGCACCGGAGCAAGGAAGAGGTAAGTTGCAGTGTTTTCTATGTTTGTATCCTCCCCTGGGTCTCCGATCATTATACTCTGGGGTCTGAAAAGACCCCAGAGTATAATAATCGTTCATTGGTGGTCCACAATGGGGCATAATACTGTGTGCAGGGGCCACTATGGGGCAAACTACTGTGTGCAGGCGCCACTATGGGGCAAACTACTGTGTGCAGGGTCTACTATGGGGCAAACTACTGTGTGCAGGCGCCACTATGGGGCAAACTACTGTGTGCAGGGGCCACTATGGGGCAAACTACTGTGTGTCGGGGCCACTATGGGGCAAACTACTATGTGCTGGGGCCACTATGGGGCAAACTACTGTGTGCAGGGGCCACTATGGGGTATAATATTGTGTGCAGGTGCCACTATGCTGCATAATACCGTGTCCAGGGGCCACTATGGGGCATAATACCGTGTGCAGGGGCCACTATGGGCATAATACCGTGTGCAGGGGCCACTATGGGACATAATACCGTGTGCAGAGGCCACTATGGGACATAATACCGTGTGCAGGGGCTACTATGGGGCATAATAGTGTGCGCAGGAATGCGGTTTGTGTGTGGGGGGGGGTTGGGGGCGGCGGTTTGGGGGGGGGGGCCATGTCAAATGTTCGCCTTGGGGCCCAGCCATTCCTAGTTACGCCACTGGGTCAGACCCCTACTAATCTGGAAGTTATCCCCCATCCATATCCTTACTTGCTTTTGTGGGAAAAATCCCTTTGTATAATAAAAAGCTAAGCAACGTTGTAACATTGCATTTCTAACATTCTATTCCTCACTATCTCTGCTCCCTGTCTGTAAATAAGAACATTCCTGTTTACATCCAGAGGTTGAAAACACATACATATATACAGTAATGTAGTAATACTTGAGCGTTTGCTACACCTGTATCCAATCCTGGCAATCCCATGTGTGCTAAATACATCAGTGCCATACATTTTTGTCTGTTGAGTGCTACAATGTATCAATGAAGATAAAATGTATCAGCCTGGCGTATAGGCTGTGTAGTTAAGGCTACATTCACATCTGTGTCCGAGTCTCCATTCAGAGTCTCTGTCGAAGTGTCTGTCAGAAATTGTAGGCTAAAAAAGTCCTGCAAACCTGACTTTTTCGTTCAGCAATTTCAGTGAAGAAAATGGACACCGGATGGACCCTAGTATAGTCAATGGGTCCCTTGAGCTACGATCATGTCCGTCACTTCAGAGATCCGTTGCTATCCGCATTTCTGTTCTGCGATGGATCTGAAGAATGGATAGGACAGTGCAGATGTGAATGTAACGTAATAGAGGATTGCATTTCATCTAGATAGTGATGTTTCTTGGGTAAATTGGTGGAGAGAGAACCTGGCACTTGTAGACAGACTTGGCAGAGAATTATCAGAGGAGAAAGAGAAACTGCCTGCCTCTTGCAGGTAGCTGATGGGCACTATTATGGGCCCTATTGGGATCATTATTAAGTCGTACATATTATAAATCCTAAGGACCTGTCCTGGTAAGGAGCTACTAGTGTTTTTACAGATGGTGTCCTGCTCAGAATGTAATGGATCTGCCATTTGCAGACAGGTAGTATATGTGTATGATATCATATAATAAATCATCTATGTACTGTATGTAAGCAGCTGCTATATGAATGAGCAGAAACACTATAGACTCCCCCGCTGTATTAAACCTTGGTATTAGAACAGAACCTGTCAGCAGTGGGTTGATATATGAGTACCTTTGACACAGTTGGGCCCCTTATGATTAAGAGAAGGTACAGATTTAGGAAAGGGGGGGAAGTAGCTGACAGAACAAATTCCACAGCTGTTTTGCTCTCCTCCATAGCCAAGAATCTATGGCATCCTCTGCTATCACAAAGCCACTGCTCCTCCTTCACATATGGCGACATCCTTTCTTGCCTGTACATAAGACTTGGAGTAAACCTTTCCATCATGACAGTCCTCAGCTTGGATACAGGCATGTAAGAGACATAAACAGTGTACAAAGAAGGGACTGTTTCCTAGAAAACGGGATATTTAGTATAATTGACCCATGACAGGCAAACACATTCTACAATCATTCCTGTATAATCTGCTTAATGAAAACACAGAAACATGTCCTGGTTGCTAAGGACTACATATAAGATTGGTCAGATATTTTCACAAGGCAGTAATGTTATTGCACACTTGTACATGGCTTGGCATGTCTTACCAACTTTTTTGCTTTGCACTACTACCTGCTTTGTCTTAAAGAAGTTGTCAGGCTGATTAAAATTTGGGAAAAAGCAAAAAATGGTATAAAGTAATAAAATAAATCATACTTGCCTTATTGATCCCTGCCAATCATTCATGTTCTGCTGCTTACCACTCACCTGCAACTCTATACTTATGGCTCTCTCTTGACACAGGAAACGACCACTCAACCAATCACTGGCTGAGGCAGGTCACTACTGTAGTCTGTGATTGGTTGAGTGGTCATTTCCTGTGTGTCAACAGGGAGCAGGAAGTAGAGACTGGCAAGGGACCCAAAACAATACGAGATCAGTTAGAGAATATTACTCATTTTATTATTTTACACCATTAACTGCCTTTAAAATGGGGGAAAAAATAGCTGGAAACCCCTTTAAGAAATATGATGCAGCCACCATCTCAGTGTACACAGGCTCTCCTGTTTTTCTAGGGAATGTACAGGTTTAACCAAATCTGTGTGCACCTTATGCCTTCAGCTCAGAATAGATTTAGGCGTGATTTGCACCATTCCTTACCAAACTTTCTCCCTATTGGAATATAAAAAAATTCTCAGGAAGGAAAACTTGGTAATGATTTAGTCTATTTGAGCAGCTTCTTTCCAAACATTGTGCCACCCTGTCTGGAACAACTGATCACGGCTGCCAATGTGCATGGCCAGTGCTTGTTTGTCATGCAATGTCACCAAAGTAAAATAAAGTGTCTATTCATGATCTACCATCAAACATCTTACTATTGAATGCGAAGAATGAATCACAAATGCAGAGGGGCGGGCAGGCATTCAGACGAGTAGCCAAAGTCTTGAGGGGGGACGATGACAATAACTTTAAACCATTTATCTTTCAGGGGGTGATGGGAAAAGCTGTGCTTTTGCTTACATAAGCTCTAAAACCATTTCCCCGTCATAGAGTTAAAGGCAATATCAGGAACTACGATATTGATTGCTGTGGTTTCTTCACCACTTATCAAGCACAGCGCCATACATTGTGGAGAGGATGTGCTTGGTATTGCAGCTATGCCCCATTCATTTGAACAGGACTGCAGCATGATCATATGACCAACGAACGTGATGTCACAGCCTGAGAAGAGTAAACACAAAACCTTTAAATGAGTTGAATCTTTTTCATACTAGAGGTCATAAAATGCCAGTAATAGCTGTTATTAAGTTAGTGTTTCAAGCAAAAAAATAACTTTTCATAATTTTTGTAACTAACCTTGGTGTTGCTGCTAATCTGTTTTACTGCTGCAAAGCCCTAAGAGAATCAGTGTCCTTCCCCTTCTGGCAGCTCATCTTCCTCTTCTGTGGAAAAATAAAATGAGAGATGACTACAAGAAGGCACCATAACCATCAGCTCTGGAAACATGTTTTCCAGTGCCACCACCACCACCTGAGCTTGCCTTAGGTCTGCGCAGGCTTTATTTTGATGTTGTAGCCATGCATTGGCTTGGCTTGTTATTATCACTGCTGCCAGCACTATTCTCAATCAGATCAATCCTATTTTCCACACTCTTAACTATCTCCTTTCTGTATGTTCTGTAATAATGCAATATTTCTTAATTTTAGCAGTGCCCCTGCTGGCTGAAGTCTGTCTCTGCTCTTTCTCTTCTTCTCCACAAATTGGCTCATCTCTGGGTATTCTCTTATATAGTGCCTGTGACATCATCAGTGACCTCTGCACCCATAACCGGTTCAGCCATATCTAGTCATTACTAAAATTCTGACTTGACCAAAGAGATAATTTTATAACATCTGATGTAATCCTCATAAGCATTCCTCATAACTTTCAAAGAAAAGAAAGAAGGGCAAAATCTACCACAGTGAATTTAGGTATCATAACCCACACCTCCAGCCCTGTCCATGTCCCTTTGTGCCCCACACAGTATAACGGCCCCCTCATTGTGGCCCCAATAGTATAATGCATCCCTCCTTTTGACACCCACCGTATAATTCCCCCCTTTGTGGCTCCCACAATATAATGGCCTCTCCTTTTCCCTCCAATAGTAAAATGGCCCCTCCAATGGTATAATGGCCCCTCCCCTTACCATAAAATTGCATAAAAACAAATAAAAGCAATACTCACCTCACCCCGTTCCCCTGCAGTCCACTCTGGCCTCTTCTGCTGGTGGCATAGGAGCAGCAGGTGTGATGTAGTGATGTCACTACGTTGCCCCTGCCTACTTTAAAGCTTCTGGCAGGAGAGACAGGGGCTGAATAGCCCCCTGCTTCGCCATGGTAGTCAACTTCTTCTGTTTCCTCGGGAAACAGATAGGAATGAAACCAGGACACACCTCAAGGACAGTGGGACAACATCTGAAATCCGGGACTGTCCTGCTGAACTCAGGACAGTTGGAAGATATATAATAAATAATAATAATACATTTTATTTATATGCAACGTCGTAACAACATTGTATTGTGGAATTGCCATTTGAGTAACAAATATATCACAGGTGCTCTTCTACCTATTGCATTTCCTTTCTTTGTGACCATTGCATCTCAGCATATTTCACAGTTCATCTGCCTCTGTGAAACAAATGGAGATCATTCCCATCTTTGCTCACAAAATCTGTTTCACATTATATAAAGTCAACTATGTGCCAGTGAGGTTTTGGTTGGGAAAGGAGGGGGGGGGGGGTAGGGGATCCTATAATGATGTCTCTAGATGATGCAGGCTGTGATATTTATACTGGGCAGGCTTTAACATTGTTACAGCGGGCACTTCCAAATACTTTAGAGAAGTGACAGGGAGACTCCCCATGTTACATCAGTCTTATGCCAAACCACAACTAGCGTCTTGTAATGAATGCTAATGGTAGAGCACCATCTAGTGGCCCTACACAGAAGTGCAGTTGTTGACTTTTTTTTTTTTTTTTTAGATTAATATTAATAAAAATTAAGATAATAATATTGATAACTATTGAGATGAAAGTAGAATAACGTATGAAGTAAAGTAATGATGTCTCCACATAATATAACCAATTTCAATATAATATTACAAACAATAGACTATAAACACACTGGGGCAGATTTACGAAGACTGGCTAATGGAACTGCCCCCTGCAAGCCCTTACCATGCCCCCTTTTTGAGAAAGTGGCACAGAAATGAAAAAAGTTGCAATTCTTTGCCCAATCCTATTTGTATTGGTACTCTAGGGGCTCTGCAACTGAGACATGGCACCTGAAAACTATTCGAGCAAAATCTGCTTTTCAAACTTCCAGTGTTGCTCCTTCCAGTGCGCTGCCGTGTGCCCAAACATCAGTTTACACCCACATGTGGGGTATTTCTGTGCTCGGGAGAAAATGCATAACAAACTCCTTTAACCCTTTGTGAATGTGTTAATTTTAGGGCTAAATGAATGTATTATTGAAAAAAAAAATGAAATGTCTAAATTGTTTTAATTCCTGTGAAATGCTTAAAGGGTTAACAAACTTCCCAAATGCTATTTTAAATTATTTGAGGGGTTCAGTTTTGAAAATGGGGTGATTTATATGGGTTTCTAATATATATACTTTATATATTCCTTCAGACCTGAAGTGGTCCCTAAAAACATAATTTGGGAAATTTTCTTGTAAATCTGGAAAATCGCTGTTACACTTGTAAGCCTTATAACGTCCAAAATACATTAAAGGACGATTTAAAGATGATGCCAATATAAAGCAGAGTTATGGTAGGTAATATTTATTTATGTATTTGGGTGGTATGACTATCTGTCTGAAATGCAGGGCATTTCACATTTTGAAAATTGCAATTTTTTCCAAATTTCCATAAATTTCCTTTTATTTTTATAAATAAATACAAAAATTTTGATCAATGTTTACCACTAACATGAAGTACAATGTGTCACGAGAAAACAATCTCAAAATCACTTGTGTAAGTTAAAGTGTCTCAAAGTTATTGCCATATAAAGCGACACATGTCAGTTTTGAAAAATGAGGCCCGTTCCATAAGGCACTTTTAGGCTGTGTCCTCATGGGGATAAAAATGAACATTTTATTTATAGTAATGTTAATTTGTTCAATTACTTTTGAGCACCTGAAATGAGGAGGCTTTGTAGAAAATTAGTTGCAATTCCAAAAATGTTTCACTGGATATTTTTGTTCAACCCCTTGCATTAAACCTAAAAGTGTCCACTTCAATTGTATCTCAGTTGTTTAATTTCAAATCCAATGTGGTGGCTGCAGAGCCCAAATCGTGAAGAGTATGTCACTGTCCAAATATTTCTGGCCTTAACTGTAAATGCAGACATTACCTGCCTCCTACCCCTTGCTTTAGACTAGGGTCCCCCTTAGCTCTCTGAGCAAGATGATAGTTTATGGGGGCCCCACAGTGACAGTAAAGGAGACAGGGCTCAGGAAGGAGGACAGTGGTCACCCTGTCTCTGTGCTTAGATGTCTCAGCTACCCAATGCATCTGTATATAATTAACCGGGCAGATTGTTAAATATCCTACAAACAGTGGCATAACTACTGCCGTGGCAGCCGTAGTGCATGCTACGGGGCCCATGACCTTAGGGAGCCTAGTGGGCCCCGGCTGCTTTATTTTTTTTATTATTATTTTTTTTTTAATAGGCCATTACCAGCAGGTAACGGGCCATATTTACTTTCCGATCCCTGTTCCTGCTCTTGTCCACCTCCGCTTCCCTTTCTGCCCTACAGGGGCCCTGTGTGTCCCATATCACGTCACTGACATCAGGACGTCGCTGACAGTGACATAATATAGGATGCATGGGGCCCCCTAGAGGGCAAAAGGGAAGCGGGGCAGGAACAGGGATCAGTAAGTAAGCCTGCGGGCCCGCGGCAAGAGAGTTGGTTGGGCAAATCCCACGAGATTTATCTTGCAATGTTTGCCTGGCAGTTCTATTCCGACTGAATACGTCCGAACTGAAACTGCTATTATATATGAAGGTCTCTTCAGACCCCCGAGTTTAATGATTGGAGGCCCAGGGGAGGTGAGTGAACATAAAAAACAGTGTTACTTACCTTTACTGGGCTCCGGCGGGACTCTCTGCTATCTTCGGGCCTCTTTTGTAACTTTACAGATGTCACGTGCGTCAAGCTGGTGTCACGACGCATAATGATGCCGGCGTAAGCCAAGTCTATGACATCATTGAAGTGGAGTCGCGTTGAAAACCAGGAGAGGTGAGTAACACTGGTTTTTATGTTTGTCACCTACCCTGGGCCTCTGATCATTAAACTCTGGGGTCTGAAAAGACCCCAGAGTATAACAATAGTTTGTGGGTGGTGTACCCCAAAAATGTCGGATTCTGTCGAACTTGAAATTTTTGCAATATCTGTAATTAACACCGTAGGAGTGACTATGGAATATTATAATGTGTAGAGGGTCTGCTATGGCACATTATACTGTGTGCAGGGGCCACTATGTGACATTATACGGTGTGGAGGGGCCACTATGTGACATTATACTGTGTGCAGGGGCCGCTATGGGACATACAGTGGGGAAAAAAAAGTATTTAGTCAGCCACCAATTGTGCAAGTTCTCCCACTTAAAAAGATGAGACCGTCCTGTAATTGTCATCATAGGTAGACCTCAACTATGAGAGACAAAATGAGAAAACAAATCCAGAAAATCACATTGTCTGATTTTTAAAGAATTTATTTGCAAACTAAGGTAAAATAAGTATTTGGTCAATAACAAAAGTTCATCTCAATACTTTGTTATATATCCTTTGTTGGCAATGACAGAGGTCAAACGTTTTCTGTAAGTCTTCACAAGGTTTCCACACACTGTTGCTGGTATATTGGCCCATTCCTCCATGAAGATCTCCTCTAGAGTAGTGATGTTTTGCGGCTGTCGCTGGGCAACACAGACATTCAACTCCCTCCAAAGGTTTTCTATGGGTTTGAGATCTGGAGACTGGCTAGGCCACTCCAGGTCCTTGAAATGTTTCTTACGAAGCCACTCCTTCGTTGCCCTGGTGGTGTGCTTGGGATCATTGTCATGCTGAAAGACCCAGCCACGTTTCATCTTCAATGCCCTTGCTGATGGAAGGAGGTTTGCACTCAAAATCCCACTATACATGGCCCCATTCATTCTTTCATGTACATGGATCAGTCGTCCTGGTCCCTTTGCAGAGAAACAGCCCCAAAGCATGATGTTGCCACCCCCATGCTTCACAGTAGGTATGGTGTTCTTTGGATGCAACTCAGCATTCACTCTCCTCCACAACGACGAGTTGTGTTTCTACCAAATAGTTCTACTTTGGTTTCCTCTGACCATATGACATTCTCCCAATACTCTTCTGGTACATCCAAATGCTCTCTAGCAAACTTCAGACGGGCCCGGATATGTACTGGCTTAAGCAGGGGGACACGTCTGGCACTGCAGGATCTGAGTCCCTGGTGGCGTAGTGTGTTACTGATGGTAGCCTTTGTTACGTTAGTCCCAGCTTTCTGTAGGTCATTCACTAGGTCCCCCGTGTGGTTCTGGGATTTTTGCTCACCGTTCTTGCGATCATTTTGACCCCACGGGGTGAGATCTTCACACCAAGCTGCTTGCCTATTGCAGATTCAGTCTTTCCAGCCTGGTGCAGGGCTACAATTTTGTTTCTGGTGTCCTTCCACAGCTCTTGGGTCTTCACCATAGTGGAGTTTGGAGTGTGACTGTTTGAGGTTGTGGACAGGTGTCTTTTATACTGATAACAATGTCAAACAGGAGACATTACTACAGGTAATGAGTGGAGGACAGAGGAGCCTCTTAAAGAAGAAGTTACAGGTCTGTGAGAGACAGAAATCTTGCTTGTTTGTAGGTGACCAAATACTTATTTTCCACCATAATTTGCAAATAAATTCTTAAAAAATCAGACAATGTGATTTTCAGGATTTGTTTTCTCATTTTGTCTCTCATAGTTGAGGTCTACCTATGATGTCAGTTACAGGCCTCTCTCATCTTTTTAAGTGGGAGAACTTGCACAATTGGTGGCTGACTAAATACTTTTTTCCTCACTGTAATACTGTGTGGAGGGGCCACTATGTGATATTATACTGTGTGGAGGGGACGTTATGGGAGATTATAGTGTGCAGAGGGGCCGCTATGTAACATTATATTGTGTGAAGGGGCCACTGTGGGACATTATACTGTGTGGAGGGGTCGCTATGGAACATTTTACTATGTGGAGGAGCCATTACGGGACATATTGTGTGGAGGGGCTGCTATGTGATATTATACTATGTGAAGGGGCCACTATCGGATATTATACTGTGTGAAGGGGCCATTATGGGACATTATACTGTGTGGAATGGCAGCTATGGGACATTATATTGTGTGGAAGGTCCACTATGGGATATTATACTGTCTGGAGGCCACTTTGGAACATTATAGTGGGTGGGGGACCAGGAAATGGGGCGCTATGTGTCTGTGTGTGTGTGTGGTCCAGTAGTCCAGTTACATTCCTCCCAACTTTCAAAAGACAAGAGGGAAAAAATGTGTGGTGTGGTGTGCTATGCGTGCCAAGGCAAATTTAGCTCCACCGATTTCTACGTTGATTCCGCCCATTTTTCTTTGTGTCCCCACACAGTATAATGCTCCTACAGTCAACCTAATATTATATGCCCCCACATTATAATGTTACCCTCCAATTGCCCACAGTATGAAGTCCCTTCTCCTCGTGCCCCAGTTTAAACTGGGGGCAACTAGAGGGGGACATTAAACTGGGGCAGCTGGAGGGGGACATTAAACTATGGGGGTAGCTGGAGGGGGACATTAAACAGGGAGCAACTAGAGGCAGACATGTCCCCCTCCAGCTACCCCCACGGTTTAATACCCTCCTCCAGTTGCCCCCAGTTTAATGTCTCTCTTCATCTGTGTTGGAGATATGCAACAGCCAGCTTTGTCTCTATATTTGCTGGATTGACTGCAGTTCACATTTATGACACTAGATGTAGCTGTTACTGAATGTTTATCTGTAGACACTCTGTAATTTTGTTGTTTTGATGCTGGTTGATATACACATCCTGTTTTTGTTATTGTGTGTGTGCTGAACTGAATCTGTTATTCACCATGTGAGGTGATCTTCTCTTACTGTACTCATGTTTCACTAAAAGTTTGTTCCCGTTATATACAACTGTCTATCTGGTTTTGACTCTGCCTCATCCAGCAATCGCACTCTGCAACAATCTGCCACCAATTTAATGTCCCCCCCTTCATCTGCCACCAGCTTAATGCCCCCTTCGTCAGCCACCAGTTTAATGTCTCCCTTCATCTGCCCCCAGTTTAATGTCCCCCTTCATCTGCCCCCAGTTTAATTGCCCCTTCATCTGTCCCCAGTTTAATGTCCTCCTTCATCTGCCCCCAGTTTAATTTCCCCCTACATCTGCCCCTAGTTTAATGTCCCCCTTCGACTGCCCTCAGTCTATTGTCCCCCCCAAAGTTTAGCATAATAAAATCACTGATACTCACCTCTCCTCGCTCCCCTGTTGTTTCTTCTCCTGGAGTGTTCAGGGAGCTGTAGGCGCGATGTGAGTGACGTCATCACAGCGTGCCTACATCTCCCGGGGCCGGAGCATGCAGGGGGGAACGGCTCCTGCTTCACCATTGTATTCAACTCATCGGCGTCTCCCATATCTCCCGCCGACCGTCACAGCGGAACAGGACCCACAATTCGGGACGGTTGGGAGGTATGCAGTTAGCTGGTTACTATGGCACTCACCAGGTTCCCCTGTGGGAAAGTTCGAACCTGTACCTCGTTGCCAAACTGCTTGTTCAGAGATACTGAGCTGTGTAAACAGAAACATAAGGAGACAATGTAGAGGAAACTACCAGAAACCAACAAAATTGAAAAATGACTTCATGACATAGAAAGTATTTTCTATAATTCAATGTATATCAATAGCTACCACTAGAGGGCAGACAATCTCTTCCATTCTATTACCTGTGGCGTGCAGAATTTACAGATAAGCGTTGCATATATCTTACCATACATGTGCCATATATTACATTAGGCTACTGAATGTAGTTCATAATAGTCATGTAACTTAGCAATTTCCTGATGTCTGTTGCCACTGATGGTGATCATGATGTAGAGAACCAGTTCACATCTTACTACTGTGATTCATGGTGACTCCACTGAAAATGTGTTTGGTGAAATAGAATTAGTTTATATTAAATAAAAAAAAAAAAAAAATGAAAAAATAACTAAATAAATTGTGGCGTTTTATTTATTTAAGAGAAAAAAAATTGAAAAAAAAAGCTAAAAGCACTGCAGCCAAGAAACCCACGCAAACACAGGGAGAACGTACAAACTCCACGCAGATGTTGCCCTTCGTTGGATTCACACCCAGGACCCCGATGCTGTAAGATAACCGCCGTGGTATTTATGACCCACATGGTCAGTTTATCCAGCAGATAATTCACTGGCTCCATCTAAATATCTTACTGCAGAAAGTCTGGTAAATGTCCAATTGGGTGAAGAGAGCAGAGGTGAGCCTGGAATAGATAATCGAACAGATAACTCACTTGTTCAGTGAATTCATCTAGCTGCAGAAAATCTGGTAAAAAAGTCACATCCAGTAACAACACCGAGTCTGGAATCTACTACTTGATGCAGCAGCAAATCAGTTTGGACTAAACCAGATTCAACCCGAATTTTCCAAAACTTTCAGGCTTGACCTCAACTTGAATGTTTTGGGGTTAAGCACCCATGATTCATTATTATACTCTAGGGTAGTGTTTCCCAACTTTTTCATACTCAGGGCACCCCTACCAAATAATTTTTATCAAAAGACAAAAAAGTCCTAAGAATGATAGTGGACATCTTCCCAACCAGAGTGTTGCAGCCCCCTGGCGGGTTTCCAGGGCACCCCTCTTGGGAATTGCTGCTCTGGGATCTCTTCAGACTCCAGATGATAACAAGCGGAGGAGAGGTGTAGAAACACAATATACACTTATACTCACCTTGCCTCACCTCTTCTGGGCTCCATTGGGCTCCTATTCAGTAATCTTCCAGTTTCCTGGGTGACGTCATGGGTGATTGGGAAAACTCTGAGGCCTGTGATTGGTCATGGTGGGCACAACAATGCTATGACTCGTGTCTAAGCATTATGATGTCGTTGCACCCCACACTCCCTCTAAGGCCAAATATCAGGCCACATTGGTCTCCTGGAAACCCATGACATCACCGAGGAGAGGGGAGACAAGGTGAGTACAAGTGTTTATTGTGTTGTCACACCTCCCATGGGCTCTGGTTATTATACTCTGGGTTCTGAAGGGGTCTCATATAATAACGGTACTTGCAGTTAGGGCCGTAAACAAAACAGATGGATTAACCTCTGAACTTTTGGTTAAACAAATCTCGCAAGTGTCACCGATCTCTAGTCACATCCATTGGTAAAGGCAGAGACTGGAATCTCTTCTTGCTATAGTGCTGATCATCAGATATCAACATGGTGGCCACAAGATCACTGACTTTTAGTACAGTGGTTACCTCCAGCTGGATCCCATATTCACTGTGGGACCACAGCAAGACTCCGCTCTAAAATAGTAATCTGTACAAATAGATGTACACTACCCTATATTGTACTTTTCTCCATGGTGCACAATAAACACAAAATTCCTTAATATATTGTGCTCATTGATGTCTGACTACATTTATATATATATAACAGGGGTTGGAACCAGATTTTGTGATACAGACCTTCAAAACCCCTTCATTCCTTCACACAGGCAGAGAATTAAGATTCTATTCATCACTGAGGATACATTGTAGCATACTGCATAAAGATCAAAGGGATCTATATAATGACACTGATGTAACTCCACCTAGTGGTGTCTGCAGGCTGTAAGAATTTTATTATAGTGTAAAGAGAAGCAGGAGATATTTTCTCTTAATGGCCACGGCTCTGCTTATCTATATCACAATGTTTCATCATAGCTTTTATTAACATTCATCCCTTGTTAAATGGTCATTAACTTTTCAGACATCTAAGTCTCATTTAATAGAGCATGTGATTCTGGCCCAGAATGTAATGCACTATATTTAAAAATGTTGCTTGTTCCTACCGCTAGGTGTCTCTCTTCTAGCTAATTTGCTGTTACTAGGGAAGTCCCGTACTTAGTTGCAGACTACCTTCGAATTCACAAGACAATTTGGTCCAACGTGTTGGCCAGATTTACTGGCTTGAACAGTATGCTGGGAGAGGGACTCCTAGCATAATAGTTATCTATGCTGCTCTCAGCAACACACTGTCCAGTACCAATTACAGTAATAGTATATTTTATTTATATAGTGCCAACATATTCAACAGGACTTTACAAATCGTAGGATTAAAGTATAGACTAAAACTGGATTCAGTTTAAAAAATGCAGAGAGAAAAGTGCTTCATGCAGCGCTTTTTTCTCCGCATTTTTCGACCTTTTCGGTCGGAATCCTGACGGACCCCATTATAGTCTATGGGGTCCACGGGTAACTGCTTTTTTAAGCGGATTAGGTTTCTGTTCGGGGGCTCCCCAAGCGGACCCCCGAACGGAAACCTGAACACAGGTGTGAACCAAGCGTAAATGAGACATTACAGTATAATAAATCAATTCACACAATAGGAGTGAAGGCCAATCTAAAAACAAGAGCATAACATAGATATCAAAGTTATATTGTGTATGCCAACTACATATAAACTGACAAAACCCATGATAGAAATACAAATCTTTATTTAAACATTTATTTAAACATACAAAACATATAGATAAAAAGTAGTAAAATGGAGAAGTCACTTACATAGTATAGGAACCTAAAACGCAAGACAATAACTATATAAAAGCTGTGCTAAGCACATATCAGTAGTGTAAATACCGAAGTAGTAGCGGTAGCAGCTGCCACAGGGCCCAGGACCTTAGGGGGCCCGGCGGGCCCCTGATGTTTTTTTTTTTGTTTGTTTTTTTTTAATAGGCCATTACCTGCTGGAATAACTCCAGCAGGTAACAGGCCCTATAAACTTACCGATCCCCGCTCCTACTCACGGCTGTGAGCAGGAGTGGGGATTGGTAAGTGAGGCCATGGGCCCGCGGCAAGAGTATTTGTTGGACGAACCCAAACAAATACTGCTATTATTATACTCTGGGGTCTCTTCAGACCCTGTAGTATAATGATCGGAGGGCCAGGGAAGGTGAGGGAACATAAAAAAAAAGTGTTACTCACCTCTCCTACGCTCCAGCAGTCTTTGGGCCTCTTTGGTGATGTCACGTGGGCCAGGCCAGCGTCGCGAGGCATAATGACGCTGTACCGACATTGAAGAGGGCCAAAAGCAGCAAGGAGTGCGCAAGAGAGGTGAGTAACATTGTTTTTTATGTTTGTTACCTCCCTGGATCTTCGATCAATATAGTCTGGGGCCTGAAAAGACCCCAGAGTATAATAATAATAGTAATAATAATAGTTCATGGGTGTCATGGGTGATCCACTGTGGGACATAATAATGTGTGCAGGGGCCACTGTGGGACATAACATGTGTAAATGGGGTGTTATACTGTGTGGGGGCCAGGAAAGGTGGCGCTATGCTGTTGGGAGGGGGCCCCCCACCCCCCCCGAACGAAACCCGAGTGCAGATGTGAACCTAGCCTTACAATGCCATGGATGAAAGATGATCTTGAAACATGAAAAATGATCTTGAGACAATTGCTGCTGTTCATCAATCTGGGAAGGGTTATACGGCCATTTCCAATGAATCTGAAGTCCATCTTACTACAGTGTGAAACATTATTAACAAGTGGAAAACATTCAACCTAGGGTCAGACTGTGCAATGCTCAGAGAAATTGCAAAAAGAAAAATCCAAGAGCTACATCTAAGACTTTAGAGGCCATTGAGCATCAGGCTTGGACTAGCCCACTGGGGTACCTGTGAATCCCCTGGTGGGCCCCACCAGATCCCCACTGCTTTTTTTTTTTAATAAGCAGTGGAGGTCCAGTAACAGCCCCTATTAACTTACGTATACCTGCACCTGCTCCCTGCAGTCATCTTCTTCATGTCATCACGACATGATGTGTGGCACACAGGGCCCATTGAAGGCTGAAAAGGGAAGAGAAGTTCGCAAGCAGCAGCTGGGAGCAGTAAGTGATGCAGTTGGTTCTTAAAAATATAACTGGATCAGTAGAACCGGGAAGTGGCTACTTGTAGGCCACATTAAACCTGCGGCCTACAAACAGTATCAGGCCTTACCTGTTTTCTCTCCAGCCCCTCAAATGTCTTTCTACTCGGGCACACGTCACACCAGTGCACCCAGAGCAAGAAGGAGCGAGACCAGGGAGTAGACAGGTAAGTAATGACCTCATACTGCTGTATGGGGGGGGAGAGTGAAGGGGGCGATGTATTGCCCATACAGTGGTCCCTCTACTGGTTCTCCCCACACACACACACACACACACACAAACAGTGTCACCTTACACTAGCATTTGGCTTGCTTCTGGTCCGCTTGAGGAAAGCTAACCCGCTTAAAAAGTAGATACGCATAGACTATAATGGGGTCCGCCGAGTTTCCGCCCTAAAAACGCGAAGAGTCCTGCTTGAAGCCTAACTAACTTCACTGCTTCTCAGCACTTTGAAGTTAGTGGGAGCTGAGCTGAAGTGAAGGCCAGTCACCCCCTTCCCCCATATACAGCAGATGAAGCTTTCTGCTTCCAGCCCCATATTGTGTACAGGACAGGTGCTGGAAGAGGCTCGTACAGCTGATGGGGCAGTGTCCCCTACCTGTGTTACACAAACTCAGTGATATTTTAAGATCTACTTCCCAGTTTTTCTTTCCTAGATTTTATTTGGCAAAGGCTATCAGATATGGCAACCTCATACAGAAGGCAGAGCAAGGAAGCTCTCATCTGTCTCTGTGAGCAGAGGCATCGAAACAGCTGACAAGACAAAGGACTTGCTGATCTCTGCACTGATGGAACAGGACTTAACACAGCATCCAAAAAGTCCTAGGGCAAAAAAACCGTCGCCACTCTAAAAGGTTCAGCAGTTGACCCTGTCCCAGAGGTAACTTCTCCTGCAGGGACAAGCAGCCATATCCCTCTGGGGAAAATGGACTTTTCTACACACGTGGCTTTACAACAGCTGAGCCCCACTGACTAGCATGCGCCAAACAGCTGATCGTCCAGTATCAACAAGCTGAGTGACAGCAGTGTCAGGCAGGACGCCAGGCCGAAAGGTAGACTGCAGAACACCAGACTGACAGGGTCCCAGCTATAGATGGTCATGCTGCAGAGCTGCTCTCACCAGACCCATCTGGGATAATGGCAAATGACCAAACACATTATTGGAGCATTCCCAGTGAATGTTGGCACAAATGCCACTGGTTAAAAACAGTTTTTTTCACCAAGAGTTAGTAAAAGAACTGGTTTTCAGTTGAATTGATGTCTGTATGGCCAGTTTTGAATACACTTCATCAGCTCTCCTGACATGCCCTATTTAAGTAAATACTTATATCCTCCATAATTTCAGATATCCTCTTATTAGCACAATGCATAGTCCTATTTCTCTGTTATTCTTCCTGGAAATGTATGAATAAAATCTAATTATTACTATTGCTCTTTTCAAGACCAGAGCAATCGTGATGCCAAATATATGCCTGCATTTCCAGGAGGAATAACAGGGACAGCAGTATGCAGAGTTCTTACAATTTTATTTTTTTTTTTAAATAAAAGTATAAAAACAAGCATGTCACCAGACTAAACAGGTCATCTTTTGGGATGGTTTAAAACAGGTGTGCCATGGATCCAGTAGGTGGCGCTGCCTCAGCTCTGGGAAGGTTATGCTAGGTTTCCAGTAGAGCTTGCTCTCAGTCTCAGGTCCATCGGGGGAACCCAAACCACTTTCTGCGCTGATTTTTAGTGGACTCTGCAATGGAGACTTTGATGCCTATGTGAACAGAGCCTTAGCTGTGCAATCTAGCAGGCTCCAACTGCCAGCCCATCATAGCTAACATACTCGGACACTCAGCATTTTCTGGTATTACATTATTTAATTAGAAACTAACTATGCTGGTGGTGCCTCACACTAACAGCCACAGGACGCAGCGCCACCTACTGGATCCACAGCATACCAAGCAGTACCTGATTTTACCCACTCCATTCTAGCATCTACAATCTTTAGAGAGAAAACACAAGAACCTCTGTTTACAACCAAGTGTGCAATGTCTCAATGTCAAACAAAAAATAATTTAGATAAAGGGAAAACTATACACAGCAGACAAAAAAGGTTAAAGCAGCTGATGTACTTTAAAGATTAGTTTATTTGAGGGTAGGGGGACAGAGCTGATAAACAGAAAACAAAAATAAGAGGGCTGGTAAGGTACTTTACATGATAATAAAACATCTCCCAGAAAGCAGATTACAAATCATTACAAGTTTTTATTATATATTTCCTTCGGATAACACTCCTTTATGAAGTGTCAAATGTTAAATGAAGTTATCTCAAGCTGGTTCGCGAGTCAAGAACGCAGCTAAGTGATGCACATTAGTTATAAATTAGGGAAGGCCTGATGAAAAGGGAATGGGGAGGTAAAGAGGACTGGCCAAATTTATGAGTGAAAGGCAATATGCAGATGCAACACTGCCTGCTCCAGGTACAATATGTAAAAAAACCTTCTTCTTATGGACAAATGTTCACTGCTACAGCAGCCTTCTTGAAATCCACAGCATCACACAAAGCCTGAGGGGGAAAGTCTCCTATGTATAAGGAAAGTACAGGTTTACGCTTGTGTATAGGACCGCTATTCCTTACTTGTCTGATGCCCCAATGAGGAGAGGCTTCAGGCAGCTGCTCCATTATGAGTGCAAACCATGCATCTGAAGACATCCCTGTCACTACTGAAGCTGCAAAATAGGGCTTCACATCAGATTTATATTCCTATTCTGTGCTAAAAAAAAGCATTTACCTCCAGCAAATCCATTCCAATTACTTTATTTTATTTTTTTGGCTGCTGGTAAATGACTTTAAAAATAGGAGCTCTGGTAGCCGCCTAAATTTCATACTGGAATAGCTTTTGCTGCCTGAAAATAATGGCTTCACTGGCATAAAAATGATTACCTTTGTACAACGTGGCAGAGGTGACTTGGGAAGCGCTCTGCATCCTCAGCAATCCGTATCACTATGATAATCTGGGATGCTTCCCCTCCCCGATTATAGCATTGACTGTGATCGAGCTCCCTACACCACACACTGCATTTATGCCCCCTCCTAACTCACGCACACACGGTATAAAGCTGCAGCAGCATGCAAGAGAACAAACAGCTCATTGTGTTTCTAACTGAAGATCATTGTCTGAGGAGTCAAGGTCGGTTTTTGATTTTTGAGGGGGACAGAGCCGGAAGGGGTGTTGCTTGTCTTGCTCTGGCTTATGCCAATGACTGTCATGGAAAAGGACATATGGGAGATTAAAGGAGAAGGGAGTAAGGAATCCATGGACACAAGAAATATTCCCCCATGTTATTCAGCGTATTCTTCAGGTTCCTCTTCCCCATCCATGGACAAAGCTGCATACTTGCTTGCTTGGCTGAATTTCTGTAAGAGAAAAATCAAAGGTTATTCCTTTCTCTGCCATTGACACACCAGTCGCCAGGGAATGATAGACTTCGCAATATGGGGGTTACACAACGTACTGAAAAAAAACACCTATAAATGAAAACTTCTCTGCAGCGTTCAGCTAACTGAAGGGGCTGCAGCGTTCCAGTCAATGCAGCGTCCATTTCTTTGTTAAGCAGATACCACTGTGTAATTTTTGCAGCATCAGTACCTGCTAATACAGCTCAATCCTATCCTCCCTAATCCTGCCAATCTACATCTCATACATCCTGCCAAGGCTGCACTTCAGTAGTCAAGAACATATGAATGTAAATTATTTCAACCAAAATCTCAGGTTATATGGCAACTTGCACTGCAGATACAGCTGGGAGTGGAAGCTGCATATACTTTGGCGAGATAAAGTTATATGGAGCTTCCTCTATTCATTTGTACTAGTCATTTATAGAAAGCTGCAGGAAGACACAAGTAACAGCGGGTGCTAAAACAATGAAAGCAGGAAGAGGCAATCAATTAGTGATACCCCTCCATAGACTTGTGTGTGTGAAGTGAATACAGATTCTACATAGATAAACAGGTGAAGATAAGGAAGTGCAGCCTAATACGTGAATGAACCAAACAGTGAGCAAAGGCCTGGACTCCAACCATCATAAGTCTTCAGCGTCCCTATGATTCCTGGAGTCTGGGTCTCTGCTCAGTGTTTGGTCTGGGAAATACAAATGACACACAGTCCATATTTCACAGCCCAATTACGCCAATGTGAGGCTGTCCCAAGAGGTCTGCTTAATTTATTTTTGCAAAATGTCATGACACTAGTTGTGTGCATTCATAAGTAGTATTTCTATACACTATATGCTCTGCACACTCTAAAACATAGCTGCTGTTTGTGGAGTGTAGTATATATTTAACACATTTGCGGATGGCAGACAATTTAGGTATGCATTTTATTTTATTTTTTTTTATACACTTCTGATTTAAGATCAGATTTTTTGGCCTTTCCAGTTATGGTAATTTTGTGAATGTGTGTGCATCTAGGCAAAAACCACTGGCGGCAAAAAAGGTTAAAGGGACCTCCTACTCCTCAGGTCCATTCTTCTGAAGATCATAGGTACTTGGGCAATGCAATCACCTGCAAGCAAAGTATTGTTTTGTAATGGGAATACCCCTATCATTTCTGAGAGTTTCTTCTAATTACAAATATAGCATTGTCTATGAGCTATGTTTCCAGATCTCCACATAGTGAAGCAGAAGGAAGAACACCACAATGGGGGGGAAAAGCATATAAAACATCTTACAGCTGCCTGTTCATCTTTCTTCTTTAATTCCGGATCCCGCTTTTCTTTCCTGGAATTAGAGAAGACATACATGGGTTACAAATACAAGAAAGTATACGGAAGATCTTTAGGAAGGACTATTAAACATGCTGCTAAGAGGACAAGCAGGATTCTGAACCTTTCATTGGCTATTACTTATGGTATAATGTAATGGAGCACTAGAGGTGCGGCATGTTAACACATTTACATTGGTGCATCACATTACATGGTACACTGCACCATGAGCACACTGAAGTTCATGTCAAATGTTAAGATACATAAGCTTTACATCAGTATAACCACTATGACATCTTGTGCACCATCTACAAATAAAGAGGATTTGCAAAATTTTCGGCCTTTTTAGGAAAAGAACCCTCAATGAACAGCAAAATGAATGGTGTTCACAAGACTACGCATTCAGTGTGGTGACTGACAGCCACATCCGTGAGCCTAAAACTACAGCATGGATGCCACTGCATCCTACTTAGTGTTTAGTGGGGGGAAACCCCCAAGCAAACACATATTGCTGAGTGAACTTAAGGAGGAGACAGATCACATTAACACTTCAGTCTATCTAACCAGAATTACTCATGCAGTCTCTTCCCATAAACCTTTACATATATATGGCTGACTATTTTTGATTATACACTGATCAGCCATAACATTACCCAATATTGGGTGGGTCGCTCTCCGGCTGCCAAAACATCTCTGACCTGTTGAGGAACAGGCTCCACAAGACCTTTGAATGTGCCCAGCATTAAAGGAGTTGGCCCAGATCATTTGAATGCAACAAGAAGGGGAGGTGTAGAAAATAAAAATGCATTGATACTTACCTTGCATCTTCCCCTCCACTCCTGCAAACCACCTGTCAACTCAGCTGAAGTGCTCTATATACTATCAGAGCAGGTTCTACACCTTCCCTTCTTGTTGCATTCTAATATCTAATTTGGGACAACCCCTATATTTTTTTCACCAATTTCTGCCTTAATAGTTGTTCTGTGGGATTAGATCGAATTGGCTGGCCTTTACCCCTCCCCATGCAGATCAATGTACCTTGGGGACCCCACAGCCCTGACGTCAGTTCACCAACTGTCCTTCCTTAAGCCACTTTTGGCGAGTTCTAACCACTGTATACCAGGTATACCCTACAAAGACCTGCCGTTTTGGAGTTTCTCTGACCCAGTTTAGACATCACACATTAGCCCTTGTTAAAGTAACTCAGATCGTTGCTCATTTTTCCTGCTTTCAACACAAGAACCGACTGCTCACTTACTGCCACTGTCACAAGAGAAGCAATGTCATTCACTTCAACTGGCAGTGGTTTTAATGTCATGGCTGAATGTATAGATTTCCTTTTGTCCCCAATTTAAAATCTCTCATCCCTTCTGTACAATTTCTGCCAATAAGGCACTGTGAAGAACACCACAATTTGTCTCATGTAGATAAATCTCAAAACTACGCACCTATCTGATGTTTTACTGCGTTCTGCTGTGGTCCGTCCACCGGCCTTTGAGTCATTATCCAGATCTTCCTCTTTGTTCTCGTCTGTATAAATATAAAAGGAGTATTTTTTTTCCCCATTCACACTTTCCACCAGTAAAGAATTAGGTATAAAATAGCCTGATTACCTCTTTGTTGCCCCGTAGTGGGCTGCCGCCTGTCCGAATTTTGCCTTTCTCCGCCACTACAAGGAAACAAATGTCAGTTCACACATTGCTTCCAAATGCTAATGCCTAGAATCTTAAGACATGTTGGGATTTTCACACAAATGTCCAATTCAAGTAAAAAAACAAAACAAAAACAAACATAGTAGATAAGGTTGGATAAAGATAAGTCCAACTTATAAATCTGCCAACTGATGTAGAGGAAGGCAAAAAACTCACAAGCCTGATGCCAACTGCCCCAGAGAAAAAATTATTCCTTCCGAACTCAAAATACGGCAGTAGGACTAAGTCTCTGGTTCAAATCCTACCCCCAAAGTTTCAAGCTCCCATAAATAGTGATGTTCTTACTTTCAAGAAAGGTATCCAGGCCATAGTCTCACTGCTCTTACTGTAAAGAAGCCCTTCCTATGACTACCTTTTACCTCCAGATGTAGAGGATAACCCCTTATGGTTACAGGCCTCAATATTAAGAAATTAGATTTCTGAACTGGCCATTACCTATATACGTACAGCATAATAGGTCACCCCTAAAGCAGTCTTTTTTTCCGCAACTACACAAGTTCTAAGAATCTGTGGCACTCTTAAGGATACTTACCTTTGAGAGGACTCTGAACTGAGTGACCGATTGGTGGGAGGCGCTGTGTTACGTTTCACCCATGCATTCTCCTTAGGCGGGGGAGCAGGCATTACTTTTAATGGGAGCTGAGAATCAGATTTATTGGATTTCATATGAGAAGGTTCCTCCTCTTTTGCAAAGACTTCATTTTCTACAGATTTTTCACTTTCTCTTCTTCGTGAGACTGTGAAGCAAAAGATGAAGCCAGGTAAAGATGGATGTATACACAGGATGCTACTGCTAAATAAACAGTCATTTTGACATTTTCATATGACAAGTCTAAGTTGCCATATGTTAGTACATGAGGGATAACACTATTTTTGGCGATTATATGACTTGTACCTCTCATTTTATAGCTCTCTCTCTGCTTGGTGGAGATTAGGTGCTATTTTGCCTCCCATAGAGGAAACAGGAGAATATGCTCAATAACGCCCTCCGAAGCAGCAGCAGCAGCACCATACAGGACATTATACAGAAATAAAGCATGGATGTGTATATAGTATGTGGGATGAGAGAGGAAACTAGCTACAGCAAACTCTTTTTGCTTCTCTCTCACTTGGCCCCTGTGGATAGGTCTTCATTATGAAAAAAAAAAAAAAATCTATTTGGTACTGGAAAACCCCTTTAAGCTCCTTCAAAGGTATACGAGATTCCATGGTTACAGCTACAAAGAGTCTGAACTGCATCTTACTCCTATCTGGTCTCTACTTCATGCCAACATATACTGCATCAGTTAGCAAGTAGTAAGATACAGATTTAAAGGAGCATTTTTACTTATTTTTTTTTTAATATAAAATGATAAAATGTACGGAAATGAAATTTTAGATATTTTATAATTGAGACCAAATAAAAAAAAAAACTTCCTAAACTTTTTGCAGGAATGTGACACCAACACAATCTCTGCTACAATCACTTCCTTTCCGGTCCTGATCATGTGCCTTTCATTGTGCACATAACTTCATTTGTTAGCCACACCCACCATGAACATGATGTCATTAGTGATGAAACCAGCTTTTGTCTAAACTTTATTGACTGCCAGAGCAGCCAGGGGGGTTGTGGGGGCTGGTCCTGATCAGCATACAAGCCAGCACTTGGTTTACACGTATGATCACAGTAGTGATTAGAGGCAGCCGCAGCATGTAAAGCAAACACTTTTTGTTTTATTTTTAACTATTCTAGCCTCTCCCCTACTCTTCAGTGAGTGGTTGGAGGGTTTTATGGACACTGACAGTTTGGCAGCATAGTAGATGCACAAGGAGAGTGAAGGAGACAAGCAACATGTGCAGAAGATGTGAATGCTTTATCATCTGCATCAATTAGGGAAAACTGCATTCGTTTTTGAACAATGTAGTGTTTTATTTTTTTTTTTTTAAAAAAGCACAAGTTGGTTTCAAATACTACATTCATTTTTTAAAAACACATTTGGTTTTCTGACAATTTTTTTTTTTTTTTTTTTAGCAAGCCCGTTTGGACATAGCCTTACTGGGAAGTGTTGTATCATGGGACCGGACTGTACGATTGTGCTTTACAGACACTCTCAGTCAATATATATCTACACAGACAGGCACACTTTTATATATTATACATACATATATAAGTATGTATATAGAGATATACACGTGCATATATTACACATACACACTGTACATAGATGTATGCATATATATTTAACTATATTAGTGTGTGTGTGTGTGTGTATGTGTATATATATATACACATACATGTATGTAAATTGGGTGTGAATCAAAAACTGCTAGGAGGTGCAGTGGGCAGATACTGGGAAGGTCTGCCCGGAAAAGCACTGACACTCCCACGACCAGGAAGTAGAAACCAGAAAGCAGTGAATGAGAAAGAAAATATGAGGGATGGTAAAAATGGTCCACACACACATAAAAGGTACTCAGTTAAGTTTATTCATTCATTCATATAACAAGCATTTCCTGCCTTTAGTCTCATTTTCTTAGTCCTGGAAAACCCCTTTAAGGAAAATAGATGCAGTATAAGACTAGTAGTTATCAGCAGGGGGATGAATACAAGTCTGCTCAGGAGCTGTAGACACAAAACAATAGGAAACACTTTAAATCTAGATTATTTACAGATCTTTTTCACTTTGTTTACCCTGAAGTGTAATTTATAGCAAAATTCAGCCCCAACCACAAAAACAAAATGACCATTATGGCCAACAGATGACAATTCACTCACTTCTTGAAGATGATCCACTGTTGCCTGTTTGAGAAGACTCGCTTCCTGTCCTAGATCTTTCTTGATTTTCTTCACTGCGCCAACTTGGATGTCTACATAATGAAATAATTTGCATCATGTATTGCCATATAAAACCAAAAGCATTTTAGAAATCCTGATATTAGAAATACTACATTACACTACAATAACTAAAAAGCTAACCAATGCATACACAACCAAAAAAAAAAACCAAAACAAAACAAAAAAAACCACACACTAGTTCCAGCACCGCACCTCTCTCTTGGTTTTCTCTCTATTTGTCGAGGCCGGTCGTCATCCAAATGACGCTGACTCAATTTTTCCTGTTCTTTCTGCAGACGTTCCTCCACCTCACGCTCCCTAGCAGCGGTGTCCACAGGTTTAGCTCCACCAAAAATTGAGGCTGCTCGACTGGATGGTGCAGGAGCCCCACTGTTATCTTCCTCTTTGGGAGCAGAACGTGGTTTGAGATTCAGCTTTGGTCTTTGGGGTGGACCTAATACATACAAAGACAAGCGAGGGTGAATTTATACTAGAACATAAAAGTTCATGTTCTGAACATTTTTTTTTTTTTTTTTTTTAATAATAAAAAAAGGTGCTTAATAGTAGCTACCTCTGCTATTAAGCATAGCTATAAAATATGAACAAACCTCTCTCTTCCCTCCTCTCTTCATTTCGGGAGTAGCCGTTCCACCTGTCTGACTTGTCCTCTCGCCTGTCGTCATACCTATCGCCGCCATAACGGTCTCCACCACCTCTGTAATCATCATCTCTACGGTAACCACTGCCAAACGCTCTTCTGCCGCCGCCGCCTCCTCGGGAATCATAACCTATTATATGAATAAAAAAAAATTAATGGATACATATAAAAGTCGCAATTTTTTATTTTAAATAAAATGAGCTTTGTTACTGTAAGCCATTAAACATATTAAGGCTATGTCCACAGGGAATGTGTCCACTATTGGTTTTCTGTTGCAGGAACGTATGGACATACCCAAAGAAAAGTCCCATTAGAGATTTAATATGAGAAAAGATGTGAACCAATGTGAAACTGGCTCTATCCTACTTTTAAGAACTTTTAATGCCACTTACCTCTGTCATAATCTCTGCGATCACGATCATCATAGCGATCTCTTCCTCTGTCTCGATCATATCGGTCATCCCTACGGGGGCCATCGCGATACCGATCAGACTCATAGCGATCATTACGATCGTTACGATATCCTGCAATGGACATATTTGTGCTTAGGCAAACTTCGAGCATATGGGAGATACAGTAAATTAATTTATACATATCAAGGATAAACACATGTCTATCCTAAGATAAAAGAGAAATAAACAAGGTCAGACTAGTTGGACAATGGGGTCTTTCTGCCATCAATCTTCTATGTGTATACCAAAACAGTTTGATTACGTTCCAACTTACTGTCTCCGTAGCTATCATCTCCACGACGAGGAGGATAATCATCAAAACTTTCTGTGCTGGGACGTGCCCTCCAATCAGAAGAGTCCGTCTTATCAGAATCTCTATTGCGATCTCGATCCCTGCCAAAGGAACGATCCTCCCGATCTGCACAAATGAAATAAGGTAAGATTTTCAAGATTGTCAGCTGAAAGGGCAGCAGTACGAATATGATGCAGGTTGCATGACGGGGCAGTCATGTTTTAGTGTCCCCCAGAACTGCATTCTCTTCATGTATAGGGCCCTAGCTCTCTACAACAAATTGCCCCCCCCTCCCCAAACGCCACGCCTGTCCTCAGTGACAGCTCTAGTGACATGCTGCTGAAAGTCGGAAAGCTGATTTATTTATTTTTTTTTGCGCCCCCTGAAAATCGCTAGGTTTTCGTGCAGGAATAATCATAGATCTCCAGCCGAATATAACCTTTACATTGCAAAGTTTGAAAGCCACTGGTAAAACCAACAGCAATAATAGACATGCTGCGAGTTTAATACCACGTCATTGAGTTGTGTTCAGTTGCAGCATATGGATTTTGTGACGTCTCATCTACCATACTGTTACTGCACTGTATTGTAGCGGATACTACTGCGAGTATGCCTGGTGTGTACTCTGCTTTAAGCTTACCTAGCATGACTGGCATGCATGTACAAAGATTTATTTAAAAAAAAAAAAAAAAAAAGTGTCACAAGGAACTGAACAACATGCAAGTTAATACCCATTTCAGATAACTAGCCACAGTGGTTTCAAAGCTCGCAATGTGAAACTGATGGATGTACCAGCTGTAAATGAAAAATGAGCCAAGGAACAAACATCAGCTATAGGGTAACAGATATTTGCGTCGCAAGACAGACACACTGACCTGATGCAACACTGACCAGGCTGAACACTACGTCACAAGCCTCTCAATATGAAAAAGTTAATTCTTGGGAATGACCAGGCATAGTTGAAGAAATCTGTGGCACATTACCACAATTGTGATAAAATCTGCACGTGTTACATGAAAACTGCTGTGGATTCTAAGGATGTCACCCCTATACACTGGAGGAGAGAAATTTGCAGTGAACATCCATAGCATTTCTGCTACATGAGCAGCATGAGAAAAATACACTTGGAAAAAAGTTCCCATGATATAACCAATTGTCTAAGGGGAACCTTTCTACTGAGAGACGTTTAAGCCTTGCACTCCCCTGTCCCCTCCAGCAATGACTGTTGCCAACTGATGTGTACAGAGATATACATCAGAGACCTTCTGGACAGAAGGGAACAGGAGTGAAGCTCACAAATACAGCAGCCTTGTAGTAAACCTTATAGACTAACTGGAACAAAAGCACCGATATGGTATTCCCACTAGTCTGATCTGTCACTATAATAAGGCTGCCCTTAAAGGGGGTTTCCAGGATAGGTCATCTATATCAGATAAGTGGGTGACTGCAGCTCAGGTCCCATTCAAGTGAATGGACTACAACATAGTGTAAGGAGCTGCCTGCTTCCAGCTCCATATGCTGTGTATTTACCAGAGCTGCGGCGGCTGCTATGACCTATCCTAAGTATTGGTCACCAATAACAAAAACCTGGAAAACCTTCTTTAATACAGTCTAATATTTTCATGGCAGATGCGCTGCTCCAAAATTTAGATTTCATGGGGAATATAATACTTGCTAACACAGCCATGCCAGCAGAGGTAGCAAAAGTTCCATAACAACCTAATTTTGGAAAGTATCGGTAAATGTATTTACCTTTATCCTGTGCTTGATCAGCTACGTCCACTCTTATCCTTCTGTTCCCAAGAGACTGCAATAAGAGAGGATGTTAGTGTATAAAAGTCAGAAGCTTTGGAGGAAAAAACTGTCTTTGTTAGTCAAAAGCTGGTGTGTATGAGAATATCCCTAAAAAGACAGAACTTCTAGCAAAAAAAACAAAAAAAAAAAAAAAACGTAACTTTTGTTCTACCTAGACATGTAAGAAGCACGATACCGCAATGAAACTATTACAATCTAGTTTCTATATCTCTCGTTTCTCAATCTGTGAGGAAAGACTCATTGGCAAGGTGCGGCTTACTATCTGGTGAGCAGTCTCTGTGGCTAGAGGCGCTGCAGAACCCGCGATTATATCACCAAAAGTCCACAGGTCCTTCACCCAGACGCAGTACAGTCAGAGCCTGCAGGCTGAATACTATAATATGGGGGCATCGTAGACTAGTACTAGAGGTAGGAGGCTCTTCTCTGTTGGAGGATGCTCCTGACATTGGGAAGGCATTATGGGAAAAGGAGCTGGGAAGCTCGAGCGCCCTCTTTTGGATGTAACAAATCCTCAATTTGCTTTTGACCCACTGAGTCTTGAGAAAGCAAGAGGGATTTTAGCCAAGCCAATATCACTGTCATCATTGTCAGAGGTGTGGAAAAGATTTTCTGCAAAGTAGGATAGTTATTTGGGGAAAATGCTACAGTCATTGGGCTAGAGGTGGAAAGTGGGAGCCATTAGTAGAGGGGAAGATTAGGAGGCAATGCTGCTACCAGAGATGGCACACTGTTTGGTGTCGGATTCTGTTTAGGTATGGTGTGCTGCACAATGAGATTTGTTTGGCACTGCTTGGCTGAGATGTGCTGCTCTATGGTGGTTGGCTAGTATTTTGTGCTGCATTGTGGTATGTGGCGTTGCTACGAGTATTACGTGTGCTGTACTGTGGTATTTGGCTACCACTGGTATGGGTATTATGTATAAAGCACAGCGGTATTTGTTGGCCACTAAGAGGCATTATTTCTTTTCTAGTGAGGCCCAGGCATCACATCAGATGGTCTGGTGAGGCCCGAGTCAAAGTTTGGGAAGCCCTGTTGTAAATTACAGACTTCTATAAAACAATGGATGAGTGAAGGCTAGGATGAAACACCTAACACACTGACTTTCCCCATGGTGGGACTATTAAAGGATTACTATTATTAATATGGTTGATAGATGCACATTGAAAGCAGCTGTTAATTTACATATAATGTTGGGCCTGAATATTTGTAAATGTGGCCAATCTGACTATTTGATTATTTATAATACAATAGGTCAGCATTAGAGAATAAAGTGAAAAAATAAAGGGGAGAGGTCAGGGAGCAGCTAACAGAGGGGCACTTCAGCATTAGGGACTATCTGGCAGGAGTGGTGCACTGAAATTACAATTCACTTTCTCAGGCATGCTGCTGGTGTACTAAGTCTCTAACCTATATGTGCAAAATTACATGGACACCCCATGTCACACAAAACACGCAGTCTCTGTAGACAGGAGTAGCTCAATCACTTTCAACATGGCAATGTAATATAATGTCAGCCTTCAATTTCTGCAAGTGCTGATTATATATATATCTCACTACCAAACTCCCAACTGCAAGCATCACCACCACCACCTCCAAGATCTGTCAAGGAGCTTCATGGATTGGGTTTCCATGCCTGGGCAGTTTTACACAAGTCTGAGATCACCATTCACAGGGTCAAACCTCAGCTGCAGCGTTTTAAGGGTCACAGCCGTTACACACTTTACCATCTGGGAGTGGAATCTAGATTTGGACGCATTAAGCCAGCTGGAAAACGTTTGTGGATGGGGAATAATGTGATTGAGCTCCCATCAAACACCTTTCAGATGAACTAAGATGCCCCTAAAACAAGGTCTTACTACAAACCACCACAAGCAGTTCTCCATAATGCTGTAATGATTTTACAGAACAGTAACTATCCCAAACAGACGTCTGAATTCACACAAGCACTGTTGTTGTTGTGCATGAAACCAGTCAGCAGATGCTTTGACGTGTTCGCCTGGAGTCAGCATTAACCCCTGGCGTGTAGCTACAAAATAAAAACATGGAACAATACACTCCGCTCAGCTGTTATAGCTGTAGCAGCACTAAAGGACAGTCAGTGGAAGGGGAAGTGCTGGTCACTTTTTTTTTTTTTTTTTTTTTTTTAACGGAAATTCTGCCAAAAATTATCTGACCAATAAATGGAGGATCAAAGAATTCCATGAGCCCAGAAAATCAGGTACTGCAATGGACTATCACCCCTACATGTAATAACAGGCAAAGCCACTACAGAATTCATGGCCTTGAGTTTAGTAAAGGAGACTAGAGCACAAAACTGAGTACTACAGCACTTGGGGGTGCTGGGATTTGGACCGCCACTGATCTGCTGCTGTCAGCTGCCTATCCTAAGGATAGGATATAGTTGATACTGAAGTCCTTGAAATCCCCTTTAAAGAACTTTATAAGCTGCTTAGAAATTCCAGTTACTGCAAGTCATATTATCTTGCAATACCATACAGTACACTGGTTTCTGCTAACAGCTATGGGACAGGATACTGCTGTTTGCTTAGTACAATAGAAACCCCAGATCACATCTAATCCCAGTAACATCACTATGAGACTTACATCACGTCATTGCCTGCGTTTAGGCTGAATACTAAGCTGTAAGTGATCAGCTCACTATCTGCAGACGCTGAGTACGTTACATTCACAAGCTCATGGCAGCTTATGGCAGAAGCCATAAAGATCCTCTAATTCAATAAAAGTCTAGTGACTGAATTCCAATGTAAGTAAATATGTAACGAACTATACATCTAATTATACAATATTAATAATTGTAGAATTCTAATCATTTTATTGTGAGGTCACAGGAATTTTTTTTCCGACTCCACCCAAAATTACTCCAGACTCCACAGCCCTGGTCAGAAGAAGATACAGAATATTCCAATAAATGCATCACTTCCATACTTACTTCTTCATTGAGACTCAAAGCCCGCAGAAGAGAATCCAGGTCATCAAACTCTGCGTAGCCAAAACCTTTTAATCTTTCTGGATTGCTGGGTTCCCGGGGTAGACGGACAGCACTAATCTACATGTGGGGAACAGAAAGCCGTTCAGGTGCCAAGTCAAAAACAGGTAAAATCCTTTAAGCTCTGCCATCATCTTTAAAGATGAAGGATTGATGTAGAGATTTTAGCCATACAAAAGGTAAACACTTAGAACTGCCAGCAAAGCTGCAAAGTACTGTGCTGTAGCATTCCTTTAAGAAGAAAATTACTTAGATTTTAAGATCCTGATCAAAGGCAATAGAGTTTCCAGTATCACTGACCAAGGCCTGGATAAGGGATCAGGTTTGGTTCAGTCTTGCTTGACTGGTCTCTTGCAGACTGAGTAACAAGACAAGCTTTGCTATAGCAGCCAATTTTACACCATTGTAATACTGGTGCATTTCTCCATCTGTACTAAGACCATATTAGGCTCCACCTCCACTTTACAGGCAGTGGCATCACTTCGGTCGGTCATATGGCCATGCTGTAGCTCAGTTCCATTCAAATGAAATCAAGAACAACCACTATGCTATGTACAGCACTGCTCTTGGTAAGTAGTGAAGAGGTCACAGCAAAATCATAGCCCTGAAAATCCACTGTAAAGGAGTTATGACACGATCCGTGGGGTCTAAATGCTGAGACCTGCACCGATTCCAAGAACATGTGGTCCTTTGCCCCCGCTGTGAATTCAACATCACCGCAGTCAAGCTGAATGCAGGTGTGACAGGTGGTGGATGGCGCTCCCATTGGCAAAAACTGCCGAATGCTGTACTTCCACTATATCCCAGTGACGTGAAAGGGAGTGCTGTCCACCACCTGTAGAGAACAAATACTTTGTGCTGGCCTTTAATGGGTTGTGCCACAAAAATCACAGGTCTAATGATTCCAACTAACACCATTAAACAGATCTGCAACGCTCTACGGTTGAGTCAATAGACCTGCTGTTGAGCCAGGACTTGTGACTAATAGACATTTCAGCATCTGTATTCTGCTCATGAGAAATTGTCCTAAATATGCCACACACATTGGATAAAACGCTTTTATATTAGAGCATCTAGTAAGTGTCCAAGAGTCTGTCATCATAAAGTGTCTGATCACAGAGTCTGACTGCTGGACCACAAAACTGAGTACCCTGTGCCAATCTGGGATTGACACAGAGTAAAGCGCTCAGTCAGTCCCAGAGATGTGAATGGAGCAGTGCAGATTTCAATATAATACAGAATACAATTTTTCCCCTTGTATCCACCAGTAAAATTGAATTCAGCAAGTGAAAGCACTTACATTAAGTCCTCTGAAAAATTTCTGGATGGACTCCTCAGTAACATCATAAGGAAGATTCCCAAGGAAAGCAGTAAAGGGAGGACTTTTGGGGAGTCTGCTTCGGTCCACATTAGGTTCACGAGCAGCTCGAGGGGCCGTAGGAAGGATGGAGCGATCAATTGGGTGGCCTCTGTACGTATCATCATCATTGCTGTGCCACGTGGTTGAAACTGGAAAAAAAGAAAAAAAAAAAAGTTAAGGAAAAAAAAAATCTATCCGTTACAAGGGTAGATGAACAGAAGGAAACGTAAAGACAAATTTGTCTAAATCATGCTGCACCTCACATACACAGATGTACGGTTTATGCTGAAACCATGTTGCAAATGACCAGGCATAGGAAGTAGTGTCCACTGGGCAGCTCCCTGCTGGATTCACTTCCCTATTAACACATGGGGAGAGTACTGTAAATAAAGCCAGTGGGGAGTTGCCTGGTGGACACTTCTCATATCCAGCTTGTTTGCAAGTTATGTAATACAGCAGTGTTCACTGTAAAGGCTGACTCAGAAACATATTGTGCCCATATTTCGGCTGTGCACTGGACTCAGCATCAAAGCTCAGCATGCAGATCTCAGCTCGGGTCAGTAGGCTCGCTGTTTGGCTGGAATGCAGAAATAAGGGGATAACATGTTGATCATCCAAGGAAGGATCATCCATTACAAACAGATATTTGTAATAGAGAAGCCTGTCAGAAGCTACCAGAGGTTAACGGAGCACAAATCTCCTGATAAGGTCCCTTTAAGTAGCAGGCCAATAAACCTCCAACTACAGATTGCGCGCTATATATATATATATATATATATATATATATATATATACACATATGCACATATCTGCATATATTGTGTCTCTCTCGATACACATGCTACATATACATATATTAATATTTATATAGTGAAAGAAGCTGAACATGTTTCTACACAGTAGATGTGTTGATAACAATCCAGTTCTTTGCTCTGAGGCTATAGATGCTTTATTTAGAGACACTTACCATCTCCTTCCAGATCATCGGTCTCATCAGCCCAACTGACTGGTTTTGGGGCATAGGTGCTGCCACCACCCCCGCTGCCGCCGCCGCCGCCACCACCACCACCACCTCCACTGTTACCATCATCGGCTAAGAAGTCAGTGAGGGTCAAAGTCTTCCCCTTCTTGTTCTTCTTCTTAGCTGTAAAGTTAGAGAATTTTAAGATATAAGTTATTTATTTCCAGGAAAAGAAAAACACTAATATACTATACAACAACAGAAGACAGAAAAATCATTTTACATATAGGCCTCCTGAACAAGAGGGAAATACATGCCAGGAACTGCAAGCAACATAGTGATCTATAATGCTAGGAGTACCTTCCCCATGGCTGATACATGTGTGCACAGTACAAGGCAATAGAACTGCGAGAAGGCAGGGACTTCTAGCATCATAGATCTTTATGGTGCATGGACTGCTGCCTGGGTTCGGGTTGGGAAATCTTACTGCTATATGGCCCATATTTCCAGGAGCAGGAACCTATACAAGTAATTACTAAAAGCATCACTATACGTTGTACTGCTGAGCCATACATTGGTATGTTAGTGTTACTGGAGAAAATATACAAAGTGAGGTAATGTAGGCATTGCATTAGGCTGCAATAAGGCTCTATTCACATTGTATTTCCAAAAGAAAAGTTATTCTTGTTGTCAAGGGAGAAAAAGGACTTGATGGAACCCATATATAGTCAATGGGGTTTAAATGAATCTCTCCGGTACATAATATTGATGGCCTACTTTTAGCATAAACCATCGGTGGGGCTCCAACTCCTAGCATTACGAACATTAGTTTTTACAAAGGGGCTATGACACTCAGGGTTTACAATGCCAACCGTTCCATACAGGCTGTGCTTGGTACTACACACGTAACTTAGTCTCATTCACTTGGATGAGACTAAGTTGCGGTATCACACACAACCACTACAACAAAACATACAGCGCTGTGTCTGGTAAACAGAGACTCGCACTCATAGACCTTAATGGGGCTGTCAAGAGTTAGATCTCTACCGATCTGATACTGATGACCTGTATACTACTGATAGGGTGTCAATATTGAACTCACAGAAATCCCTTTTAGGAACGGAATCCATGATGGTAGTGTGAACAGAACCTTAGCAGTAAGTCATCAAGTTTGAGAAAACCTTCCTAGACGCTATTAACTGGAAATACATGTTACACAGATGCTCTGGGCACATGCATGTGAAGGTAGCGTGAGTGTGCAGGAGCATACCAAGAAGTAGAAACCACATATTAATGACTACTAAGCGAAACATGTTATCGCTGACTTTTTATCTGTCGCCATACAGCAATGTCCTAAGCACAAAGATAATGCCCTGCCCATGGACAATTCACTACTAGTGCTATTCCAGAGACACCTTCTCCGCAAAATCATCTCTCCTCAGCGCAACTATTCAGCTCTGACCTCAGTGATGAAATAGCTACAGGCCCATTTATAACACAAGATTTTCCCAAGTCTGAGACTACACACCTGTACACAGACACAGTGCACTGGTGGCGGTTTCTTTAAAATTTATTGCCCTTATTTGAAGGACCAAACAGCACAAGAAAGTCTCAAACAATCCCATTAAAGTTTGATCCAAAGCAGTAACCCAAAAGTCATTTTAACCACTAAAACCATCAACCAACGACAAAAAATAGCAACAATTCTGTAAGGCCTCCATGAAACATAAACATAAGCTTTCATGTTTTATAGGTTAAAGGGGATGTCCCAATAAGTGTCAGATCTCTGGGTTCCCCGGTTATCCCGATTGCTGTTATAGGGCTTTTCCTTAGGACAGGTGTTCAATATCAAATCAAAATGGGTCCAATACCTAGGACCCACATAGATCAGCCATTTGTGGCCTTTTCCCTGCGCCAATGATGTCAAGTTTGTTGGTCGAATGGTACAGCTGCCACTCAGTTCCATTCAAGTGAATGATGCTGAGATACAATACCAAACATTCTATGTATTCAAAAACTGAGGTCTCTTCAAAAAGCTGACCATTGGGGGGATCCTGGGTGTAGGACCCCATACAATCACATATTGATAACCTATCCTAAGAGCAGTCCTCTTTGACATTTTTCCTACAATGTGGCACTCCTGGCCACCAGCTACACAGAAAACTGCAGCACAGCATCTGTGAAAGTGGTTCTCAAATACTGCTGTAGCCCCTCCATTCTGAGGATTGGTGGAGATGGCAGAGCCCCACAAATGGGGTACAAGTGATGGCATTTCCTAATGATGTGCCAGCTCTCTCTTTTTGGTATGAAGACTACGTCAAAGAATCAGGGCTGTGGAGTCAGTATACCAATTCACCAACTCTTGTTTTGTTGTTCCCTGTGACATGGATTTAGAGAGGACCTCCTCTAACCTCTGGAGCGCTATATACCTTTACAGAGTCATTGCTCCTCTGCCGAATGCAATGCTTTCTTTACTATTTTATTGTCAATATCTCAGTCCCTGCTGTAGAGATATGAGTGCCTTTAGGTGGGCAGCCTCTGCGCAGTGGCGGATACCCCCTTGACAGTACACATATAGGTAGCAGAACTGTATAGATCACTGCAAATAGGAAAAAAGTGGACAAATAGAAGAAAAAAAAAAAAGTCAGTGGGGGATTCAGCTGCTCTGTAAAGGTATTAGAATTGCATGGTTTAAGGATCAAAAGTACTCCTCAAAATCAGTGTTTATATGACAGTCTGATATTGCATTTCATGGCAAGAGACTCCCTTAAAACTATTACTAATAAATCCTTCCTGGGTGTAAATGTCCAGCTGAGCATGTGGATATAAATTCAGACTTAAGGGGCCAAATCATCAAGTCTGATCAGATTATCTGTTGTGATGATGGGGTGTAAAGGTTACACTCTACAATGCGGAAAATGAAGATGAATTTGTGGTGGACCCCGCCTCAGATTCCTCCTCATGCACCCCCCCCCAAACCATAATGCCACGGAATCCACGGCAAGATCGAGCAGGACAGAGGCAGAATCAGGTTGGAATCTGTCTCAAAATCAGAGGTAGATTCCACCATGTGAACACAGCCTTAGGGTATTGTTCATGCGGAAGAATTCTGTCAGTTAGGAAAAAAAAAAAAATCTGCTTGAGAAATTTAAGGTTAACGGAAAAAGCTGCTTTTATTGTTGCTGATTTTGCTGTTTTTTGTTTTTTTTGAGCCAGTCAAGAGTCACTTGAAACTGAATATTGCTTCGCTCACACCTGCGCTTGCTGTCCATCTGTTGCCAATCCAGTGAAAATCTCGGCGAACTGGATTGGCATCAGATACAGACCGGTCAGCGGCGCATTGGTTAAAAACCCATTCATTTGAATGGGTTTTTAAAGCAATGCGCGGGTGTGCGCTTACACCCTCTGCGCTGCGAATCCTTTTTTTTTTCATCGGACACGAAGTCCTGCATGTCCGACTTTGTTTCCGACGAAAAAAAAGGATTCGCAGCGCAGAGGGTGTAGCGCACACCCGCGCATTGCTTTAAAAACCCATTCAAATGAATGGGTTTTAACCAATGCGCCGCTGACCGGTCTGTATCCGATGCCAATCCAGTTCGCCGAGATTTTCACTGGATTGGCAACGGACGGACAGCAAGCGCAGGTGTGAACCCACCCTGAGAAACATAAAGGAAGATCTTATACTTCTCCCTTCTGATAAATCCACTCCTGGTTTTGGCTCAAAAAAACAGCAAAATCTACAACCCACAAAGGAGCTTTTCCTCAACATGGGGTCTTCGCCTAAGGGAGGGGCAGGCAACTTTCAGCACTCCAGCTGTTGTAAAACTACAACTCCCAGCATGCATTACTTGCTTTATTGTTCTTGGAATTCCCATGGAAGTAAATGGAGAATGTTGGGAGTTGTAGTTTCACAGCAGCTGGAGTGCCGAAGGTTGCTGACCCCTGGTCTAAGGCTACATTCACACGGACATCATACATCACATGATTTATATTTTGATGGTCCATGACAATGGACCATCAAAATAACAGTCATGTCTTATTTTGCAGGTTTTTCTTCTTTTGTGTGACTTTGGAAGTGGATTTTGACAAAGATTCTGAAAATCTGCTTCAAAAATGTCACTAAAATCCACCTCCCATTTAGTTCAACTGGAGTTTCAGGCAGAATCCGACTGAAGAATAAGTAGGATGCTAGCACAAAATCCGTCTTGGTCTCTCACGGAAATCAATTTGAGGCAGAATCTGCGGCATGATCATCAGACATGTGAGATTCCCTATCACTTCTATTGATTTAGGCTAATATTGTAGAGATATGTAAATTGGGTTTTACCACTTATCTCCTATCTGACTATGGGGGCTGCCAGTGATCCAATATGTACATGGAGCAATAAGCGCACAAGTGTGACCACTGAGGTACTCACTTCTATGGGACTCACAGAGATGGTTGAGTACAGCACACCATCAGTTAATATCTCCATGCAACCCATATAAGTGAATAGGTTACACATGTGCTCCACCACTCCATTCCCATAAGGGACTAGAGGACCTCCACTTTTCATATGGTCATCCTAGAAGGGGGTGAACAACATGCTCTTATACTTTCTAAAATTTCTATAAAGACAGGGAGATTTAAAATTGGCTTAATAATGCCGACAATGACCTGATGGACCAGCACTTGCTTGTACATTGGGTGATCGGCTGATTTCAGCAGGACAAAAAAAAAAAAAAAAAAAAAAAAAAACACCATCCATCTGCTGCAGCCAGGTTGAATGTGGAGCATGGGAAAAGTCCTTATCACTATACTTTGTGGGACAACTTCTTTAAGCATCAGCGACTCAGCAGAGAATTGGCTGTTTATAGCAGCCTGTATTCTGCATACACTGCAGCACTCAGGGTTCCATAAACCAGTCTGAGACAGCATCTTCTCCACTCCATCATCAGGATATAGGAATCGTGGGGGCCAGATACCCAGATCCCACAACGATCAGCTGATCCGGCTGCATCAGAGGACCACAAGCAGCTCTGGTCCCATAAAAGAAATGGGAGCAGGGCTTAAGTATCCCAAAGTCAATGCTACAGTGGGTAGTTCCTACTTCCAGCACAATCCACTGTAAAGCAATGGCCCCAGGGCACTGCAGCTCTGCTTCTATTCAGTGTATGGTGCCCAGAGGAAGCTGATCAGTTGGGGGGCAAACCCCCACCGAACAGACACTGGTGATCTATACCAGGTGTAGGCAACCTTCCGCACTCCAGCTGTTGTAAAACTACAAGTCCCAGCATGCATACTTGCTCTGCTGTTCTTGGAACTCCCATGAAGTGAATCGAGCATGTTGGGAGTTGTAGCTGGAGTGTCGAAGGTTGCTGATCCCTGATCTATACAATGAATAGGTCATCAGCATTAGAAGCACATGAGATCCTGATTAAAGGGGTTACTCAGAGGAACTCTGCAGACACACACAAAAGCAGGCCCATAGAAATGCCACATAATGCAGCAATGGTGCTGACCCTCTTTCTGCACTTCCTGTCAGTAACCCCAGTGAAGCACATTGCTGTTAGTCTCTCCCCAGGCTGAAATGGCTGATAACAGAGAACAGAATGTACATAACATATTAAGGATTCAGCAGGTAAGACCATAGAAGGGATTTGTTTGAGCTATTGTCCAACTACAACTCGCAACTGTGAATAAATGTTGGGAGTTGTAGTCCACTACAGCTGGAAGGCCATGTCGAGTGCCTTTCCCATGTGACCCTGCTATTCACAGAGAGGCCTGCCAGTGTTGACGTGTCCTCCTCACGTCCAGTCCCTTGCACGCTCCGGGAGGCGGGGGTTCAGGGCTTAGGCCTCGGAGCCACTGACCTTTACCGCCAAGGCCTGCTCACCACAACAAGATGAGCGAGGATTACTTCCCCCCACCCCTCCTAGAGCCACGTGGTTCATCCCTGGTATAGGTACCCACTAACAGCGCGCAGCCTCCAGCCAGAGCATACCATTAAAGAAGGGGGACACGAGTCCGACACTTTATGTAATCGCCGCTTCCTTCCCCAGCTATGTGCCCGGCCCCGCTCTCCTGCACAGCGGGCTATGTACTGGGCTACGCTCGGGACAGCTGTGCAGAAGCAGCGACCACACAGCAGATGGACCCGCGGCACAAGCTGCACAAATATACACCCATATGGCGCAGATGTGCGCCGGCACCAGCGTCTTGGGCCCCGCGTCCTTCCTTGCACACACGGACAGGGTGCGGCCTGGGCCAACCCGGGGATTATACTGCAGCGTGTCCGGAGCCGCGCACTGCGCTTTTAGCGCGCAGTGGCAGGCGACAAATACACCGGCCGTATCAGCGCATATTACACAGTATGCACGGAAAGGTTCACGTCTGACAAACAGCTGCACACCCGGTATCGGGCGCGACCCTGTATTCCTCACACACACTCACCTGAAGCTGCCATGTTGGGCCGAATGTGAAAGAACGCAAAGACCCGGATGAGGCGGTCACGTGTGCGCAGCGCCAGGTCTTTCCAGCGAAGGAGAGAGGAATGGGACGTGACGTGATGATGTAATGGACTGCTGTACCGCCATCTTTGTTGCGGGAAGGCAGGTTTTGAAGCGTCAGCTTATCTTTTGAGGGCCTGCGTGTTCCTGTTCACGGTGACTAAACTGCGGAGTGGTCACTTCGCTGTAATAAGTTATGTAACTGCTCATAAACAAGGTGGGGCAGATTTAATAATGACTGATAGGCAGAGTAATTCTAGCCCTGGTAGTCACAAGATGTACTAAATCTTCCAGAGTAGTGCCATGCTGTATGTAGGCAACTTTTTTTTTGTACAAAGTGATGATCCAAAAAAAACCCAAAAAACGAAGATGGGGTACTCGGTGTGCAGTGTAATAATTGAAAGGTTTGTGACACCTAAATGAAAGTAATATAACAGGATGCATGACTGTTTCCTTAAGCTGTCCTGTGTAAGGAAAGAAGGAGGTCTAAACTCCTAGCTGCAGCAGTTCTGTGAAAGGAAAGAAGAAGGTCTAGACTCCTGGCCTCAGCAGTTCTGTGAAAGGAAAGAAGGAGGTCTAGACTCCTGGCTGCAGCTGTCCTGTGTAAGGAAAGAAGAGATCTAGACTCCTGGCTGCAGCTGTCCTGTGTAAGGAAAGAAGGGGGTCTAGACTCCTGGCTGCAGCTGTCCTGTGTAAGGAAAGAAGGGGGTCTAGACTCCTGGCTGCAGCTGTCCTGCTTAAGGAAAGAAGGGGGTCTAGACTCCAGGCTGCAGCAGTCCTGTGTAAGGAAAGAAGGGGGTCTAGACTCCTGGCTTCAGCTGTCCTGCTTAAGGAAAGAAGGGGGTCTAGACTCCTGACTGCAGCAGTCCTGTGTAAGGAAAGAAGGAGGTCTAGACTCCTGGATGCAGCAGTCCTGTGTAAGGAAAGAATGGGGTCTAGACTTCTGGCTGCAGCTGTCCTGTGCAAGGAAAGAAGGGAGTCTAGACTCCTGACTGCAGCAGTCCTGTGTAAGGAAAGAAGGAGGTCTAGACTCCTGGATGCAGCAGTCCTGTGTAAGGAAATAAGGGGGGTCTAGACTCCTGGCTGGGCAGCTGTCCTGTGTAAGGAAAGAAGGGGGTCTAGACTCCTGGCTGCAACAGTCCTGTGTAAAGAAAGAAGGGGGTCTAGACTCCTGGCTGCAGCTGTCCTGTGTAAGGAAAGAAGGGGGTCTAGACTCCTGGATGCAGCAGTCCTGTGCAAGGAAAGAAGGGGGTCTAGGCTCCTGGCTGCAGCTGTCCTGCTTAAGGAAAGAAGGGGGTCTAGACTCCTGACTGCAGCAGTCCTGTGTAAGGAAAGAAGAGGTCTAGACTCCTGGCTGCAGCTGTCCTGTGTAAGGAAAGAAGGGGGTCTAGACTCCAGGCTGCAGCTGTCCTGTGTAAGGAAAGAAGAGGTCTAGACTCCTGGCTGCAGCTGTCCTGTGTAAGGAAAGAAGGGGGTCTAGACTCCTAGCTGCAGACCCCCTTCTGTCTTGTGATGAAAGAAGGGGGTCTAGACTCCTGGCTGCAGCTGTCCTCTGTAAGGAAAGAAGGGGGTCTAGACTCCTGGATGCAGCTGTCCTGTACAAGGAAATAAGGGGGTCTAGACTCCTGACTGCAGTAGTCCTGTGTAAGGAAAGAAGGGGGTCTAGACTCCTGGATGCAGCAGTCCTGTGCAAGGAAAGAAGGGGGTCTAGGCTCCTGGCTGCAGCTGTCCTGTGTAAGGAAAGAAGGGGGTCTAGACTCCTGACTGCAGCAGTCCTGTGTAAGGAAAGAAGAGGTCTAGACTACTGGCTGCAGCTGTCCTGTGTAAGGAAAGAAGGGGGTCTAGACTCCTGGCTGCAGCTGTCCTGTGTAAGGAAAGAAGGGGGTCTAGACTCCTGGCTGCAGCTGTACCAGGCGCTTTGGCTTAAAACTACAGCCTAGTGCAGTGTGAGCGTCGGATATCCTAAGTATCGGGGCTCACCATTAGAGCCCCGGGAACTGCAGTTTTTACTGCTTTCTGAATGCTGTGATTATACCTAATTGCCTGAGAATCAGAGGGGAGTTAGGCATAGGGGGATGGACTCTAGGATCTAGCTTTATCACTGCCAGGTTCTGGAGGCAGGGGTAGCGTTTGGAGATATTATAGGTCCTGCTATGTGGTATATACAATCACTTCCATTTGCTCCTGATGAACTCATTTCAATAATTTAATGGGGGAAACGAGTTGAGCTTTTAAATTGGCACTGGGATCAATTGTTCTCAAGGCTGTTGTTTGTTTAGCAGTTTAGAGCTTGCAAATTGGTGCTGTGATTAATTACTCTTAACACTTTGTTTGTATAGCAGTCTAGGTGATTTTGGAGCTGAATGACTGCTCTGACACCAGGCATTAGCTTATTAAGTGGTGCTGGGTTAAATGACTCTCAGCGCCACTGTTTGTATACCAGCCTAGGTGATCTTGGAGTTGCACATACTGCTCTGACATCAGACATTCAGCTGATGTGTTAATTATAGCTTTGGGCTATCTATATGGGATGCGAGTATTGGGCTGGAATCAGATTTGTTTTATTTATGAGTTTCCAGTGATCGTCATCACAATACCATATATATTTTTAGACACTCACATAAATAGTGGCTTGTCCACTTTTATTAGATTATAATAAATGTTAAGTTTTATTATATTATTTTTTTTTTTTAATTCCACTCCAATTCTGTGACATATATGCCTGTAGGGGAATGGATATACACCCTCTGTGATTTTGTCCTGTGTAAGGAAAGAAGGGGACCTAGACTCCTGGCTGCAGCTGTCCTGCATAAGGAAAGAAGGAGGTCGAGACTCCTGGGTGCAGGAGTCCTGTGTAAAGAAAGAAGGGGTCTAGACTCCTGGCTGCAGCTGTCCTGTGTAAGGAAAGAAGGGGGTCTAGACTCCTGGCTGCAGCAGTCCTGTGCAAGGAAAGAAGGGGGTCTAGACTCCTGGCTGCAGCCGTCCTGTGCAAGGAAAGAAGGGTGTCTAGACTCCTGGCTGCAGCTGTCCTGTGTAAGGAAAGAAGGGGGTCGAGACTCCTGGATGCAACAGTCCTGTGTAAGGAAAGAAGGGGGATCTAAACTCCTGGATGCAACTGTCCTGTGTAAGGAAATAAGGGGGTCTAGACTCCTGGATGCAGCTGTCCTGTGCAAGGAAAGAAGGGGGTCTAGACTCCTGGATACAGCAGTCCTGTGCAAGGAAAGAAGGGGGTCTAGACTCCTAGCTGCAGACCCCCTTCTGTCTTGTGATGAAAGAAAGGGGTCTAGACTCCTGGCTGCAGTAGTCCTGTGTAAGGAAAGAAGGAGGTCTAGACTCCTGGATGCAGCAGTCCTGTGTAAGGAAATAAGGGGGGTCTAGACTCCTGGCTGCAGCTGTCCTGTGTAAGGAAAGAAGGAGGTCTAGACTCCTGGCTGCAGCTGTCCTGTGCAAGGAAAGAAGGGGGTCTAGACTCCTGGCTGCAGCTGTCCTGTGTTAGGAAAGAAGGGGTTCTAGACTCCTGGCTGCAGCTGTCCTGTGTAAGGAAAGAAGGGGTCTAGACTCCTGGCTGCAGCTGTCATACATAAGGAAAGAAGGGGGTCTAGACTCCTGGCTGCAGCTGTCCTGCATAAGGAAAGAAGGGGGTCTAGACTCCTGGATACAGCAGTCCTGTGCAAGGAAAGAAGGGGGTCTAGACTCCTAGCTGCAGACCCCCTTCTGTCTTGTGATGAAAGAAAGGGGTCTAGACTCCTGGCTGCAGTAGTCCTGTGTAAGGAAAGAAGGAGGTCTAGACTCCTGGATGCAGCAGTCCTGTGTAAGGAAATAAGGGGGGTCTAGACTCCTGGCTGCAGCTGTCCTGTGTAAGGAAAGAAGGAGGTCTAGACTCCTGGCTGCAGCTGTCCTGTGCAAGGAAAGAAGGGGGTCTAGACTCCTGGCTGCAGCTGTCCTGTGTTAGGAAAGAAGGGGTTCTAGACTCCTGGCTGCAGCTGTCCTGTGTAAGGAAAGAAGGGGTCTAGACTCCTGGCTGCAGCTGTCATACATAAGGAAAGAAGGGGGTCTAGACTCCTGGCTGCAGCTGTCCTGCATAAGGAAAGAAGGGGGTCTAGACTCCTGGCTGCAGCAGTCCTGTGTAAGGAAAGAAAGAGGTCTAGACTCCTGGATGCAGCAGTCCTGTGTAAGGAAAGAATGGGGTCTAGACTTCTGGCTGCAGCTGTCCTGTGCAAGGAAAGAAGGGGGTCTAGACTCCTGGATGCAGCAGTCCTATGTAAGGAAAGAAGGAGGTCTAGACTCCTGGATGCAGCAGTCCTGTGTAAGGAAATAAGGGGGGTCTAGACTCCTGGCTGGGCAGCTGTCCTGTGTAAGGAAAGAAGGGGGTCTAGACTCCTGGCTGCAACAGTCCTGTGTAAAGAAAGAAGGGGATCTAGACTCCTGGCTGCAGCTGTCCTGTGTAAGGAAAGAAGGAGGTCGAGACTCCTGGATGCAGCAGTCCTGTGTAAGGAAAGAAGGGGGTCTAGACTCCTGGCCGCAGCTGTCCTGCATAAGGAAAGAAGGGGGATCTAGACTCCTGGATGCAGCTGTCCTGTGTAAGGAAATAAGGGGGTCTAGACTCCTGGATGCAGCTGTCCTGTGCAAGGAAAGAAGGGGGTCTAGACTCCTGGATACAGCAGTCCTGTGCAAGGAAAGAAGGGGGTCTAGACTCCTAGCTGCAGACCCCCTTCTGTCTTGTGATGAAAGAAGGGGGTCTAGACTCCTGGCTGCAGTAGTCCTGTGTAAGGAAAGAAGGAGGTCTAGACTCCTGGATGCAGCAGTCCTGTGTAAGGAAATAAGGGGGGTCTAGACTCCTGGCTGCAGCTGTCCTGTGTAAGGAAAGAAGGGGGTCTAGACTCCTGGCTGCAGCTGTCCTGTGTAAAGAAAGAAGGGGGTCTAGACTCCTGGCTGCAGCTGTCCTGTGTAAGGAAAGAAGGGGGTCTAGACTCCTGGATGCAGCAGTCCTGTGCAAGGAAAGAAGGGGGTCTTGGCTCCTGGCTGCAGCTGTCCTGCTTAAGGAAAGAAGGGGGTCTAGACTCCTGACTGCAGCAGTCCTGTGTAAGGAAAGAAGAGGTCTAGACTCCTGGCTGCAGCTGTCCTGTGTAAGGAAAGAAGGGGGTCTAGACTCCAGGCTGCAGCTGTCCTGTGTAAGGAAAGAAGAGGTCTAGACTCCTGGCTGCAACTGTCCTGTGTAAGGAAAGAAGGGGGTCTAGACTCCTGGCTGCAGCAGTCCTGTGTAAGGAAATAAGGGGGGTCTAGACTCCTGGCTGCAGCTGTCCTGTGTAAGGAAAGAAGGGGGTCTGGACTCCTGGCTGCAGCAGTCCTGTGCAAGGAAAGAAGGGGGTCTAGACTCCTGGCTGCAGCAGACCTGTGTAAGGAAAGAAAGAGGTCTAGACTCCTGAATGCAGCAGTCCTGTGTAAGGAAAGAATGGGGTCTAGACTTCTGGTTGCAGCTGTCCTGTGCAAGGAAAGAAGGGGGTCGAGACTCCTGGATGCAGCAGTCCTGTGTAAGGAAAGAAGGAGGTCTAGACTCCTGGATGCAGCAGTCCTGTGTAAGGAAATAAGGGGGGTCTAGACTCCTGGCTGGGCAGCTGTCCTGTGTAATGAAAGAAGGGGGTCTAGACTCCTGGCTGCAACAGTCCTGTGTAAAGAAAGAAGGGGGTCTAGACTCCTGGCTGCAGCTGTCCTGTGTAAGGAAAGAAGGGGGTATAGACTCCTGGCTGCAGCCGTCCTGTCTAATTAATAGCACCCCAAAACTTTTTAATGGAGTTTACCTCTGCCTGGTCGCTCCCTGCACAATCTCTGTAGTGCCAGGGATGCTATTAAAAAAGGTAGATGGAATAGGGACACTGTTGCTAATGGAAAGCTGATGGACTCTATTATTGTGAATGTGTCTCCTTCATATAGCAGAGTGATGGAACTACAGACAGAGATGTGAAAGTAGCCTACTTATGTCAACTCTAAGCTATTTTACTTGGGACTATTAAAGAGGTATTCCACTCAGAGCTAAAAGATAGGGGGTAAGCTTGCTGATCATTAGGGATCCATCTTCTGGATTGACCTCCACCAATCATGAGAACTAAAGTGCTTTGCACCCCAGTTACGAATGCAGCAGCAGGACAGACAGCATGTGACGCTCCATACATATGTTTCGACTATCTCTGTCTGTCCCATTAAAATGAATGAGGCAGGAAGAAAAAGTAATGCTAGGTTCACACTAGCGTTTGGGCTTCCAATCTTCAGGTCCGCTTTGGGGACCCAAAAAATGGAGACCCTACCCACTTAAAAAGAGGTTACCAGCGGAAACCCACGGACCCCATAGACTATAATGGTGTCTGGCCGGTTCTGCAGAGAGAAAAGTCCTGCAAGTCTATTTTAAAGGGAGTAGGGGGGCGGAGTCACCGAACGCTAGTGTTAACCTAGCATTAGTGTCACTTATTGGTATAAAAATGTATCTAAAATTCTCAGCTACAAAAGTGGCAGAAATAATGCCAAAAAACTGGTCCACCAACCATAAATGTGGGCTTATGTTCTTTCATATACCCAAGATAGGGACAGGCATTTACTAGACTGGTACCAGAATGCTAAACTATGACACATGGTCTATTTGTTAGTTTCTGATGGAACTTGTAACAGCTCTGTTCATATCATGTTTGGATACACTTTGTCTGGCTGGACCAGGGTAGCAGATATAGCAGCTGCTATGGGGCCCAACAACTAAGGGGCCCATTTACATTGAGACATAAGGTGCAGTTAATGATAACTATTGATGATAGAAAGAGATATGGAAAATGGAATGCGCCTCCATTACTTTACTGGGATACATAGCTCCCAACCGTCCCGCATCTGGCAGGACAGTCCCGATTTTACAGTGCTGTCCTGCCGTCCCAGATAGCTTACTGTTTGTCCCGCTATGCCCTTGAAGTGTTTTGCTGTTAACCCCTTCCGCTTCCTGGTGCTTGAAGATGGTGGCCGCTCGGGAGTCGGGCAGCCGCCATAGCCGCTGAGTCTCTGCTGTTTTATACTAATGCCCGCAGTCGGTGCCGGGAGTGCCAGGAGTCATTTTGCCAGGAATCGCCAGCACCTGGAGCAAGCTGAAACTGCTGTTATTACACTCTGGAATCCCTTCATACCCCAAAGTATAATAAGTGGAGGCCTAGGGCAGGTGAGCAAACATACAGTGGGTACGGAAAGTATTCAGACCCCTTTAAATTTTTCATTCTTTGTTTCATTGCAGCCATTTGTTAAAAGCAAAAAAAAAAAGTTCATTTTATTTCTCATTAATACACACTCAGCACCCCATCTTGACAGAAAAAAAAACAGAAATGTAGATATTTTTGCAAATTTATTAAAAAAGAAAAACTGAAATATCACATGGTCATAAGTATTCAGACCCTTTGCTCAGTATTGAGTAGAAGCCCCTTCCTTTTGAGCTAGTACAGCCATGAGTTACTTGGGAATGATGCAACAATTTTTTCACATCTGGATTTGGGGATCCTCTGCCATTCTTCCTTGCAGATCCTCTCCAGTTTCATCAGGTTGGATGGTGAACATTGGTGGACAGCCATTTTCAGGTCTCTCCAGAGATGCTCAATTAGGGTGAGGTCAGGGCTCTGGCTGGGCAGGTCACGAATGGTCACAGAGTTGTTCTGAAGCCACTCCTTTGTTATTTTAGCTGTGTGCTTAGGGTCATTGTCTTGTTGGAAGGTGAACCTTTGGCCCAGTCTGAGGTCCAGAGCACTCTGGAAGAGGTTTTCTTCCAGGATATCTCTGTACTTGGCTGCATTCATCTTTCCTTCAATTGCAACCAGTCGTCCTGTCCCTGCAGCTGAAAAACACCCCCATAGCATGATGCTGCCACCACCATGTTTCACTGTTGGGATTGTATTGGGCAAGTGATGAGCAGTGCCTGGTTTTCTCCACACATACTGCTTAGAATTAACGCCAAAAAGTTCAATCTTCGTCTCATCAGACCAGAGAATCTTATTTCTTATAGTCTGGGAGTCCTTCATGTGTTTTATGGACAACTCTATGCGGGCTTTCATATGTCTTGCACTGAGGAGAGGCTTCCGTCGGGCCACTCTGCCATAAAGCCCCGACTGGTGTAGGGCTGCAGTGATAGTTGACTTTGTGGAACTTTCTCCATCTCCCTACTGCATTTCTGGAGCTCAGCCACAGTGATCTTTGGGTTCTTCTTTACCTCTCTCACCAAGGCTCTTCTCCCACGATTGCTCAGTTTGGCTGGACGGCCAGGTCTAGGAAGAGTTCTGGTCGTCCCAAACTTCTTCCATTTAAGGATTATGGAGGCCACTTAGGAACCTTGAATGCTGTAGAAATTCTTTTGCAACCTTGGACAGATCTGTGCCTTGCCACAATTCTGTCTCTGAGCTCCTTGGGCAGTTCCTTTGACCTCATGATTCTCATTTGCTCTGACATGCACTGTGAGCTGTGAGGTCTTATATAGACAGATGTGTGCCTTTCCTAATCAAGTCCAATCAGTTTAATTAAACACAGCTGGACTCCAATGAAGGAGTGGAACCATCTCAAGGAGGATCAGAAGGAAATGGACAGCATGTGAGTTAAATATGAGTGTCACAGCAAAGGGTCTGAATACTTATGACCATGTGATATTTCAATTTTTCTTTTTTAATAAATTTGCAAAAATATCTACATTTCAGTTTTTTTTCTGTCAAGATGGGGTGCTAAGTGTACATTAATGAGAAATAAAATGAACTTTTTTGTTTTTAGCAAATGGCTGCAATGAAACAATGAGTGAAAAATTTAAAGGGGTCTGAATACTTTCCGTATACACTGTAAAAAAAACAGTGTTACTCTTCTGGGCTCGGGTGCGACTCCCACTTCTCTGTTAGTCTTCTAACTGACCTCAGGGACCATGGAGGTCTGTAATCAGACATTAGCGGTCACACGGCATCGCAACGCGTCTATGCGTCATGACCCACGTGACCACTGATGGCCAGTCACAAGCCTTAGCGATCCCTGACGTCAGGCCCAAAGAGAACAAGGAGTCATGCTGGAGCCCAAGAGAGGTGAGTAAGACTTTTTTTCATGTTTGCTCATCGTCCCTGCCTCCGCTTATTATACTCTGGGGTCTGAAGGGATCAGATGTGTGGTTCATACTTATTCGTTCCAAATGAAACCGCCAGGCGAGCTGCGAGGTTTGCCCAACACATTCTCATACATTGAAAGGAGTGTGGCTTAAATAATTGATATTAACCGTAGTTCAGGTAAAATGCCCAATTAATTGTGATTTTGATGTACACTACCGTTCAAAAGTTTAGGGTCACTTAGAAAGTTTTTTACAATGAAGATAACATTAAATGAATCAGAAATGCACTCTATACATTGTTAATGTGGTAAATGACTATTCTAGCTGCCGGGTTTTTAATGCAATATCTACATATGTGTATACAGTAGAGGCCCATTTCCAGCAACCATCACTCCAGTGTTCTAATGGTACATTGTGTTTGCTAACTGTGTAAGAAGGCTAATGGATGTTTAGAAAACCCTTGAAAACCCTTCTGCAAGTATGTTAGCACAGCTGAAAACAGTTTTGTTGGTTAGAGAAGCTATAAAACTCACCTTCCTTTGAGCTAGTTGAGAATCTGGAGCATTACATTTGTTGGTTCGATTAAACTCTCAAAATGGCCAGAAAAAGAGAACTTTCATGTGAAACTCGACAGTCTATTCTTTTTCTTAGAAATGAAGGCTATTCCATGTGAGAAATTGCCAAAAAACTGAAGAGTTCCTACAACGGTGTGTACAGTCATGGCCAAAAGTTTTGAGAATGATACAAATATTAATTTTTACAAAGTCTACTGCTTCAGTTTTTCTAATGGCAATTTGCATATACTCCAGAATGTTATAAAGAGTGATCAGCTTAACAGCAATTACTTGCAAAGTCAATATTTGCCTAGAAAATGAACTTTATCCCCCAAAACACATTTCAACACCATTGCAGCCCTGCCTTAAAAGGACCACCTAACATCGTTTCAGTGATTGCTCCATTAACACAGGTGTGGGTGTTGATGAGGACAGGGCTGGAGATCAATCTGTCATGATTAAGTAAGAATGACACCACTGGACACTTTAAAAGGAAGCTGGTGCTTGCCATCATTGTTTCTCTTCTGTTAACCATGGTTATCTCTAAAGAAACACGTGCAGTCATCATTGCACTGCACAAAAATGGCCTAACTGGGAAGAGTATTGCAGCTAGAAAGATTGCACCTCAGTCAACAATCTATCGCATCACCAAGAACTTCAAGGAGAGAGGTTCCATTGGTGCCAAAAAGGCTCCAGGGCGCCCAAAAAAGACCAGCAAGCGGCAGGACCGTCTCTTAAAAGTGTTTCAGCTGCGGGATCGGGCTACCAGCAGTGCAGAGCTTGCTGAGGAATGGCAGCAGGCAGGTGTGAGTGCATCTGCACGCACTGTGAGGCGGAGACTCTTGGAGCAAGGCCTGGTCTCAAGGAGGGCAGCAAAGAAGCCACTTCTCTCCAGAAAAAACATCAGAGACAGACTGATATTCTGCAAAAGGTACAGGGAGTGGAGTGCTGAGGACTGGGGTAAAGTCATTTTCTCTGATGAATCCCCTTTTCGATTGTTTGGAACATCTGGAAAACAGCTTATTCGGAGAAGAAGAGGTGAGCGCTACCACCAGTCTTGTCTCATGCCAACTGTAAAGCATCCTGAAACCATTCATGTGTGGGGTTGCTTCTCAGCCAAGGGAATCGGCTCTCTCACAGTCTTGCCTAAAAACACAGCCATGAATAAAGAATGGTACCAGAATGTCCTCCAAGAGCAACTTCTCCCAACCGTCCAAGAGCAGTTTGGCGCTCAACAATGCCTTTTCCAGCATGATGGAGCACCTTGCCATAAAGCAAAGGTGATAACTAAATGGCTCAGGGAAGAAAACATAGAGATTTTGGGTCCATGGCCTGGAAACTCCCCAGATCTTAATCCCATTGAGAACTTGTGGTCAATCATCAAGAGACGGGTGGACAAACAAAAACCAACAAATTCAGACAAAATTAAAGCATTGATTCTGCAAGAATGGACTGCTATCAGTCAGGATTTGGTCCAGAAGTTGATTGAGAGCATGCCAGGGAGAATTGCAGAGGTCCTGAAGAAGAAGGGTCAACACTGCAAATATTGACTTGCTGCATTAACCGATTCTAACTGTCAATATAAGCTTCTGTTACTCATAATATGAATGCAATTATATTTCTGTATGTGATAAAAACATCTGACAAACACACATAAAAAACAGAGGGCAGCAGATCATGTGAAAATATAATATTTGTGTCATTCTCAAAACTTTTGGCCATGACTGTACTACTCCCTTCAGAGGACAGCACAAACAGGCTCTAACCAGAGTAAAAAGACAAGTGGGAGGCCCCGCTGCACAACTGAGCAACAAGACAAGTACATTAGAGTCTCTAATTTGAGAAATCGACGCCTCACAGGTCCTCAACTGGCAGCCTCATTAAATAGTACCCGCAAAACGCCAATGTCAACGTCTACAGTGAAGAAGCGACTCAGGGATGCTGGCCTTCAGGGCAGAGTGGCCAAGAAAAAGCCATATCTGAGACTGGCTAATAAAAGGAAAAGATTAATATGGGCAAAAGAACACAGACATTGGACAGAGGAAGATTGGAAAAAAGTGCTATGGACAGACGAATCGAATTTTGAGGTGTTTGGATCACACAGAAGAACATTTGTGAGAAGCAGAACAACTGAAAAGATGCTGGAATAGTGCCTGACGCCATCTGTCAAGCATGGTGCAGGTAATGTGATGGTCTGGGGTTGCTTTGGTGCTGGTAAAGTGGGAGATTTGTACAAGGTAAAAGGGATTTTGAATAAGGAAGGCTATCACTCCATTTTGCAACGCCATGCCATACCCTGTGGACAGCGCTTGATTGGAGCCAATTTCATCCAACAACAGGACAATGACCCAAAGCACACCTCCAAATTATACAAGAACTATTTAGGGGAGAAGCAGGCAGCTGGTATTCTATCTGTAATGGAGTGGCCAGCGCGGTCACCAGATCTCAACCCCATTGAGCTGTTGCGGGAGCAGCTTGACCGTATGGTACGCAAAAAGTACCCATCAAGCCAATCCAACTTGTGGGAGGGGCTTCTGGAAGCATGGCGGGAAATTTCTCCAGATTACCTCAGCAAATTAACAGCTAGAATGCCAAAGGTCTGCAATGCTGTAAATGCTGCAAATGGAGCATTCTTTGACGAAAGCAAAGTTTGAAGGAGAAAATTATTATTTCAAATAAAAATCATTATTTCTAACCTTGTCAATGTCTTGACTATATTTTCTATTCATTTTGCAACTCATTTGATAAATAAAAGTGTGAGTTTTCATGGAAAACACAAAATTGTCTGGGTGACCCCAAACTTTTGAACGGTAGTGTAGGTCATATTCGCCCAACCCTATCATCCCTATATTCCCCTTATGTGTTACAGAGGACATCAGGCAAATACTATACTAGATCCTTTTATTTCCCTTTGTACTGTAGATTTCACTATGTCTAGACAGGTTAGGACAGTGACCTCTGTTTCCATAAATGTCATGTGAATATAGTGATGCATTAAAAATCGGTATGTTAGTGGTTCATATTTCATAATCTCCATTTACTAGAGTCTTGTAAACAGCAGGTGGCGCACTTTCTCTACTATAATATAGTTGGATTTATGGCTAGTAACCACATATCCCAGTGAATGCCTAAGGCTAGGGCTACATGGCAACCTTGGCTGCGACTCCCGTCCTGTGAGATTGCCAGGTCACAAGATCGCTGGGTCGCCCTTTGACTTCCTTACTAATGTTACTGAATTGAGTCATATTGCACCCCCCAATGCCACAACCGTCACTTCTAGTCAAAAATCTCTTAATCTTTTTGTAACGTCAGTCGCGGCACACTAGGGGTTGCAATGTGGCTCCATTCATTTACATTAGTGAAGGAGTCAGAGAGTGACCAAATGATCTTTGCTTGGCCAACAGGAGTCCACGCTAAGGTTGTGGTAGCATTGGAGATCTTTTAACTATTTTTCAAAAGTATTAACTAGTGTTTATACATATTTGTAGAGCTTTTCAATAGTTCTAGTCACTTTGCATCCTCTGAAAAGCTGGAAGAGGCAAAAAATATTGGCAGACATTTGTCATTCTCTTTGCAGCTATCGATGGACAGTTTGCTACCATTGTCGGACTGGCCCATCAGAGTGCCAGATTATCTTTTGGTGGGCTCAGCCCCTGACATACAGTGCCTTGCGAAAGTATTCGGCCCCCTTGAAATTTTCAACCTTTTGCCACATTTCAGGCTTCAAACATAAGGATATAAAATTAAAATTTTTTGGTGAAGAATCAACAACAAGTGGGACACAATTGTGAAGTGGAACGAAATTTATTGGATATTTTGAACTTTTGTAAAAAATAAAAAACTGAAAAGTGGGACGTGCCAAATTATTCAGCCCCCTTAAGCTAATACTTTGTAGCGCCACCTATTGCTGTGATTACAGCTGCAAGTCGCTTGGGGTATGTCTCTATCAGTTTTGCACATCGAGAGACTGAAATTCTTGCCCATTCTTCCTTGGAAAACAGCTCGAGCTCAGTGAGGTTGGATGGAGAGCGTTTGTGAACAGCAGTTTTTAGCTCTTTCCACAGATTCTCGATTGGATTCAGGTCTGGACTTTGACTTGGCCATTCTAACACCTGGATACGTTTATTTGTGAACCATTCCATTGTAGATTTTGCTTTATGTTTGGGATCATTGTCTTGTTGGAAGATAAATCTCCGTCCCAGTCTCAGGTCTTTTGCAGACTCCAACAGGTTTTCTTCCAGAATGGTCCTGTATTTGGCTCCATCCATCTTCCCATCAATTTTAACCATCTTCCCTGTCCCTGCTGAAGAAAAGCAGGCCCAAACCATGATGCTGCCACCACCATGTTTGACAGTGGGGATGGTGTGTTCAGGGTGATGAGCTGTGTTGCTTTTACGCCAAACATATCGTTTTGCATTGTGGCCAAAAAGTTCGATTTTGGTTTCATCTGACCAGAGCACCTTCTTCCACATGTTTGGTGTGTCTCCCAGGTGGCTTGTGGCAAACTTTAAACGAGACTTTTTATGGATATCTTTGAGAAATGGCTTTCTTCTTGCCACTCTTCCATAAAGGCCAGATTTGTGCAGTGCACGACTGATTGTTGTCCTATGGACAGACTCTCCCACCTCAGCTGTAGATCTCTGCAGTTCATCCAGAGTGATCATGGGCCTCTTGGCTGCATCTCTGATCAGTCTTCTCCTTGTTTGAGTTGAAAGTTTAGAGGGATGGCCGGGTCTTGGTAGATTTGCAGTGGTCTGATACTCCTTCCATTTCAATATGATCGCTTGCACAGTGCTCCTTGGGATGTTTAAAGTTTGGGAAATCTTTTTGTATCCAAATCCGGCTTTAAACTTCTCCGCAACAGTATCACGGACCTGCCTGGTGTGTTCCTTGGTCTTCATGATGCTCTCTGCGCTTTAAAAAGAACCCTGAGACTATCACAGAGCAGGTGCATTTATACGGAGACTTGATTACACACAGGTGGATTATATTTATCATCATCAGTCATTTAGGACAACATTGGATCATTCAGACATCCTCACTGAACTTCTGGAGTGAGTTTGCTGCACTGAAAGTAAAGGGGCCAAATAATATTGCACGCCCCACTTTTCAGTTTTTTATTTTTTACAAAAGTTTAAAATAACCAATAAATTTCGTTCCACTTCACAATTGTGTCCCACTTGTTGTTGATTCTTCACCAAAAAATTAAAATTTTATATCTTTATGTTTGAAGCCTGAAATGTGGCAAAAGGTTGAAAAGTTCAAAGGGGCCAAATACTTTCACAAGGCACTGTATGGTAATAATGGGACTCAAGATCTAGCAGAGGACAACCCATTTTGAGCTGGTCAGGATTTACATACAGATATAACAGGATTTGGTCAAGACCCTGTTCTAGAATGTATCAGGGCTCAGCAACTGAAAGCAATATGCAGAGAGAGGTAGAGAAGAGTATATAAATGGTCGGGATCAGGGACTGAATTATCAGTCTGACCACTACAGCTAGATAAATATAAATAATCTGTAATCTAGGCAATGAGCTATAAACACTGAGGAGATATACTGAGCAGAATCTGACAAATGGAGCAAAATAGATATAGTGGAGTATTGTGTAAAACATGTCAGTTACCTTATTCTATTGGAGACTCACAGACATCACAATGCCTGCTGAAGTCGGTGGACGAAAAGTCCTGCACACACAGCTTATTCGTCCGCCAGTTTCAGTTTTAAAATGACAGTCACCCAACGGACCCCATTATAGTCAATGGGGTCCATCAGACTATGTGTGCAACCACTTTTTAAAGGGAATTTGTCAGGGCAATTTGAGACAATGAACCACCCACAGGTCCATATGGATCTGGCGTTTAGTGTCCCAAATCACCCTGTTATAATGCAATCCATGGTCACATTAAAAATAAAAAAGCTTTATACTCACCCTGCCGCTGTACTCCACGCACCTGCGCAGTTCTTCAATGAAGCCAGATGAGTACACCTCGGCTTCAGTGCGCATGCCCCGCAATTACGTAGTGAAGCCAGGGTGTCCATCTTTGACTTTACTGAAGAACAGCGCAGGCGCCGGGAGGCGTGCCAACAAAGAATCTCGTGAATAAGCCGGTCAGTTCTTGCCAAACAGCGTCGATCGGACCCTTCTCTAGGTAAATATAAAGGTTTTTTATTTTTAACGCGCCTGTGGATTGCATTACAACAGGGCGATTTGGGACACTAAATCCCAGGTCTATAAGGACCTGTGGGTGGTTTAGTGTCCCATATTGACCTGACAGATTCCCTTTAAGCAGTCTGATGGACCAGAACAACGGATACCTAACATTACTGTGAACTTAGTGTAAGATACAAGTTTAAATATGATCTTGGACTGGGTGATGTGGCCTAAAAATTAAATGGGTTTTCCCACAAATATAATTTATCCCCTATCTACACAAGAGGGGTGCATATACCCAATACTACTGTGTGACACAAGCCATAGTTGTACTTCAGCCTAACAGGGCGATTGTAGTCAGAAAATACTGGCATGGGCGCATACATAGCTATGGAGGTGTTTGTGGTTCCCAGATATTAAAAGCAGTAGAGATGTCATACACAGTGAACTGATCTTATCACCCACAAAACCAGTGCCTTTGTGTACTATCCCAAGGAACCATACCAAAACCGTTGGTCTCGCTTGGTGATATACTATATTACAACTGCCCCTATTTGGATGTATACAAACACTATGGGGGAAATTTTTCAAGTCAGGCGTTTCCTCCGCCAATCTTAATTCATTCCCACACTTGGCACCTGATGAACCTGAATTATTTAGAGTCTCCAGCCTCTTAATAATTCTGGCATATTTTGTGAGGTCCCATACTCCAAAATGGAAATTTATGCCAGCGAGGGACAGATGTAGAGATTGGGTACGGCATCAGTTTACTGGCATGAGTTATAGTAAATCTGTCAGGCCAAGGTATCCTGGCCCACCTTGATCTCCAGCCTACGTTGCCCACTTTTTTAAAAAGTGGGAAGCAGGTTGGAAAATGGAGAAAGTGGACATTTTTTGGCGCAAAAGGAAGTGTGCCATTTTTAGTGAATTGCCCCCATTACATCAGTAAAGGCCCTGTCAGGACAGGTAATGTAGCCAATGGCTAATTGTGGATATGAAGGTAAGTAAAGGAAGGAAGGGTGGAGAAGGAAAGAAGAGAAACATACAGATCAGCACCCCAGGGAAGATCCTTAGGCAAAAGACTGCCAAGTACTGTATTATACCTTATTCCCCTACATTAACCTTGTACACCCCTAACCCCTAATCCATAGAACCCCATATCCCTGCTACTCTCCATATCTCCAGAGGGACAGTAAGAAGTGCCATGTGTGTATTTACTATTCATGTATGTGTGTAGAGTGCGTCTCTGTATGGTACATGGGTGGGTAAGGTGATTTACTGTGATAACTGGGCTGTAGTATCAATATGATTATATTGCTCCCATATTGTTATTCTCTATATGCACTGACATATCTTGATATTATACAGTATTTTGTAGTTATATTGTGTGATAGTGTACGTGAACAGGGCAAGGTAATCCTAATTCACCTAAAACGGGAAAGGTTTATTCTGATTTCATGTCAGATAGTGAGAAAAACATGCATATGTGTCTTTTTATATAGTGTATGTAAACTGTTGGTTTCAACTGTATCTGCCTGAGACATAACTCCATGTCAGGTTTTACAGCAATCCGTCAATGAGTGTATAGGGAGGACTGTCAATCATCAAGGAGGCCCCCATGACTAGACGTTTGCTCCTAAGCGTAGAACAAACAAGTATATAGTATACATATACTGAATCTTTTCCCATAAAACTACACATCAGCTCCACCTGCTCTATAATGTAATCTAATCTATACATACTGCCTGCACATTACATGGCCTTTTCAATGTAACAATCTAATTGGTTCCAAATTCAGCAATTTCACAATAAGGGTCAGAGCCTCATTTATTTCTGTAACAGAGGTCTAAATCTGTGTGGACAGTGATGTCTATTTCCATAAATGCCATGTGAATAAAAGCGCTGCACAATATAGGGATGCATTAAAAACCTAGAATGATAACAGGCATAGTAGTAGTTATTTCATAATCTCCATTTACTAGATTTTTGTAAACAGCAGGTGGCGCACTTTCTCTACTAATATAGTGCGATTCAGAGCTCGGTATAGTGAACTCATCTAAAGCTTACACTGAAAATGTAAGTAGTATAATGTTGTACCATGTTAGCCATTGAAAGTAGTGGAAGAGTGAAGAAATCAGGCGATACCTTTTAGAGGCTAATTGAGTATATCTGATAAGTCAAATATACTCAGTTAGCCTCTAAAAGGTATCGCCTGATTTCTTCACTCTTCCACTGAAAATGTAAGTTATTAAAGTGCTTTTGACTATCTTACCATGGCAGTTTTATTGAGTCATAAAAGGGTGGTGTCTATATACTATACAGAGAAATTGTAAACATCTACCTGCAATGAGGTTATCTAAGGAAATGTCTATAATTTATTATACCAAATTCGTCATTGTGTTAATTATTACATAAATTGCACCAATTTTATTACAGTTCGTAAATTCATGCATCCAACGATGCTATCGACAAATCTCTCCTGAACTATATTAGAAAATTGCAGAACTTTTCATTACACGTTTTTTAAATGGTCAGTACAAGCGAATATAAGTAACTTTGTAACGTATCATATCAGAGAAAAATATTTCTTTCCTCACTTACCCTGCTCTTTTCCTTCCACATCCTTCTAAACTGACATTTACTTTGAAACCTCTGGTGAATTCCTCTTGTGTGTCAATACAAACTACAGCTCATGGAAGCACCAAATTGCAAGTGACCATATTAGTTTATGGAAGAGAAAAGCAGAGGTACAGGCAAACAATGGCTGGTGGAGATAATAGTAAGTTTTCTATCTCACCCAAAGTACTTTGATAATATCTGAACTGTTCAGTACTTCTCTATTACATCCGCCATGCTGTTTATAAGTGACTATAGGGCGGTTAGGGAGCAGAATCTCATATGCAGTGTATAGTAGACATCATAGATGTCATTCTCAACCCATCAATTCAGGGACAACCGAAAATTAGAGCCTAAAGAGGGGAAAATGGTTAAAATTCAAAATAGAAGTTACATAATGTCCACATATAGTGTTATTACTTATGTACACCCATATGGCAGCTTATGCTGAAAGGTTCGATTTTTGTATTCTTTTTAAAGGCTTTTTTTTTCCTGATTCGGGCTATTCATTTTTGTTAGAAAGATTCTTAGGATGATAAGAAACCCGGCAGCAAATGTTTAAAGGGATTTTCCGGGCAAAATTTTTTTTTTAAAAAAAAGGTCAGTTAGTGTTATTAATTGGTTAATAAGTGCACCCAAATACCTTTAGCAGTGTTTTGAGTGATTTCTGTGTTTCTCTGGGAGCTCCTGTCATCCTCTACATTTGTTTACATGGGTAGCTTCCTGTTCTTTTATTCTACAACTACCATGATGCATTGCAATTCACTCACACTACCTCCCACTCTCATTCCCTCCCTCCCCCTCTCTCTCTCACTCCTCACACCCCCCTCCCTGTTTCCCTAGCTAGCCCGCCCACTACTAGCCCTTCCTAACTAACTCAGCCCACCCCATCATACTTATCTGTCTTCCTGTCCAGATCTTCTGGGCACAGGAGATCACGTCTTTCTGCGAGGCCGACTCCTCCTCCTCTTGCCGTATGCTAACGCAATAGAGCCAGAGTGGCGGCAGCCGGCAGACGTCAAGAAGAGGAGGAGCCAACCACAAGAAGGAAGTGATGTTCTGTGTCCAGAAGATCTGGACAGGAAGACAGGTAAGTTTGATGGGGTGGGGGCTTAGAAATGGTGACATTCCGTTTCAGGAAACAGGGAAACATAACGTCAACGGAAAATGTGCCTGGAGCGGTCACTGCCCCAGCGATTTGGGTAAATTTACATTTATGGTAAAGTGAGTAAGTTAGAAGTTAGGCGGGGGGAAGGTGTTTAGCTTAGTTTAGAAATATGATTTTAGCCCAGACAACCCCTTTAAGCCCCCTGTTCAAGTATTCAATATAATTGAGGGCTTTAATCCTACTTTATAACTATAAGGTACAGATATATATCAATATGCTATTGCACTGCTCATGTTTTATTTATCATGTAAGTAAATGGTGAATCTCCCTTGACCTACCATTAAACTTATACGCTCAGCTTGGCCTAATTCAATGACTGCTGCCATACACGTTTCTTTAAAAATCCTCATATCCATTTCCCTCCTGATATGCTAGCAGGTTGATAATCGGTACATTTTGAGATTGACTCTCTCCCCCTGTAGGCTTCATGTACATGACCATTTTTTCAATCCTAGTGTTATCCTTTTTTCACCATTCCATTGTTTTCAATGGGTGGTTCAGACCCGTGAAAACGGATCTTAATAGGACATGCTGAAAAATAATTGGAGCAAACACACCGAGTGGAAGAAACTCGAATAATATCCCACATACTCCTGTGAGATGCCCTCTGTTGGCAGGAAGATATATTACAGAGTGATGGAGAATTTTTTTCTTTAGCCTTGTTAACCAATCTAGCTGTCTGCTGATACCATTTTTAGTGGAAGAGTGAAGAAATCAGGCGATACCTTTTAGAGACTAACTGAGTATATTTATAAGTAAGCTTTCAAGAGTACTGGCTCTCTTCTTCAGACATGGTGTTATACAAGAACTGAAAATTCACAGATTATTTATACTCTATACACATGATCTTCAAAGGATTTTAGAGTCCTTAAAAAAAAAAAAAAAAAAATGCACTCTAAGTAGAGAAGTTATTTACAACAGGTCAAAAAACAATCTGGAAAGTTGTGGTGCGTGACAGAAGGATCTGTTATCTGTTTGCTATCAGGTGGTGATTTGTGACTCTCACAGTTCATACATAGTGTGACATGAAGCTGGCATGAATATTAAGTCCAAATTGCAGAGTTTGAAATTTTTGCATAAACTTGTATTCCGATTCTTTCCTTTCCTCCTGCGTCTTAAAATGTCCCATTAAAACCACAACCCGCAAATCTTCAATAGAGTGGTTTTCTCCGGAGAAATGTGCAGCCACTGGGAGATCTGTTCTGCTGTTATTAATGTTGGATCTGTGTGAGTTCATTTGCTGATTAAGTCTCTGCCCTCTTTCCCCCACATAGAGGCCTGTGGTGGGACATTGCACACACATTATGAGGTACACCACATTGGAAGACCTGCAGGAGAATGTCCCCCTAATTCTGTGCACCTGTTGTGACTGTGGGATAGGTACACTGTCAGCGGTGTGGATGTGCTTGCAGGTCATGCACCTTTTTTGTAGGCAAGGTGAGGTGCCATTTTCAGTTGTGGCCTTCAGGGCACTCCGGACAATAATATGCCTCAGGTTTGGTGGTTGTCGAAAGGAAAGGAGAGGGGGGACTGGAAATACCATTTTTAGGCATATATAACATGCTGGGGAGTAAAAATGACCATTGTTTCTGAATTACACTTCAAGCAGTGTATCTATTCTCTGTAAACATTAACATCCTCTACCAGGATACACTAACAACCTCACCCCATATATATCCAAGGGCAATGCACATACACGCTATGCCATGTAAATACAGGTGAGGCAAACAACATACAATCTTGAAGCAAAAGCTAAACAACAAACACAAATAAATAACGCTAAGTTCACACTAGTGTTTGAGTCTCAGTACGAGACTCCATCCCTCATTCCGCTTAAATTAGACAGAGAGAAAAGGTCTACAAAGGGAACTTTTCTCTCTGCCATTTTTGGCGGAAACCTGGCAGACCCCATTATAGTCTATGGGGTCCGCAGGCTTCCGCGTAAAACCGCTTTTTAAGCGGTTTCCGTTTTTCAGGTCCCCAAGGATGGAAACCCAAACGCTAGTGTGAACCTAGCATAAAAGTCTGAGGCCACTAAAAGCCAAATGAAGCAAAGCATGATCTAGAGCAGGAGGGGCAGTCTGATCTTCTACTGTACTAGAACTTGCAGGTATACTTGGACAGTATTATCAAGCTAGTAATTCAAAAGTGATCATAGCAATAGGGAATGGAAGTAATCCAAAAATAAGATGGACAACAGAGTTGGGCGGACTCAGCAGAATATGAGAGGATTCTCTGGTGAGCCAGACTGACACATTTGGGTGAATTTATTAACCTATCTACGCTAGTTTTCTGGTATAGATGAGTGTTAATGTGGCACATCTTTGACTCACGGATCTTTCTTGCACCAAAGATGCACTACATTGTTCATCCTGTACCCCACTTGCCACTTTTTGCTAAAGTGATTGGAGCAGGTCTGACAGAAAGGTGGGCCAGGGTGGGGAAGCCATGGCACAAGATATGTATTATAACACACACCAGAAAATTGGAATGAGTTATATATGGCCCAGAACTTATTACTAATTCAGACACGTCTCGCGGCAATGGGAAGTCCAAAACGCCAGTCTTAATAAATTCCCCACACTGATTGTAAAGTGTTAATAGTATTTCAACTTTATTTTCTAATGTGTAGGAGAAACTATACTAAACATGATTGTAATATTCTTTATTAGATGATTTTGTCAACTTTTATTAAAGGCCTCAAAATCAGCACCAGCACAAGCCCCTGCTCGATCTTGCTGTGGACTCTGCAGCTGATCAGCCATAGTACCCGCAGCTTTAGACACTCGGCTGATCAGCCCCATTCATCTGGAGCTAAACAGCAAGTGAAAAGCTGGAGGGCTGGAAAATGAAGAGAAATCTGAGGTGGAAATCTGCTTCAATTCCTCTTCATTTTCAGCCATGTGAATGGCTCCTTACGTTGACTGCCAGTAATGATCACCAACAGCCTGATTTAAAGGGGGGTTTTGCAGGTTTATTAATTGATGAACTACCCTTAGAATAAATGTGATGCCCGTGAAGTAGGAGCATTTCTGCTGATCTGTGCGGGTCCTCGGAATCAGACCACTGCTGATCTTCAGATGAAGAGCTATCCTGAGGATACGTCATCAATTAACAATGCCCAGAAAACACCTTTAGGCTAAGGCCCCACGTAGTGAGCTGCAGCCAAAAAGCAACGGAAACGCATTGTGGTTTTTCCCACAGCGCTTTTCACAGAAAGTCTGTAGAGTTTTCCTCTGTGGACTTTCTGCTTCAATTATACCTATATGGAAACGCCAGCATTTCCGTAGGTATAATACACATGCTGCGATTTACAAAAATGCAACGGTTTTATAAATCGCAGCATGTTTGCTGTAGATATTTTCTGCAATGTGTGGATGGGAATAGCCAGAATCTGATCGGGGACTGTAAAACGTCACAATTTTTGCTGAGGCGTTTAGACTACGTGGGGCTTTGGCCTTAAAGAGGTCTAAGCCTTTACTTTTATTAGTGTTTGCCTATGTATTTCCTTCAGGGTCAGACTGCAAAAGAAAAAAAAACAGCCCTGGCTGACAAATGAAACATACATTTATCAAGCACATACACTCACTGTGTGCAAATATATATACTTACACATATATGTACACTTAGGGTCCTATTACACCTGCCAACGCAGACAAAGATTGAGCACTGATCAGTGGTAAATGTGTTTGCATTGCCTGCCAGCCCAATATGTTTGCTGATTTCTCAACAGTTGGTGAAGTTTATCCATCTCCCTACCAGTGAGTAAATGATAGCACTTGACTTATTCACATTCATAATCTTTTCATAAAGGTAACAACCACTATGAAAAGAATTGTGAATGAGAATAAGTCAAGTGCTGTCATCTACTCACTGATGATTCACTGACCACAAGTGACATGCCAGCAGGCAGTGCCAGTAGGTTTTCCATTTTATGGCCATAATTGATTTTTTAAAAGGGACATGCCTTTTTCACAAATACGTCTTAGTAGCATTACAGCTTTTGTTGTGATCTGTGACCTGTTGGATGCTGGGATCATTTGCTTAGGTATTGGATGACTACCCCTTTTGTGTAAACACCTCTTTTTGATACCACCTGTGACTCCATCCTATATTGAACTGTCATTTCTGTATATTCATATAGAGTAATTTGCATTTCCCACTTCAAGGGTACCTGAGGTTTCATCAAAAGTTTAATTATCTTGCTGAATGGTCTGTTCTCTGGCTATATAAGCCTTCATACGTGGTGTCTTATCAGTTTTTCTGCTGCTAATAGCCCCATTATAGCTTTGGCAGGGGGTATGTACAATATAGAGCAGTCTGCTCCCCCCACCCCAGACTCTCCTTACACTCATTGTGAGTTTTGATGCTACGTTCACACTAGCGTTCAGGTCTCTGTCGTTCGGGTCCACATGGGGACCCGAAAGACAGAGAGCCTGTCCACTTAAAAAGCGGTTACCGGGTTTCTCTCCGCTGGTTTCAATATAAAACCAGCGGAGAGAAAATTCCTTCTTGCAGGACTTTTCTCTCCACCAATTTTAGGTGGCATCTGCGGTGGAGAAGCCGCAGACTCCTCTCTGAGCAGTATACAAACTGGGAGCACAGTGCAGCAAAGCTGTGTGTAAACTTGCAGAGGCTGTGAAGAGTGATCAGTCCTTCTCCCTCCACTTCCTGTGTTCCATTTTGAGCCTGTTGGTTTCTATAGGCAGAACTTCCCTAGTAATAGGGAGTGAACAGCAAATTATAGAGAAGGGAGACATCTAGTGGCAGGGACTTTATAGAGGTTTATCAGGCAGAAAACAGCAACATTTATTAATAAAACGCATTACACTTTGTTCCAGAATCACATGCTCTATTAAATGTGACTGAGTTGTCTGAAATGTCTATGACCATTTACGTGTAAATCCAGTGCAGCTAAATAAATTGTCCTAACCATTTTAATGAAATAACAGTTATTGAAAATAGTTCCTTTAAAAAAAGATAGCACCAAGAACAACACAACAGCACCTGGCCAAAGAGAAATAAGAGATGAGCTGTAATAGAAATATTTAACACCAGAGGGTGACATAGCACCTCAGAGAAAGAGCTGCTATTGTAGAACATGAAATGACTGCACAGAAGGAAGATTGTTAAAAAGGAAACAAAATATTCATATGACCCTGAATATAAATTACAGAATTTGTCCTAACAGTCAGAAATTTCTGGTGGTCAACCCATATAAGTCATGTCTTTTCACAGATAAAAAACAGTGGCGTGTTGAATGATATCTTAATGGTAGAGATGGTTTAAGACCATTGATATTTTCCCTTCATTGTTGATGGTATTAAAATGCAAGTGTGTCTATTATTTTCAAAAATGCTGGTACATAATGGAGAATAGCCATGGCATTCAGTTTATTGGGTTCACAAATTGCATACAGTTACATTAAAGGGGTATTCCAGCTTTAGGTAGTTTTCATGCATCTACTGAATAGGGGATTTGACTGCTGAGATTCTCACCGATCACCAGGGAGTCTCAAATCTGTCTACAATATCACCTGTGAATAGGAGATAAATGCTTTAGTCTGGAATACCCCTTTAACTAAGCTCAAGAACACCCATTCTAAGTAAATATTCCTTAGAAAAAGGCTGATTAGGAGTATGGGAAAGCTGGGTGATAAACACAGTGGGATATGTACTGGTTGCCATGGTGGTTCTCACTTTACTTTTCTGGGAAGGAATAAAGCTAAGAAACTGATATGTTTATCCATTTTCTACCCCCTGTTTTCCTTTTGTTACAAGTATATCAGTAAAAGGGTTTCTATACGTTGTGTAAGTATCACTTTGTATATTTGCACAACAGCACTTTGCTTCTTGAGAACCAGAAAGACTCAAATATTACTTAGTACACAAAATAGTTAAATGGTTTCATCATCTGGAGGTGAGACAGACCTTCCCCCGCCTGCTGGGACTGCTGGGAGTTATGCACTAGGTTATGTGTGAGCTTCTTTCAGTATAATAAGTAGCTGGTAATGCAGCAAATGACACATGGACGTCTGTGATTGGTGGATGGGCCTGCGCCCGCCATGCCGAGCTGCCCAGTTTAATTCAGATTACCTTCTAATCCCTGAGTTTCTTCCATTGCTGAGGTGTGGGTGGAGAGACCTGCTGTCTCCTATCCGCTCCATTTGCCTAGTAAGTGTCACTGAGGAAGTAGACGGCTTATTCTGTTTGCTTATGTGACAAGCTCTATGGTAACATAAGAAATATATTTGTATTTTAGTCAATGAATTCCCTTTCCGATCTTTGCATATATCAGTATGACATTTGTGCACCTACAGGTACATTTTATATCTCCAGTACTAATAGATGGAAGCTAAATTACTGCACATATTGTCCTATGGACTTGGTTGTGATGTTAGATATGGTGACACATATGGTGCCTCCAATATGGCTGCTCATAGGGAAGAAGAGAAGACTGGTGGAAGATGCGGCAGAATTATTAAGAGGCTCTGGCTGTAATAATACTGGTGCACCACAGGAGGCGCTATATGAGCCAATTAAAATCTAAGCCATTCAAGTTCTGGAATAGATTTCAGGTATAACTCATGGAAAAAGTGGTGATCAGGTCAAAAAAGTGGCATATTTTTGTCATATTTTTTTGGTGCAGACAGCCATGTGCCAAAACTGAGAAAAAGAAAAAAAAATAATAAAACTGGCGTGATATCTTAAATAAAGTCCCCCCTTCCTTTTCTACATTCTAAGGAAAATAAAATTAAAGGGTATTCCAGCAAAAACCTCTCAATCCGCCTTTTTCCTGGTTCCAGCTCTCAGCCTGTTTCTTGACTCTGGTCTCCTGGTTCCTGTATCCTTGTACCTGGGATCTCCTGGTTCCTGTATCCTTAATAATAATAATAATAACTTTATTTATATAGCGCCAACATATTCCGTAGCACTTTACAAATCTAAGGACACGTGAGACATTGCGATGTGACAAAGAAATAAACATATCAAACAATAGGAGTGAGGGCCCTGCTCGCAAGAGCTTACATTCTATCCTTGTACCTGGGATCTCCTGGTTCCTGTATCCTTGTACATGGGATCTCCTGGTTCCTGTATCCTTGTACTTGGGATCTCCAGGTTCCTGTATCCTTGTACCTGGGATCTGGTTCCTTGCTGCCTTCCTGGCTCTGACTTCTGGCCTCGCCCTGGACTTTTTGCTTGTCTGCTCCTTCCAGTACCACATTTCAGTCTGGTCCTCCTGATTCTGGACCATGACTCACTCTGGCCATGCTCTAGTCTAGTCCTCCTGGCTCTGCCCACAGGTCTATTTGCCAATGCTCTAGTCTGGTCCTCCTGGCTCTGCCCCACAGGTCTATTTGCCAGTGCTCTAGTCTGGTCCTCCTGGCTCTGCCCCACAGGTCTGTTTGCCAATGCTCTAGTCTGGCCCTCCTGGCTCTTTCCCACAGGTCTATTTGCCAATGCTCTAGTGTGGTCTTTCTGGCTCTGATCCAGGGCTCAGTCCCTAACCATCCTCTTATCTCATCCTTTGGTCTGCCTGTTCGCTTTCCTTATAATGGCCTACAGGTGTGTCTGACTTTCAACTGACTATTCTGGAGGTTGCTACTTGGGACCATCCTGAAGCAAAATCCATATCTACTTGTGGGAGCAAAGAGTGAAAGCCAAGCGATCGCTTAGATTATGCACCCTTATCTTGTCTGTACCAAATGAACCATAGCCTTAAACGTGAAGAAAGGAATACCCCTTTCAGGTTTCTTTCTAGTCAAGTGATGAAAGACGCTCACAATAACTCCACATAACAGTGACCATAGATATAAATATACATATATTTCAGCTATAACCTCGGGTCAATGTAGAGCATTACATAACACTGCCATATAGAATTCCCAGAATGACTGTATATTGTCTATTTTTTAATGACATTTGGTCTTGAAACTATGTGTAAGAGACAGCCAATGTTGTCCTAAGCTTCATTTGTCTGTATAAACTGTTAATGTTGAATGTATTTCTGTGATTCTGTTCCTTTAAGACAGCAGCCATTGTAATTGTGACATGATGCTGGAGTGAGACCCCCCCCCTTTTATGTCAGCCTGCCTGTTCTGCAGACAGAGTGTGAGCAGAGCAGCAGGAAGTGACGAGACAGAGAGCAGCAGCCATCTTGGCAAGTGTTGTATTGAACTGGTGTGGAGATTTTTCTGTACAGCTAAGCTGTATCTTGGTCCAGAGACAAACAGAGTGTAAAGAGACAACAGGACTAGTGAGTCCACGTGAAAGGAACTGTGCTCAGTGGCTGATCAGTGAGACTGACATTGTGACTGTGTATATGGATACCACAGATAGAGACTCGCAGTGCTGTTGATGTACTGGACAGCACCTGCTAAACCCCGGCTTACAACCCAGCTCAGTGTATGGATTCGGCAGGACTGTCAGTGTGCTGAGTGGAATCTGCTGTTGGATTACATTGCATTCATTGGGTTTCCCTGTTAAAGAGGACTTCATTTCTCCCAAGATCCTGATAACAGTGAGGAGAGGACGCTTCACTATAAAAGAAAGGAACGACTTTGGGCCCCACCGCGCGCTTCTATGGACTGTAAGCGGTCCACCTGGACCACTGGGGAAAAGGGGGTGCACCCAAATGTGATGTCAGGGTCAGTTAGGGATAGTTTTGAGTATATTGTTCATTCAGTGTCCATACTGCAGAAGTGGACAGAGTAAAAGTAGAAACCATTGCAGAATTTGCCTTGAAATTGTTCATGCTATATTGTATATTTTGCTTGTCTTTATCCCTGTCATTTTACCTTCAAATAGCCTTTATTAACTTATAGTAAATATATATTCTTTTCTTGAACTACCGCGTGTGCGTTCATTTCTGGTTGCGGAGTCCAAACCACCTGCCTTGCTCTCGGTTCACATATGAATTAGGTCTAAACAGAGACTTTGTTTTGCTTTGCGTTCTTTTCGTCTGATAATGTGACGTTTTCATCCTAACATTCCTTCAGTTTCTGTAACAGGCTGGGAAAACCACAGCTTAGCGTGCCAGCTGCACTGCTGTCTGTGAAAAACAGTTTTTCCTTAAAATTACCATAAATGGAAACTTTGAAATATTTACTTTTACTTTGCTAATAAAATGTTTCCATTAACATAAATTGTACGTAATAAACATATGATGTTCTCAGAAATAAGGTTTTTTATTATTAATATTATTATTAATATTGTTAGCACATCACATAAAGTGATGACATATTACACATATTCATATCATCAGCAATTACAGTAACTGCTAATAGAGGCCAACCTGATGCTCCTGGGGCTCAAAGCTAAATCCGTAATGGGCCCCCCCCCCCCCGAGTGCCATTTATAAGACTGATGTCTTCTTACTTGGCAGGGGGCCTTAGGGCAACTGCTGCCTCTGCACCCACAATAACTACGCCCTGATCTTTGAATGTTGGATTATAAAAACAGAACTATGTGATACAATGTTTATCTAAGAATAAGTCCTAACCTCTACTTCCCTTTCTATTCAGAGAAGCAAATACAATATCAGGAAACTATCAGGAGGAAACACAAATATCTGACTGTTTTGGATGGAAGAATATGGAAGCCCTACATGCGTGTGGATTAGCACATGTTCTAAGTATTTTTTGGGGTAAAATATCTGTGTATTGATCTCTCTTAACTGTTTGCACAGTATTGACATGGCTATACCCCATCTTGTGGGCTGCACCATTCTCAAATACAAGCTATCTTTAAGAGTATGCCTAGCTCCCCTCCACTGAAATGAAAAGAATCTTGACAAACCTTCTTAGAATGAGCCAAGTCACTGTATGTCTGGCTACTTCTGGGAATTGTCTGCCAAGGGTTTCTGTGTTTGGCAGCTCATTTAGAAGAAATTTACTATTACGCAGCACCCACTCAAATAAATGGGCAACCATATAATATATGTTTTTGTTGAGTACACCAGAGCAGGAGGCACTCCTTGCAGTAGTGAATCAGTTGGCTCCATAATGCGATTGGTGTACGTCCATTAGGCTGTAGGTCATATGACTCAGATTACACAAGTCTATCGAAGTCTATGGAGAGGAGAGGGGGAGGAGTGAGCAGGAGGTAAGATAAGAAAGACAAACTAAAGACTGGAGCTAAATAGGTGCTTTCTATCACAACCAAAGCACTTTACTCACATCAGTGCAGGTCATAACTTCTCTATATAGGTCCTGCATGGTCCTGGGGCTGTTTCTGAGTGAGAGACAGAGAGACAAAGTTATAGAGCAGATTCTCCTGTACTTACTGTGTGCAGTATATGGCAGCTAGTCTCCATTCATCAGTTCAAAGAGGAATGCAAAGTACAGATAGAGTCCACATTAGGGACAATTGCTAAAAACTGCAAACTGTACCCAATATAATGGCTAGATGTAGTGTTACTTCTAATGTACACACACTGCACTATTTATGCTAAGTTTATGGAACACTTTAACTTTGTTTTATATGTTTTGTTTCAATTTTCATAATTTTCATGAACTTTGCTGTCCGTCTTGCATCCAAATAGTTGAACAAATTTGGAAATGGATGTTATTGTCCCTCATGTGCATTCCGGTGTCAGTATTATTTATGCATTATGTGGCAGTATGCACTGTATTCTATTATTTTGAAATTTTTTATAGTAATGCTGCCCACTCCTTTACCTATCTGAAAGGGGATATCCCATGACTTATTTTAATAAAAAATATGCTAATTTGCAGTGTTTCTGGCATAAAAATACCCTATTTCATCATTTCTTCCTTCTATGTGTCAGCCTTGATGTACAGTGCTGGCCAAAAGTATTGGCACCCCTGCAATTCTGTCAGATAATACTCAATTTCTTCCAGAAAATGATTGCAATCACAAATGCTTTGATAATAATATCTTCATTTATTTTGCTTGCAATGAAAAAACACAAAAGAGAATGAAAAAAAAGTCAAATCATTGATCATTTTACACAAAACTCCAAAAATGGGCCGGACAAAAGTATTGGCACCCTCAGCCTAATACTTGGTAGCACAACCTTTAGACAAAATAACTGCGAACAACCGCTTCCGGTAACCAACAATGAGTTTCTTACAATGCTCTGCTGGAATTTTAGACCATTCTTCTTTGGCAAATTTCTCCAGGTCCCTGAGATTTGAAGGGTGCCTTCTCCAAACTGCCATTTTGAGATCTCTCCACAGGTGTTCTATGGGATTCAGGTCTGGACTCATTGCTGGCCACTTCAGAAGTCTCCAGTGCTTTCTCTCAAACCATTTTCTAGTGCTTTTTGAAGTGTGTTTTGGGTCATTGTCCTGCTGGAAGACCCATGACCTCTGAGGGAGACCCAGCTTTCTCACACTGGGCCCTACATTATGCTGCAAAATTTGTTGGTAGTCTTCAGACTTCATAATGCCATGCACACGGTCAAGCAGTCCAGTGTCAGAGGCAGCAAAGCAACCCCAAAACATCAGGGAACCTCCGCCATGTTTGACTGTAGGGACCGTGTTCTTTTCTTTGAAGGCCTCTTTTTTTTTTCCTGTAAATTCTATGTTGATGCCTTTTCCCAAAAAGCTCTACTTTTGTCTCATCTGACCAGAGAACATTCCTCCAAAAAGTTTTTGGCTTTCTCAGGTAAGTTTTGGCAAACTCCAGCCTGGCTTTTTTATGTCTCTGGGTCAGAAGTGGGGTCTTCCTGGGTATCCTACCATAGAGTCCTTTTTCATTCAGACGCCGACGGATAGTACGGGTTGACACTGTTGTACCCTCGGACTGCAGGGCAGCTAGAACTTGTTTGGATGTTAGTTGAGGTTCTTTAGCCACCATCCGCACAATCTTTTGTTGAATTCTCTCGTCAATTTTTCTTTTCTGTCCACATCTAGGGAGGTTAGCCACAGTGCCATGGGCTTTAAACTTCTTGATGACACTGCGCACGGTAGACACAGGAACATTCAGGTCTTTGGAGATGGACTTGTAGCCTTGAGATTGCTCATGCTTCCTCACAATTTTGCTTCTCAAGTCCTCAGACAGTTCTTTGGTCTTCTTTCTTTTCTCCATGCTCAATGTGGTACACACAAGGACACAGGACAGAGGTTGAGTCAACTTTAATCCATTTCAACTGGCTGCAAGTGTGATTTAGTTATTGCCACCACCTGTTATGTGCCACAGGTAAGTAACAGGTGCTGTTAATTACACAAATTAGAGAAGCATCACATGATTTTTCAAAGGGTGCCAATACTTTTGTCCACCCCCTTTTTTATGTTTGGTGTGGAATTATATCCAATTTGGCTTTTTGACAATTCTTTTTGTGGTTTTCCATTGACGACAAATTAAATGAAGATATTATTACCAAAGCATTTGTGATTGCAATCATTTTCTGGAAGAAATAGAGTATTATCTGACAGAATTGCAGGGGTGCCAATACTTTTGGCCAGCACTGTAGCTGCTAACGTGTGCTGTCCAGGATGAGGTCTGAGTAGAATCAGCCTCCTTTGGCTTCTGGCAGTAAGCAATATAGTCCCTACTTAATTTACTTGCAAAAGGATTCTTCTTGACTATATTGACAGCTCTCAAGGCAGAAACCTACTTCTCTGCTCTAACAAATGATCACTACATAGAAACCTAGCTGTGGGCAGAGTGACTGAGCATGCATGTCCACCGACTCTCAATTCAGTAGCTGGACTTGCACATTGCTATGCACTTTGAATACAAGGTGGCGCCATACCACATAAAGAAATGTCATAGATGTTCACTGGATCAGAAGTTTAACTTTAATAATAATAATAATAAGTTTATTTATATAGCGCCAACATATTCCGTAGCACTTTACAAATCAGAGGACACATGAACAGACAATATGAGACATTACAATGTGACAAAGAAATAAACATATCAAACAATAGGAGTGAGGGCCCTGCTCGCAAGAGCTTACATTCTATGAGGAGATAGTGGGACACAAGAGGTCAGAGGGCTTGTTTGCTACCATGGTCCAGCCATCTTTTCATTTTCCTACACCACCCCCTCTGCTAGTTCCCATCCACTTCTCTTGTTTCTTTTATAATGCAGCTTAAAAAGCACGAAATTGTAAAGCAGGGAATTTGAAAATTGAAAATTAGAAATAGAAAATTGGCATACAATTGATTCCCACTTTCTGTTGTCATTGGCTAAATATACAGTATGTTGTTAGTAGCTGGGATTCTCGCGTAAAAAAAAAAAGGATGTCTATTTTCAGAAAACCATACCGTGCCACCCACTATGCAGTCTCCTTGGCATTGATTTCTCTTTTTTTCAGTGGAGGCCTCCTGTGTGAGGGAACTCCATTGTGATCTCCATCATAATTCTATTTTTGAAGGATTTTTCCCTTTACTATTCCACTTCCATTACAAGCACTAGGCAGAGAACGGCAAAACCTTACATAGGAATTAAATTCAGATGTAGAAATGTAATGTTTTTTTTTTTCCATTATATTAATGAAATTTTATTTGTGAGTCACCAACAAAAAAAAAAAAACATGAAGGTTCCAATTGTGAGACCATGAAGTCTGAGGTTAATGTCAGGACCAATAAACTCTTAACTCTGGAAGCGTACTTTACGTTGAGAAAAGTAATGGCCTGAGCATTTGTCTGTGAGAGCGATGGGAACATCTTATTTTATGGGAAGCTGGCAGCAAGGAACAAGTGAAAGTGTTATATTGTTCTGGACAGACACTGAAGCTTTGTATGCTATCACTGCGGAGAAGTTCAAGGTTATTTCACATCTGAGTCAGTGTCTTATCAATCTTCTTAATTAGTTTTTAAAGGGAGTATACGCCACAAAATTCGCTCCTTAGCCACTTATATGTGCATAGCGGACATACCATTTTTGGATCAAAGTGCAAACTTGCTGCCGAATAAATCCATTTTTAATCTGTTTGTAAATGAGGTGCGGTTGCTCCTACTAAAGCACCTATTGTAGACTGTGACATTTAATGGGAGTCTGTCATCAGACCCCAGCATATCAACCCAGCCCCTCAGATAGATAAGTTAGGGTCACCTGAACCAAACAGTGTTTTCCCCTTGTGAATCGTTGTCTCTGTTGCTGAGATATCGCTGGCCTTGTCAATATGAGCTCTTTGGAGCAATTGGGGCATTGTCACTGACTACTTTGGAGCAACGACAATGCCCTCATTGCTCCAAAGAGCTAATTTGCATATCAACAAAAAAGGCGACAACTTGGCAACGGAGGCACTGATTCACAAGGGGCACACACCATTTGATTCAGATGACCCAAACCTATCTGGTGACAGACTCTATTTAAATAAAAAGACTTACCAAGAGAGGATTGCTCCAGTGAAACCAGATGTTGGGGACTGTATGCACGGTGAATCCGGCTGTCCTGGCTTCTTTTTGAGAACTTTGAATTTGACAGGAGCAGCAAAGATGAGATCGGTGACAACTTTGGACTCGTCTCTTTGTGAGTGTTAGGGCTTTTGTTAAATACCTCAGACAGAAACAATGGTAGACTTGGCCCTGTCCCAACTTTTGTGAGACATGTTGCTGCCATCAATTTCTAAATGAGTTCTTTTAGTCAAATGAAATGGAAAAATTATATGTGTTCTATGGTTATATCAGATTTCCAAATCATTGCAATCTTGTTTTCTTTACATTTTACTTTGGATTTTTTTTACGTGGAATTTTTAGGAATTGGGGTTGTATGTTGTAAAGCTGAAAAAAGACATCCATCCAGTGCAGTCTATTCTCCTATAAAGAAGAGAAGAGGATAAAGCTTCCATAGGGCCGAAGCCATTTTTTCATCTTGGAGAAGAATTCCTTACCAATTCAAATCTGCAAGTAGATAAAATCTCTGGATTAACAACCCTTTTCTCTTGCAGTTCTTGAGTCCTAGGTTCCTATTCGACCAAGGACAACATCTGCAAGGAGTTTGTATGTTCTCCCCATATTTGCATAAGTTTTCTTTGGGTACTCCGATTTCCTCCCATACTCCAAAGACATACTGATAGGGAATGTAGATTGTGAGCTCTATATAGGACAGTGATTGACAAAGTATGTAAAGCGCTGCAGAATATGTTGGCGCTATACAAGTAATCAAAATAAATAAGACTGTTTGTTACATAGAGTCCATCTCCATGTTCTCCTCACACACAGAAATCTATGAAGAGGGGAGGGGGAGTAGGCTGCTGTTGATTCTTTTATTGCAGTGTAGTACTTTATCTGGAAGATATAGCAGTATCAAAGAAGCTATCTCTCACTCACAAAGTAGCAAAGTGTATCAGCAATTATGTATGCGTTTTTTCAACAGCCTCTTTTTCTCCTTTCTCTCTTCATAGGCTTGTATGTAGAAAGTAATTCAGCTATAAAAGTGGGGAAGGAAACATATTTCTTTAATAATACATATTACAAAATTTGTATATTCATCTGCACTATTCATTTATGCAGAGTTGCTTATAACTGGGGCTATACTTTAAGAAAGACAATGTCCTCTGGCAGAGAGTTCCATAGTCTCATTGCTCTTACAGTAAAGAATCTTCTTCTATGTTGGTGTAAAAAAACTTTTTTCTTTTAGACACAGTGGATGCCTCCTTGTCATAGTTACAGTCTTTGGTTTTTAGTGGCTCTTTAGAGAGATTTCTGTGTTGATATCGCCATAATTAACATATCTATTACAGCTGCTATGGGGACCAACAACTAAGGATATCAATTTCCGTTGAGAACAAGGGTGCAATTAATGATATCTATGGATGATGGAAGAGGACGTAGAAAGCTGAAGGCACCTGTATTACTATTTCTGTACTGTGACATCACTGTGTGCATTATCTCTGTACTATGATATCATAGTGGGCATTATCTCTGCACTGTGACATCACTGTGTACGTTATCTTAGTACTGTGACATCACTGTGTGCATTATCTCTGTACTATGATATCATAGTCGGCATTATCCCTGTACCATGACATCACTGTATATGTTATCTTTGTACTAAGACATCACTATGTGTATTATCCCTGTACTGTGACATGATTGTGTGCATTATTCCAGTACTGTGACATCACTGTGTGCATTATACTGTAAAATAACTGTGTGTTATCCTGTGTGTAAAAGGAAATAATTGTACACTTTTCAAGTTCTGAACTTGCTGCATAAGGTGGTCATGGTAAAGTGGGGTCCCATTACTAGTTTGGAAATGGGGCCCCATGGTTACTTGTTACATCCAGCCCCTCAGCTATCTTGTTTTCTAAATAAACTAAATGCCCAAATTTTGCTATTCTTTCTTAGTACTACTTATCCTCTCATTCTGCTTATCACTTTGAACACGCTCAAGGGTAATGTCTTTCTCATACACTGGTGCTCATACTGTACATGGTATTCAATATTCGAGTAATTATCTGTGTTCTCATCACAACCAATAACATTATTTGCTTTCCCAGCAGCTGCCTGACACTGGTTGCTACTGTTCAGATCCTTTTTTTTCATTAAAAACAGCTATAAATATATACAAAAACCACAACTTTTAAGCATTTAGTGGTTGTGGCCATTTAACAATGTATGGTATTTAGGCAGAAAGCCTGACATTGTTTGACAAACTAAATTGACCAAAAACACTATTGATATTTGACCTAATGTGATGCAGCTGACTATGAACCAGAAGATATTTGCTGAACATGGGAGTCAGTGAAACATCTCAGCATGTAAAGACATGGCCCAGAAGTGATGCTTCACATGGAGGAATAACTGGATCACACCAGCATGCTGATAACAATGACCTTCGCATATGGCCCTTCATTTAAAAGCATGAAAAATACATAAAAACATTTATTTAGTGCAGCACTCCTTTAATAAAACATGTAAATGGATGTTTCCCAGTGTTGGCTAAACTACAGTAGACAACCCAAGAACTTTGACTCGCCCTGAGAGTAGATGAAGGGTTAACATGCTTATACAAGCGCTGTCTTTGTTCACCTAGGTTCCTGTTTATGATGTTTATTTAGACGGTGGGGGTTATGGTTATCTGCCATTTTCATTATAAGCGTCCATCAGGCTCACCCAATATGCAAACACCCAGGCAAATGTATACCCTCCCTCCACATCAGTATTCAGAGGATAGAATCAGTGGAAAAAGAGCAGGTGTTATGAGAGCGGCTTCTTCTATTTCAGGTAGCTGTTAATTATTTACACGGGAGTTAGTTACCAGGCGTGTACAGGAGAGAGGAGGGGCGTCTGTCGCTTGGCACCTGTTAAAAGAGCCTACTGATCTTTCCTCCACTCTCACGCAACATCATTTAACCCATGCTATGTGTATTAGGATTCTGTAGGAAAATGGCTTGCACATAATACATTTCTCTACAATTTTTTTTATTCTTTATTTATGAATTTTGCTGGAAAAAAGCGGCATCGAAACATGTGCGGATATAACATAACGGCCAAAAGGCGTAACATATTAACAAACAGGTTACAAAAAAAAACAAAGGGGAAGTTCCAACAAGTAGACGACTATTAAAGGCAAAGTGATGTGAATACAGCTGGGGATATCAAATAATAACTATTGGTGTCTCAACCACTGACTGGGCCCACAGGAAGAAGAAGAAAAAAGGGGAGGGGAGAAGGCATTGGTCAGGGGACTGCAATAGGAGGAAGGAAGGGGGGCAGCTCATGGCGGTGTGTCATGGAATACATATTTCTACTAATTTCATGTTGTCTAACAAAAGGGGCAGATTTTACTTTAACGCATTTTGCAGCATGCTCTAGGTGTATGTTTTTTTGTTTTTTTTTTTTGTTTTTTTTTACATAGGCTTCTAACGTAGGCTTCTTACAAAGGCAAGAAAAGACACAAAATAAATGTACAGAAAATAACATTTTAAAATCTGAAGAAATAGTCTGTGTTAGGCCGGGGCCCCATATAGCGTAAATGCTGCGATTAGGCAGCACCACAAAACGCTGCGGCAAAAACCACAGCGTTTTACAGTACCTGCAAAGTGGATGGTCCTGACTGAACCAAGTGTGCACATACTGTATATGGGGAATTTGTGAGATAAAGTTGGCCGTACATCTATTTATCCAATAACTTTTAAAAGTGTATGACCTCCTTAGATTGGTTGATATTGATAGCCTATCCGCAGGATTGGTCATGGATATCCCATGTTCAGCACCCTCACTGGTCAGCTGTTCTCAGCATATTGTATGGAGCCAGAAGCAGGCGACTTATCGGTGGGGCTGGAAGGAATTAGACTTTCATTAATCTGATATTGATGACCTGTCCTAAGGTTAAGCCATCAATTTAAGAGTCAAAACACTATGTCAAGTAATATTGGAGATTCTGTTTTCTAGGGGGTGGTATGTGTATGTTTTCTGACAGGTGCCAACAGTAAAGTGCTATCACCTATTGTCCCCTGAAAACAATGCGAGTACCTGGTAACACTGTTTAAGGATTAATGTCCCTAAGGATGAAGTGATTTTTACTTTTGTTTCATTTGTGTATTTCAGGTATGTAGACTGCAGTTTTGTTGGTTCTTATTGTCTTTAGAGTAAGTAAACAGAAATAATGGACCCTTCAATGTTCTGAGCTTTGCTCAGTCTTGTTCGTAGGACATTGGTGGAAATGCTGTCATCCTACAGACATGTAAGGGTGGGTTCACACTTGCGCCAGACTTTGTGACCGACGAAAAAAAAACGGCTTCGCGGCGCAGAGGGTGTAAGCACACACCCGCGCATTGCTTTAAAAACCTGTAAAAGTGAATGGGTTTTTAAGCAAAGCGTCGAAAACCTTTCCCTATCCAGTCCCTATCCAGTTTTCCGACATTTAGATTGTATTCGCGTCAGACGGAGTGCTGGCACAAGTGTGAACCCACCCTAAAGCAAACCACTGAGATATTTTTGTGCCTGGCCAGATAGGAGATGTGAAATAACTTGTGCTTTAATTGCTACCAGTATTAGTAGTTATCTGTTCTTTGTATGTCTGTAATGATCTTTAAAGTCTTGAAAGATTCAGTATCAGACATATGGGTCACCTTGAGGACACACCTGCACTGATACCAGGCAGCTGTGCCAGGACTCCCGTAATGAGTGCAGGCTTCGTGATAGACTTTATCAGTTTATTTCTTGCTTTACTAAAACAAGATATGAATAAACTTCTATTCACTGCACAACTCCCTGCATAAACAAGCATTTGTAGTTTTACTGTTCCCGTACTTTAAACAGCTGGACATCATTTCTACATTTGCAACTACTGTGGTCATATCAGTCTGGGTTCACATCTGTGCGGAGACTCTGTCGCAAAAACCTCCGAAAATCGGCAGGAAGAAAAGTCCTGCACAGAAGATTTTACTCTCGGCCGCTTTCAGTTTGAAAACAGTGTAACTGCTGTTTTAGCGGTCCGGCTCGCCATCATTTGGGTACTCTGACCGGCCCCGAACGATGGAGACCACAACACTAGTGTGAACCTAGCATTAGGAAAAACTCTCCACTTGTTATTAGGCTATACATAGTCCATGAAATTTTACTCAGATATGTGTTAGGGTCTGCTCTGTCAAGTTTCCCTTGTTTTATGGTGTCTAGTATAGCATAGTCTGCTGTGCTAATCCTTTCCTATAAAAACTGTAGAAATGTGAAGAAAATCTAAAGGCCTCATTATAAGTCAAAAAGTCCATTTGGATCTCTTACACAATGAACTCATTGTAATCGGGGGCATAATGTAACGTCTCTGCCTGTTTGAGTCTCTGCGCCACCCTCCGCTCGCATGCTGCGGCGCAGGAGGCGTGTTCAGTTTGATTCCTTGGTTAAGATTCTTGTTGCTCAGTCTGAACACTGTCCTAGACTATGTAATTGAATTTCAGCCACACCTGTCTCCTGCACCTTTGTTTCTCTCTGCTGCTCAATAGTTAATCTCAGCCTTACCTGTGTGATTGACAGCCTGTCTACCAGGCTGTGTATCATAAATCTTCTCACTCCAGTTTGCCAGAGGGAAAGGGAAATACATTTATAATGGACGGATCATAAACCATCAAAGAAAATCAGAAAGGAGACCAAAGAAATTTAGTCTAGCCCTAGTGGATTGAGGATGATCTATGCCTCCCCTCTTTTGGCTTCTGGGCCTGATTGTAACCTCCATGGCTCCAGTAGTAATGGAAGTCATTATCCTAATGTTAGTAGAGGCTTATAGTATGTGACCATTGTATTATGCAGAGTGATATTGTGTAGAAATAGATGAGGCCCCATAATGGGATATATAGGGTGACACACTCTGCTAACCTTAGTGTGTTCTGTTGCTCCCTCTTGCTTTCCTACTCATGGCCTCCAGGTCTGGCAGCTGCTCACCACTGCATCTCAATTTTTGGTGCCTCACATACAAGCATGTGTTAACTCTCAGGGTCTTAAAGGACCAGCATATGGCAATAGCTTTATTCCTGACCCAGTGCCCACTTCTCACAGGTTTGATAAGGATCCTTCCCCACCTTCCCGAGCTTGAGAAATAAAGGTCCATTGGGTACCCGTAACTGCAAAGGTATTGAGCTATCTGCTGTCTGTCCTAACCTACACTACTTAGATTGCAATTTTTTTTAAGGACTCTAAAATGCTTTGAAAACCATGTGTATAAAAATCTGTTAATTTTCAGTTCTTGTATCACACCATGTCTGATGAAGGGAGCGAGCACTCCTGAAAGCTTACTTATAAATATACTCAGTTAGCCTCTAAAGGGTATCGCCTGATTTCTTCACTCTTCCACTAACCTACATCTCTCTTCCATTGTGTCTGAATGCTGTCAGTCCTGACCCACACTTATCTACCATTGTGTAGGAACTCCTTCTGCTCAGGCATTTGCTAGTCTAACAGAGATTACTCCAAGGGTAGAAACCTGGAGGTTCCCTACCATGAAATCTCTCTATATAATACCCCTATAGGATCTCTATACACCTGTTAAATGATGAAGACTGAAAAATCCCTTAGAAGTCACTCTTGGATTTAGCCCTAAGCCAAGTGTGTAGCAACCCAGTGGATAGGACAATGAATATCATACTGTAATTCATAAGGATTGTTAAAGGGGAATTCCAGACTTATTCTCGGAATGAAAAAAATCCCTGTACTCTCTACTGATCAATCATAAAGTGCATCTGTATACGTAGCATTTATTTAATGGCCAAAACATATATTGCATGTCAAAAGGAAAATAAAAAGGACTTTCCAATTTTAGTGGCCTGCTGTTTCCGGCCAAAAACACTTCCACACATGCACATCCAGTCTACACTGGATTTGTTCACACATGTAGGCTAAGGCTCCACATTGTGGAAATGCATCAGAAAAAAATCTGCGTTTTACACTACCAGCAGCATGCGAATGTTAGCTGTGGAATTGCGAGCATTTTTCCTATATATTAAATAGGGGAAGAAAAAAGCAAAGGAAAACGGTGCAAAAATCAATGAAAAATGCAGCAGAAAAAAACACAACACATAATGGCTATGTTTTTTTCCACAGCGTTTTTCAGCTGAGGTTCGCTACATGGGGCCTTAGCCTTTCTCTGACTTCTCTACCGATATTGAATGGACATGCTGTTTCTATACATGGAGGTAGGCCAGTAACTACCAGGTGCACCTGTTACTAAGGTTATTTGGAGACAAAGGATAAAAAAATCCTATCTGATTCCTGTTTCCCCTGATATGACACATTGGGGGATATCTATGGTGAATCCAGAGACATTCTTGGGGAATTCATCAAGTCTAGTGTCACATATGGCAGTCTTGATACCCTGCACAATAATACATTTTAAGAATAATACATTTTATTTATATGGCGCCAACATATTCCGCAGCACTTTACAAATTGTAGGGTTCAAGTACAGACACAAAGATACATTACAGAGTAATAAGTCAATTCACACCATGGGACTGAGGGCCCTGCTCTCAAGAGCTTACAATCTCGTATATTGGCAGCTCAACTAACTGCAACTTTTCTACTAACTTTAATAGGGGGAAGGAAAAAACTAATGGAAACAACATCATGGGATAATGGGATTCACCCATCCAATTAAGTCACCCAAATCTCACATCATCCACAATTTATTAATACATTTTTTTTTTCCAAACACAAAAATGTAAGAAATCACACAGACACGGCAGAGAAAGCTAAAGAATGTGAAGTTTATTATATAAGTTATTTCTATATATGTGTATTTTTTATATGTGCTGGTTACCTCCCATCACTCACAAAGAGTGTTCAGCAACACTCAGGGAAGGAAAAACCCCCAGTGGAGGAAACCTGCAGGGAAACCATGGCCGCTGTCCTGCCCTTCCTCTGGGCATACTAAGGGAGGTTACCTCTATAGCAGAGGCGTAGCTAGGGGTTTAGCACAGGGGGGGCGAACATGTCCAAGTGGGCCCAGAACTTAGACATGTTCGTATACCGATACTATGAGTATACGGTGAGCGTATAGTGGTATATAGCGGCTCTACACAGGACTCTGCAGACGATTTAGGTGAATACAGTGCAGTAACATTTAGTGACTTACCGATGATGTCTCTGACTAATCATTCATATTCCCCATCTCTCTCATCTGGACGGCCATGACCACTTCTTCCAGTCTCTGTAAAGTTTGCAAACAGACATCTTTGGCTCCTCACTTTTCCAGGCACCTGACCCACATTGTCCTCACCTGCACACCCATCCTGCTGTTACCCCAATTATAAAATATATAATATAACCCCCCATAATAAATAACGCAATACTCCCAAGTGCATATTTAAATTAATAACTTCCCTGTACACCCCCATAAATAGTGCCCCTTATTAATAATGCCCCAGCTGTTTCCTAATTAAAAAGAAAAAAAAAAACAAGGAAAAAAAAAATTATTGGGGTTCCAATACCCGGGACCCCGAGGATCAGCTGTTTGAATGAACCGTGGTACCTGTGTAAGCGACGTGACACCTTCTCTGTTTACACAGTGTCATTCTTTTCATAGCGGCCATGTAATGTAACTACAGCCTCGTCCTATACACATCTATGTGACAAGGCTGGAATTACATCACATGGTCACTATAAACAGACAGCGTGTGATATAAACAGACGTCATAGCGCCTCCATACAGCTGATCAGTGGGGATTCCCTTATTTCTTATTGAAGTTTTATTCTGAGGATAGACCATCAATAAAAATGAGCTGGAAAACGCCTTAAGGCTAAGGTCCCACGTGGCATCTCGCAGCAAAAAACAGCTGCGGGACAAACTGAGGCGGCGACGCATCGCGGTTCTTCCTGCAGCACTTTACACAGAATGTTTGCAGAGGTTTCCTCTGTGGACTTTCTGCTTCAATTATATCTATAGGGAAACCGCCGGCATTTCCATAGGTATAATTGACATGCTGCGATTTCCAAAACTGCGACTGTTTTGGAAATCACAGCGTATCCGCTGCGCGTATTTTACTGTAAAGTGGGGATGGGATGGGTGAAAACCCACAGAAAAAAACTGTGGCATTCTAGGAAATCCCATCCACTCATTGCGGAAAAATACGTGCAGCAGACGCACTGCGATTTCCAAAACTGTTGCGGTTTTGGAAATTGCATCATGTCAATTATACCTATGGAAACACTGGCAGTTTGCATATAGGTGTATTGAAAACAGAAAGTCCACAGGGGAATCCTCTGCGGACCTTCTGTGAAAAGCGCTGCGGGAAAAACCACAATGTTACTGCCGCGGTTTTTCCTGCAGTGCTTTTTTTACTGCAGCCCACTATGTGGGGCCTTAGTCTTAATAAAGCCCAAGTGCCACCTTAATTAAATTAATTGACCCTCATATTATGCCCCTGATTCCCCCTGACATAAATACTGCACCACTTATGACCCCTTAAGTCAATGACCACCCCCTTATGTTCATAATGCCTCCTAATATAAATGATACCCCCTAATGGCCCCTTATATAAATAACCTCCCCCTTGTATTAATAATACCCCGTAATAACCCTTATATTAATGACCACCCCCTTATGTTCATAATGCCTCCTAATATAAATGATGCCCCCTAATGGCCCCTTATATAAATAACCTCCCCCCTTGTATTCATAATACCCCGTAATAACCCTTATATAAATGAACCCCCCATCGTCATAATGCCCCCTAATGAATCCTCCCTTTATAGTTATAATTCCCCCATCTAACCACCCCTTATACTATTAATATACCCCAAAAAAAAAAAAGTCATACCTACCTGCGATCCTGATGAATGGAGCCGCTGCCTCCTTCCTGTCCACGCACAGGATATCTGTGTCTGAGCGCAGGCGGCGCGATGTTGTGACGTCATCGCGCTGCCTGTGCTGAGAAGCAGACATCGGTCTGTGCTCTCGGGGTCTTGTAAACTGCAGGCCTCATGTAGCTTACGGTTTACAATACTGTTAAGGATAATGTTGCAGGATACGTTTTAACTAGATCGGTGTCTACAGACAGTCCGATCAAAACCACCCGGCAAACCTCGGTTCGTCCAAAACTAATACGCATATCGTAAAAGGTGCGAATTTGAAAAGGGGCGTAACCTAAATAATCACCATTAATCGCGATTTTGATTTAGGTCAGCCCAGCCCTACACCCATGTTACACTTACCAGAGATGATTATGAATCTGCTGTTCCAGGTTCCTCCTCTGCGTCCATCTGGTGATTCTCAGTCTCATCCTCCTTGCAGGGATGGAGATCGGTCTTGCACAGAGAGCAGGGTGCAGGGATGGTCCATGGGCCTCTCATGCTGCACTCTTCTTTATTCCTCCTAAACCAGCGAATGGCCCAGCTTTGATGATGTTTCCTTTCTCTCTGCCCTGCCCAATGGTCAGGATCTTGTGCCATAATCTAGAATAAAACATTATATAAAGTATTATTATTATTATACTCATCACAGACTTTTAATCAAAGTTTATAGATTTCTGCTAGACTATATGTTACTAACCAGATCGCAGATAGCCTGGTCTATCCAAGCTCTGAAGTCCATCCTGATGAGCAGCAGGTCGCGTTTGAAACAGCAGCTGATCCTTCTGCATAGTCTTCGTCCATCCAGGGAACCAGGCGTAGATCTCCCGTCGGTAGAGCAGGTCTTCTTCAAATTGGTTGGCTAAAAACCTTGAAGAAAAAAAAAATGAAACCAAATAATATTTCAGACGAAGAATTGCAAAGTGATGATATTGATATGAAATAGTTGCTCTGTCAATACATTTTTCTTTAAAACTGATGGTATAAAATAATAAATGATGAGATATTTAACCAATTCCTCGCTGCTCCCATACTGAAAATGTACTGTCTCTGCTGATCTCTACTTACTGCTCCAGCAATGATGTTCTGACACGTGTAACTGCTGCAGTCTATCACAGTCCGATACGGAGACCCACTACTTGTTGTAACAGGGTTGTATGTGATAATAAAATAAACTTACAGACATGAAAAGAAATATAAGCGATATTCCTCAATATGGAGTCTTGCTCTTCTGAAGTAGGTGAAGACCATGGCCAGGAGATACTAGTGGGATGAGAAGCAGAGTTGGAAGCTGGTAATAGATTTATTACATACATAATATTAGACAGTACATGTGTATCTTCTCGGTATATTCCTGTATACACTGGTTAGAACTGACTGTGTAGCATCTTCTAGTGACTATTATGTCAGCAGGTCATGGTGTAAAGAAATCTAGAAAATTTTCTATTCTTTCCCTCAAATACCTTATCGGAGATCCTATAACAGCTGTCCCTCTCTAGGAATAACTTGAAGCGCTCATCGTCTACAAACAAGAGAAATAAAATGACATCAGTTTTATCTATTTCATCAATATCTTCTAAAATATCCAGAACAACTTTACATCTAAATGCAAGAATGAAGAAACTTCACTATTAGGGCTATGGGAATACTTGCATTTATTTCAGTTCTTTTAGGTGTCTGGTTCTTCTGATAGTCTTATAGTCTATATAATAATTTACTTTGAGAAAAATAACCTGATGGACGAATAAAATCTGTAACAATCTATTATGGTCCATTATAAGGTGAATCTGTCATATTTCCATATGAGATTACTAATAGACAGGCCTCTTAATAAATCTGCTGCATCTAGTGACAGTGAGTAAATTTCTGCCATCTATGAGCTGGTGTAGATTTGCTCTATAATTCACATCAGCTTGTGGTGTCATTTATAGTAAATCTGCAGGACCACCAGAAGCCATGTCCCCTCCTCTGAGCCCTGCACGCTTTTAACAAACTGGTGAGGTGAGGGTCACATCTGTGCCGGAGTCACCTTGATAAATCTCCCACATATCATTTTAATATATAAAATAAGTTACAGACATCGTCAAAATTTGTTTAACCGCCATATCCAGTTTTTGTTTATGCATTTCCATTTTTCCCTCTCCCAATAATTTTTTCATTTTTTAGTTCGCAGAGTCACATGTTGGCTTATTGTTTGCGAAACAAATTGTACTTTGCAATGGCACCATTCAATATCCTGTACAATGTACTGGGAAGCTGGAAAAAAAAATTCAGAATAAGATGAAATTTGAAAAAAACACATTTGCGCCAATTTCTTATGTGTTTAATTTTAACAGTATTCATTATGTGCTAAAAATGACATGTTACCTATATTTTGTGGGTCAGTACGATCACAGCGATACCAAATTTATATAGTATTTGTAATGTTGCATCAATGATTGGATGAGTCTGGTATTTCAGCTAAGCTCTGTTTATGTGATTGAGCTTGAGCTGCAATACCAGACACAGCCCACGAAGAAGTGTGGCGCTGTTTTTGGAATAACATTATACCTCTCTTTACAGTCTCAGAAAACCTCATGCAGTGATGTAGTGATATAGACTCTTGTACTTACCTCTCCTCTTCAATGGATCCCTTGTGTATGAAATGTGGCGTCATTTTAGGTAACGTCTAACTTACAGTTTGGCTAATTTATTGACATCCTGTATTGTATTATGTGACCATTATATGACAACACATGCCTGATATAACCAGCTCAAGACTGGGCCATTTTTCCACTTCATGATCAGACACTTCTTTATTTGTTTTTAGTACATGTGACCAGTGGAGAGGACTGGGGGCCACTGCTTGAATGACAGGGAGAAGAAATTTGTGACTAATTTATTAAGCGGCACACACCAAGATAAACTAGATACATCTCTGGCTTTCATGACCCAGAATATCAAATCTAGATTTTTTTTTTTTAATTCTAATAAATTTGTTGGGCCATGGGAGCGACATAGAAGTGGAGAGGGTGGTGTAAAGAATCGCAAATTATTGTACAAAAACAGATTTACCCAAAAATTAGCAATTTTTAATGCCAATTTTTCCAGCATAGAGGAATGATGAATTTCCCTTAATATGTTTTTAACAGATAAAGACAATGAGGGAGACTTATCAAGCAAAATGTGCCAGAATTCTGGGATAATTTGCACCAAAAAACTGTGTAACATGATGTGCGCCACATTTGTCAAGTGTTGTAGACACTTTTCACACACTTTTTCAATGGGGAATGACCTATTAGGAAAGGTGCGTATGCCAAAAATACGGAAATAGCTTTTAAGCCAATTAATAAGTTGATATAATGTTAGACTAGAGAATCTAACACTACGCCAGATTTATCAAACAGCATCAGACACCTTGACAAATCTGGTGCAGTTTAGGACTAGTCTAAAACTTAGACACTATTAGTAAATCTGCCCCAGTGAGGGGGGAAGGGAATGATTAAGACTAGCGTTTCCTAAACCAGTCTTATTTAATAATATGCTGGTGCGATATGCATCTGAATTGTTAAGAAGCTGTGGAGGCTTAATAAGTCAGTCAGGGAGTGGCATAGATTAAAGGAGTTGTCCAGGATAAACCATTTTTGGCAAGTAAATCTATAATTACCTAGATCGTCGGGGCGGTCATGTGACAGCCCCAGGCACATTTTCTGATTTTAAGGTGACATTCCGTTTCCCTGTTTCAGGAACCGGAATGTCACCAATACTAACCTACCCCCTCACCCTGTCATGCTTACCTTACTCTTCCAGTCTGGATCTTCTGGGCACGGGACATCACTTCATCTGGGCCCACGCCTGCGCAATAGAGCCAGAGTGCCAGCATGCGCAGTAGCCAGCACTCTGGCTCTATTGCGCAGGCGTGGGCAGCCAGCAGACGCCAATAAGAGGAGGTGCTGGCTGCCCAGATGAAGTGACATCCGTCCCGTGTCCAGAAGGTCCTGTCTGGAAGACAGATAATTATGATGGGGTGGAGGGGGGTTGAGTTGGATACAAAAAAAGGATTAGTAGTGGGCGGGCTAGCTAGGGAATCATGGAGGGGGTGTGAGTGAGAAAGGGAGGGGAGGGAGCGAGAGAGGAAGGGGGAGGGAGTCAGCTCTGAGTGGCCCAAGGCATCATGGTAGTTGTAGGAAAACAGAACAGGAAGATACCCATGTAAACAAATGCAGAAGATACTGCGGTGACCAGATGGAAGGTAACGCTGCAGTTGGGATTGCGGGGTGCAAACAGCGCAGACTTGTCACGGTCTCTGGGCACGAGGGCGCAGCGCTGGTGCTGTCCCACGTTACCACCACTGGTACCGGTGATGAGGGGGCTGCACAAATGTTGGTGGTGATTGTTCCCCCGGGGCGCTTCCCCTATACTGTGCCGACTGGTGGTGTTTGGGGCGCCCTGATGTTGTCGGTGCAGAGTCAGACACAGAAACGGTTGTAAAGTTGAACTTTTACTTCCATGGGTGTGGAGGCACAAATGCTTAAACAGTTTCTTCAATACAAAACAACGGGGTACGCCTGGTGACACAGCAAAGTCCTGGGGTGCAGGGTAGACTTGATGAAAGGTGTTCCTAGCCCCTTATACTTCAGTGTTACAGCCCTAAGGTGCGTCTGGGCTCCTATTTGGCTCATAGGAGGATGCCCACCATGATACTAGTACATAATATTCCCCACTCACGTTATGTGGTCCTGATAGCTCAGAGTTTCGGGGTGCAATAGTCAGGGTGGCAGGATATTCCACAGGTCTGGCCTTGGCCCCTGGATCCTGTGATACTTGCTATGGAGCACGTGTTCCAGAATGTTCTCTCCACAGTCTCAGGCTGACAAGATAATGATGCTTGACTTCCTTCAGGGCGATGGCTAGGCAGACAGGGGACAGGATCTTCTGAATAGCTGGAGTATGTCAGCTCTCCAACCTTCCTGGGCCTGTCTAGGACTTGAGATTCCTGCACTAAACTCACTGCTTTCTTCACAGGACATCACACTTATCTCCTCACCTCCTCCTCCTAACACTCCACACTTCTAACTCCTCACACGCAGGACCTTCCTGCAGGGGTGTTACCATGGGGACCCAGTGATCAGCTGACTCCTCCCCTTTTCCCAGGCAATGTCCTCCCATTGGACATTTGGTTACTATTCAATCCTATGGGAGGTGTAATGCATGTGTGAGGCTCACTAGGTGGCGCTGTGTTGTATGAGACTCAGGACCCCCTGCTATGTCACACAGGCTATGAAGCAACAGGAAATAATACAATGCACAGAGATCACCCTCAGCCCAGCCATAGCCAGCTCTGGGATGCCACATACTCCCCCTCTTTCACTGAGCCGACCTCGGCGACGGGCTGGGGTGAAGGTGAGAAATGTAACATAACGTTAATAAATACGAATAAAGTGCAATTGTCACTAACAATTTAGAAAAATATAATACTTAGAAACTTGAGGTAAGACCTCCCGGCATAGTCCTGGAATGTCCATGAGAAGTCTGAAGGGTAACGGAGAGATAATTAAACTCAGACTTATGGAACCTTTTGGCGGTACCATCAGACAGTCCATATAGAAACAACAGTAGTGCAAATGGGTCCAGAGGCTCTCTGGCACAAATTTCGTGAGTGTCCATTATCATGAGAGTCTCTCTGAGAAACAATAAACAGTCCTTTCTGTAAGGAAGAGTAGGCACTCTAGCACGAATGTCCATACCGCAATGGGGTAACAGAACTTCCTTGGCTCGGTGAGCCAGGCACTATGGCTTGGATTGTTGCATATAAATGTAAATACTATATTACATGGCAAGATATTATATATATACTGTATATACACACAGGAAAAACATTAATGTAATCAGTGCAGGAATAACATATATACAGAAGCAGAGACAGTTAACCTCTTTTACCCAAGGACAGCCATGGCATCACTATAGCGTGTTGGAGGTATGCCTTTTGTGGTACGCTTGTAAGAGACAGCCAATGTTGTCCTAAGCTTCATTTGTCTGTATAAACTGTTAATGTTGAATGTATTTCTGTGATTCTGTTCCTTTAAGACAGCAGCCATTGTAATTGTGACATGATGCTGGAGTGAGACCCCCCCCCTTTTATGTCAGCCTGCCTGTTCTGCAGACAGAGTGTGAGCAGAGAAGCAGGAAGTGACGAGACAGAGAGCAGCAGCCATCTTAGCAAGTGTTGTATTGAACTGGTGTGGAGATTTTTCTGTACAGCTAAGCTGTATCTTGGTTCAGAGACAAACAGAGTGTAAAGAGACAACAGGACTAGTGAGTCCACGTGAAAGGAACTGGGCTCAGTGGCTGATCAGTGAGACTGACATTGTGACTGTGTATATGGATACCACAGATAGAGACTCGCAGTGCTGTTGATGTACTGGACAGCACCTGCTAAACCCCGGCTTACATCCCAGCTCAGTGTATGGATTCGGCAGGACTGTCAGTGTGCTGAGTGGAATCTGCTGTTGGATTACATTGCATTCATTGGGTTTCCCTGTTAAAGAGGACTTCATTTCTCCCAAGATCCTGATAACAGTGAGGAGAGGACGTTTCACTATAAAAGAAAGGAACGACTTTGGGCCCCACCGCGCGCTTCTACAGACTGTAAGCGGTCCACCTGGACCACTGGGGAAAAGGGGGTGCACCCAAATGTGATGTCAGGGTCAGTTAGGGATAGTTTTGAGTATATTGTTCATTCAGTGTCCATACTGCAGAATTGGACAGAGTAAAAGTAGAAACCATTGCAGAATTTGCCTTGAAATTGTTCATGCTATATTGTATATTTTGCTTGTCTTTATCCTTGTCATTTTACCTTCAAATAGCCTTTATTAACTTATAGTAAATATATATTCTTTTCTTGAACTACCGCGTGTGCGTTCATTTCTGGTTGCGGAGACCAAACCACCTGCCTTGCTCTCGGTTCACAAATTGGCGTAGTCGGCAGGATCCGCTTACCAGAATGGACGGTGACGCACCCGTTCGGGAGAATGGTGCTGGAGGAAGAATGCCAGCAGGGGCTATAATGAGTCAGTTAGCTAAATTTGATGGCAATAATATGTCAGTGAGTATGTGGGTGGAACAGATACGAATGATACAGCGAATGTACCAGACCGCACCAGAAGTACTAGTAGAGCTAGCAATATTGACATTACAAGGGGATGCTAAGACCACGGTGATACTGAGGCCATTTGAACAAAGGCAGACATTTGAGCAAGTAGTCCAGATTCTAGAAACCATTTATGGAGAAACTGCATTGCTGGGGTCTCTGCAGGCTCGGTTCTTCCAGAGGGTACAACAGGAGAATGAAAGCCTTCCCCAATATGCAAATGCCCTACAAGAACTGCTCCGAGATATTCAAAGGAAGGAAAGAGGGGGCTCGCCAGCCTTCTGTAACCCTGATCGGACTCTCCGTGACCAGTTTGTCCTGGGGATACGTGACGGCAGTTTAACTGTGACTATGCAGGATTTTATACGACGAGAGACTGATGCTAAATTCCATGATGTACAGGTAGAGGCCATCTCCCGTGCCAATAGTATGTTCCCGAAGCCCCAGACCGCAGTTGGAGTTACTTTGTCACAGGGGGCTAGTTCTGGCTCAGAGACAGTAGAAAAGGGGACGGTTAAAGAAATTCTCACAGTAATGCAGAAACTGCAAGAACAAATGGAACACTTGCACACTCGTTGTGATGAGCAGTCTATGAAAATTGCAGACTTCCAGAAGACTGGAGATGAAAGGGTGAGCCATCCACACCCAGCAAGTCAGAATCACCCACCACCCCGCTGGAGGGGTGAGGATAGGACCTACCGAAGGGGTCCAAATCATTTAGTGCAGTGCTCAGGAGAAATCGAAGGGGCTTACCGAAGGGGCCCAAACAGATGGCCAGAACGACGGGGGATACGCTGCTGGGAGTGTGGACGGATGGGCCACGTTGCTGCTAGATGTCCAGAGCAGCGACAAACTTATGAGAGACCGCCGTTAAACTGAAGTCCCCTGCTGCTGTAGGGCGTGTAGTAGGGGAGACTGACAAGGAGACTATGTGGGGAGAATGCCCTGATGATGACCTGATCGCTGCAAGTCCTGTCATACAGGTGGAAATGGAGGGTATTCCGGTTACCGGGATGATTGACACGGGTTCCCAAGTAACGACCTTGAGTAGAGACTGTTATGAACGGTACTTCCAGCAACATGTGAAATATGATCCCCATACATTCGTACGAGTGGTCGCAGCTAACCAGTTACCAGTTCCAGTCGTGGGAGTGGCCTGGATGAATGTCCGGGTATGTGGCCAAGATCTGGGTAGGAAAGGCATTGTGGTGGTACAGGAGTCACATGAAGTAAAGGTCCCTGTCATTTTGGGGATGAATGTGTTAAAAGAATTAGATCAGATCCTCTTTGAAAAGAAAGGTCACGGTTATTGGAAAGAAACCACCACCCATCGGCCTACTCAATCAGCTTTCCAGCGGCTGATCCGGACATGTGGCTTACAGAAAAGTTCAGATGCACATCGTCCTCTGGCTCGAATTTCAGTTCCTTTGCATACAAAAGTTACACTGCCACCCAGTCGGGAGACAATAGTGTCCATGCCCGTAGGCACCTGTCGGAAACTAGAGGGCATAGCTGTGTTGGTAGAACCACTGCAGGCAGCCGAAGGAGGTGTTGATCCGCTAGTGGCCCGTTCCTTGGCAATAGTTCGCAATGGAAGAGTACCACTTCGATGTGTAAACACTCAGGACCAGAGTGTGGACCTGACCCCAGGGAGGCTGCTGGCTAACATCTATGTGACTCCGGAGGAAGTAAGGAAAGTAACTCCAATGCAGCTGAAGCCGACTGAAAGGGATGAGTGGACCGTAACTGTGTCCATGGGAGAAGATGAGGAACCCACCTCTGAATGGAATGGCCGTGCAATTCGAGAACAGATGAAGATGGATGCAAGTTCATGTTCTCTGGAATGTGTGCAGAAGGTAGATGAACTGTTGTGGGAGAACCGAGCCGCCTTTTCACGGTATGCTGAAGATTTTGGATGTACCACAGGGATCTACCATGAGATTCCCACAGGAGACACCCCTCCAATTAGAGAGCGCTACCGACAAATTCCTCCACAGTTGTATCAGGAAGTAAAAGAACTGTTAGCTAAGATGCTACAGGGTGGGATCATCCAAGAAAGCCAGAGTCCCTGGGCAGCTCCTGTGGTGTTAGTAAGAAAAAAAGATGGGTCCATCCGATTTTGCGTAGACTATCGGAAGTTAAACGCTTGCACCGTACGAGATTCCTACCCCTTGCCACGGATTGAGGAGTCCCTCTCAGCGCTAGGGAGAGCCCGGTACTTCTCCTCACTAGATCTGGCTAGTGGGTATTGGCAGGTGCCGATGGCCACAAAAGACAAGGAGAAGACGGCATTCATCTTGCCCATGGGACTATACGAATTTAACCGGATGCCCTTCGGGTTGACAAATGCACCCGGAACGTTTCAGCGGTTGATGGAGAAATGTCTCGGTGACTTCAACTTTGAGTTCACTCTCATCTACTTGGATGACATTATAGTGTATTCTGCGACCTTTGAAGACCATCTCCACCAGTTGGGGCAAGTATTTCGAAGATTGCGGGAACATGGGCTCAAATTGAAACCCAGTAAATGTTGGTTGTTCCAATCTGAAATTGATTACTTGGGTCACCGCGTATCAGGAGAAGGGGTGAGACCATCAAGAGACAAGATAGCGGCTGTTCAAGATTGGCCAATACCGACTACCCTGCGAGAAGTGAGGGCGTTCCTTGGAGTAGCCGGTTACTATCGACGGTTTATTAAGGATTTCGCCAAGGTAGCAGCACCACTTAATGCTCTCCTACGAGGCACATCCGGTGGTCCAAAGAACCGGTCCGTGAAGTGGGGACCTGAACAGGAACAAGCCTTCCAGGCATTAAAGGATGCACTGACAACAGCCCCAATCTTGGCATATGCTGATTACCACTTGCCGTTCCAGCTGTATACGGATGCAAGCCTGTATGGTCTTGGAGCAGTGCTTTCCCAGCTTCAGGATGGCCAGGAGAGGGTCATAGCGTACGGCAGCCGGTCTTTGAGAGATTCTGAAAGAAACCCCGAGAATTATAGTTCATTTAAGTTGGAGCTGTTGGCACTGGTATGGGCCATGACCGAGAAATTCTCTGAATATTTGACCGGTGCTGAAGTTTTAGTACTGACTGACAACAACCCACTAGCTCACCTGGAAAATGCCAAGCTCGGGGCGTTAGAGCAGAGGTGGATAGCCCGAATGACTAAGTTCAATTACCGCATTAAGTATCGGTCCAAGACAGAGAACCAGAATGCTGACGGGCTTTCTAGGGTAACCGCCCAGACCCCCACAGTAGACGTGGATCATGAGTTGGAGCATGTGGAGGTGCCCGACTTCAGCAGATTTTCACAGGCCTTGGCCGCCGCTAATCAGTTTGAGTTGGAGGGGACTGAAACGGCTCCTTTCTTTGGTCCCTCACGACAGGAATGGGCACAGATACAACAGACCCATGAGGGGCTGGCACAGATGATCAAGTGTGTTGAGAAAGGCCAGAAGCCCTGTAGAGAGGAAAGAGAACGACTGACACGTGAGATATTATCTGTTCTGAGTCAGTGGGAAAAGTTGGAGATGAAAAATGGAGTGCTATGCCGAAAGGTCTATTTACCTTCTGAGATCGACATTCGATACCAAATTGTGGTGTCTAGTGAACTGGCTCGCTCCTTGGCAGTTGAGGCTCATAATAAGAATGGACATTTTGGTCATGAGAAGACCTTTCGTTGGTTACAGCGACTGATTTACTGCCCTGGTCTTCGTCAAATGGTCGAAGAAGTATGCCGCAGCTGTCGAACTTGTGAGATCCATAAGGCAATAGAACAGAGAGCTCCCCTGCAAACCATCGTGACCCAGGAACCTTTAGAAATCGTCATGATAGACTATCTAATGGTGGGCCCATCCAATAGCGGACACCAGTATTGCCTCGTAATGGTGGATCACTTCACCAAATTTGCGGTGGTAACTGCCACCAAGGACCAGACAGCTGAGTCAGCAGCTCGTGCTCTGTGCCAAGATTTCATTCGAGTATATGGGTGCCCTAAACGCATCCACTCCGACCAGGGTGCCTGCTTTGAGGGACACGTAATGAAAGAAGTTCAACGTATCTACGGGATAAAGAAGTCGCACACGACTCCATACCACCCTCAGGGAAATGGGGCCTGTGAAAGATTCAACAGAACTCTGCTACAGATGCTGCGGACTCTGGAGGAAGACAAGAAGTTACAGTGGCCTCAGTTCTTGTCTGAAATGGTGTGGGCCTATAACAATCAGGTCCATTCTACAACGGGGTACTCTCCTTATACACTTCTCTTTGGGCGGTCTGGGCGAAGTATAGGAGAATTACAGTTGGATGATGTGGATGGGTTCCCTCCGAGGGATCCAACCTCTTGGGTGCGGGCGCATCGGCAGAGACTTGAGACGATCCATCGATTGGTGCGGCAGCGCCTGCAAGAACATCCCCATCCTGATAAGACCCCAGTGCAAGAAGCACCATTGCAACCAGGCGACCTGGTGCTAGTTCGTGTCAAGAAACCCCAAGGGAAATTGGAAAGCAGATGGGAGGCTTTGCCGTATCGTGTTGTTGGCCGCAAGTATGCGAATGGGCCAGTGTACCAGGTCCAGAAAGAAGGAACTGATTGTGTTAGAGTACTTCACCGAAATATGTTGCGCCTGTGTCATTCTGAAGGGACAAATCATGATGGGCCTGCCAATGTGAATGAGCTCCCACAGTCAGAGAATGGAGGTGCGGAATGGGCCTCAGACGAGGAGGATGATTGTTGGCCGATCCCTGCTCCTGGGGATGTTCCACCTGTGACTACTGTATCTCCGGCCTGTGCCCCCTCAGGTGCGGAATCCGCTGGTCCTTCTCAGCCCATAGCTGTAGCACCCCATAATATACCACCGGTCCTCAGACGGACCACTAGGCCAAATGCTGGTATTCCCCCTGTTCGGTATGCGCAGGATGAGTTTGTTTGGCCTGCCATACATCGGTATACTACCACCCTGTGCATAAAAGTACAACCCTCTGGATATACAGTCATAGGCAGGGACTGCCAATCTTAAAGTGGGGGGGAATATGTAAGAGACAGCCAATGTTGTCCTAAGCTTCATTTGTCTGTATAAACTGTTAATGTTGAATGTATTTCTGTGATTCTGTTCCTTTAAGACAGCAGCCATTGTAATTGTGACATGATGCTGGAGTGAGACCCCCCCCCCTTTTATGTCAGCCTGCCTGTTCTGCAGACAGAGTGTGAGCAGAGAAGCAGGAAGTGACGAGACAGAGAGCAGCAGCCATCTTAGCAAGTGTTGTATTGAACTGGTGTGGAGATTTTTCTGTACAGCTAAGCTGTATCTTGGTTCAGAGACAAACAGAGTGTAAAGAGACAACAGGACTAGTGAGTCCACGTGAAAGGAACTGTGCTCAGTGGCTGATCAGTGAGACTGACATTGTGACTGTGTATAATGATACCACAGATAGAGACTCGCAGTGCTGTTGATGTACTGGACAGCACCTGCTAAACCCCGGCTTACATCCCAGCTCAGTGTATGGATTCGGCAGGACTGTCAGTGTGCTGAGTGGAATCTGCTGTTGGATTACATTGCATTCATTGGGTTTCCCTGTTAAAGAGGACTTCATTTCTCCCAAGATCCTGATAACAGTGAGGAGAGGACGTTTCACTATAAAAGAAAGGAACGACTTTGGGCCCCACCGCGCGCTTCTACAGACTGTAAGCGGTCCACCTGGACCACTGGGGAAAAGGGGGTGCACCCAAATGTGATGTCAGGGTCAGTTAGGGATAGTTTTGAGTATATTGTTCATTCAGTGTCCATACTGCAGAATTGGACAGAGTAAAAGTAGAAACCATTGCAGAATTTGCCTTGAAATTGTTCATGCTATATTGTATATTTTGCTTGTCTTTATCCTTGTCATTTTACCTTCAAATAGCCTTTATTAACTTATAGTAAATATATATTCTTTTCTTGAACTACCGCGTGTGCGTTCATTTCTGGTTGCGGAGACCAAACCACCTGCCTTGCTCTCGGTTCACACGCTCAGAACGCCTAAGTGGAACGAGATTTGAATCAGGAACAGAGTCACTGAAATCAATTAAATCATCTGTCGAAGGGTTCTCTTGCACTAGAGCAATTGGTGGATAACAGCTAAATGGTAGTAGTTTATGCGCCCACATAAGCTCAGTTAACGTTGGGGGTCTCTCTTTCGCTTCAGAAGGTGACAAGATCTCTGTACTCGTTGTCTCAGCTGGGGGCACCTCTGTGGGTAGTCCTTCTTTAAGGCACAGCTTCAGACGGTTTCGGTGTACTACTTGGGGCTGTCTCCCAGGTTTAGAGATCTCATACACGTCGGATTCAGGATATGGTATGGAGATGACACTGTATGGTTCTTTCTCCCAGAATGGATCCAATTTCCCATTCCGATGGTTATTCCTTAACCATACACGGTCGCCAACTTTCAGGGGCGCTGCATGGGCGCGATGGTTGTAATCCTCCTGTTGTCTCCTACGAACCTCATCCATGCGCGTTTCAACTATCTCTTTAGCTTCCTCCATACGTCGGCGGTGTTCAACAACCCAGTCTGTTATGGGTAGTGGATTGATGGTGTCAGGGACCTTCACACCAAGGGTTAAGTCTGAAGGAAGTTGACCTTGTCTTCCAAACATTAGATAAAATGGTGCGTATCCCGTAGATGTTTGGGGTGTGTTGTTGTAAATATAGGCCAAGTCCTTGATACGCTCAGGCCACTCAACACCAGGTGTAACTGCGGCTGTTCTTAGCATGCCGATGATCACTTGATTTGCCTTCTCGCACATACCATTCCCTTGAGGGTGATACGCTGTGGTTCGCAACTTCTTGCAGTCTTGGAACTGACACAGCTCACGGAACAATTGGGATTCAAACGCCGATCCACGGTCGGTGAGGATATGCTCAGGACAACCGTAATGGCGGACAAACTCTGCGTAGAAGGTCTCAGCCGTAGTTCTTGCTGTAAGATCTCTGACAGGCACGATGACAAGGAACTTGGAGTAATGATCCACCATTGTCAGAGCGTAGCTGTAGCCGGAACGTGTGGGACCCAACTTCACATGGTCCAGAGCAACAATTTCACACGGCTTTTGAGTCTTAATTGGATGTAGAGGGGCCTTCTGATCTCTTCGACCTTCCTTGGTGATACTACAGGCGGGACACTCTCGGCACCAACTCTCAATGTCACTCCTCATCCCAACCCAATAGAAGCGACGACGGATGGTAGCTTCGGTCTTTTGTACCCCGAAGTGACCGGATCTGTCATGATACGCCTCAAGTATCATCTGTGCGTCTCTTCTTGGTACGAGGATCTGATGAAGCCTTTCACCTGTGACAGGATCAAGAGTGTTTCTAAGTAGAAGGCCTCGTTGGACAAACAGGCGCTTCCTCTGTCGCCAAAGGCGTTTTAATTCCACGTCATGAAGACCTCTCTTTACACGGGTTGGTATTCTTCCTGTAAGCAGGAAATCTGACAATTCTCCTAAAACTCTGCTCTCTTCTTGGAACGTTTTCCACAGAGATGGCTCCTGGAGGGATTCGGCAGCTGTTTTCGCCAGAGATTCTCCTTCTACAGGGACACCAATAGCAACCTGTTGGGCAAACTTGTTGTAGAATGGTGGCATCTCCACCTCTTCCCAGATGTCTTCTCGGGGTGGTTCTTCTCCCACAGGCAACCTTGAGAGTGCATCAGCGTTAGCGTTGGACTTGCCACTGCGATACTTGACAGAGAACTTGTAATTCGCGAGTCTTGAGGCCCACCGTTGTTCAAGGGCTCCCAGTCGAGCAGTGTCCAGGTGCGCCAACGGATTGTTATCTGTGTACACGGTAAAGGGTGTGGCAGCCAGGTAGTCTTTAAACTTCTCTGTCACGGCCCAGACAAGCGCCAGAAGTTCGAGTTTGAAAGAACTATAGTTCTGGTCGTTCTTCTCCGCGCCTCTCAGACTCCTGCTGGCGTAGGCGATGACTCGCTCTTTGTTGTCCTGAACCTGGGACAACACTGCACCCAAACCTTGGTGACTTGCATCTGTGTACAAGCGGAATGGCTGACTGTAGTCGGGATAGGCTAGAATTGGTGGTTGCGTCAGAAGTGCTTTAAGCGCTTGAAAGGCTTCCTCTTGACGCGCTGTCCAGTCTACCGGAAGCTTTCGGTTGTAGTTTTCTCTGGGACAACCGCGCAACAACTCGTTCAGAGGCTCGGCTACTTGGGCGAAGTGTGGTATGAAACGCCGGTAGTAACCTGCGAATCCAAGGAAGCTTCGGACTTCTTTGACGGTAGTTGGTCTTCGCCAGTTCTGGACTGCAGTGATCTTTTCAGGATCAGGTTGGACGCCTTGTGCGCTCACGACATGCCCAAGGTAGTGAACTTGGGGTTTCAACAGGTAGCACTTGGAGGGCTTCACCTTTAGGCCGTGCTGTATAAATACCTTGAATACCTCGGACAGGTGACGAAGGTGTTCTTGGTATGTCCGGGAGAATACAATAACATCGTCCAGGTACAGTAGCACACTCTGGAAATTCTCATGGCCGAGGCACCTCTCCATAAGCCATTGGAATGTGGCTGGGGCATTACATAGCCCAAATGGCATACTATTAAATTCAAAGAGTCCCATCGGGGTCGTAAACGCAGTCTTTTCACGATCTTCAGGCGCCATAGGGACTTGCCAGTATCCACTGGTTAAGTCCAGGGTCGAGAAACAGGTAGCTGATCCCAAAGCCGTTAGAGATTCCTCAATCCGCGGCAATGGGTATGCGTCTTTGTGCGTGACGTTGTTGAGTTTACGATAGTCCACACAAAATCGTAGGGTTCCGTCTTTCTTCTTGACAAGGACTAGCGGGGCTGCCCAGGGGCTGTTACTCTCCCGGATGACATCAGCATCTCGCATCTCTTGGATCAACTTTTTCACCGGTTGGTACATCGCTGGTGGTATTGGACGGTGACGCTCCTTGATTGGATGGTGGTCACCAGTCAGAATGCGATGTTGTATGGTCATGGTCTTACCAAAGTCCAATGGGTGTTTGCTGAATGCCTGTTGGTAACGCTTGGCCACATTGCGAACCCCATTGATGTGCTCTATAGGGGTATTGGCGTCTCCCACGTTCAATTCATCCCACCAGGACTTCGTGGCTCCATTCTGAATGTTCTCAGCAGCTTGGGTGGAACGCTGTGTGGCGGTAGAATCACCAGAGAGAATGTCTTCTGGTGCTAACCGGTGTAGCAGGGCCACAGAGTGGAACTTGTGGAGGTTCACGGGAGCATCGCCCAAGTTGACTAAGCGGACAGGAACACGTCCATTGGAAACTGTAACAAGGCTGCGGGCAGCCATGACAAGTGGTTGGCCATCTACCTGTATGGGTTGTAGCAAGGCCTCGTAGTCCTGATTTTCTATGCCCGGACGGGCACGGCACCACACCATAGTTTCTGTTCCAGGCTGTAGGGTTACTGGACGGGTATCTTGGATCCGGACTCGACCAATTTCACCTTGTTTGTTGGCGAACTTGTGCTGGGCATTGAGTACACGAATGGCCCGCTGAATGGTCTGCTGGTCACTGGGAGAAGCTGTAAGGAGAGAGGCATGCAAGGCATCCAACACTTCTGCAAAGCAATGGCGTAAAACATTCATGCCTAATATTACAACTGCAAACCTATCATCCTCTACATCAGTGACAATTACACCCTGTCTAGGCAGTTTCAAGTCTCCAATCTGGATAGTGGGTTCCCAATAACCCTGCTGTGGTATGGGCTGTCCATTGCTGGCACACAGATTTATCCATGTGTCAGGTGTTCTATTCAACACATCTAAGTCCCAATGTTCAAGGAACACCTGCTTGCGCAGGGTTGTTACCTGAGATCCAGTGTCCACCAACGCTGTCAGAGGGACGCCGTTCACCCGGATTGTGATGTGTGGGCAGGCTGAGACGAAGCGTGACAATGGCACTGAAGATTCACCTGGGCCCTTCTTCTTTCCTCCCGAGGGGCGGCCCACGGCCTCGGGGGTGGCCCGTTTAACTGAAAACACTGAGGCCTGGTGTGTCCATATCTATGGCAATAGGTACAGTATGGCCTCTCACTCTGCGGAGGTTTCACTGAAGATGGACGTCTGGGTGGCGACTCAGGTGAGATGTTGAGACTTCGCAAAGGATCACTGGACGATGAAGACGGCTGGGTCAGACGATCTAGACGGACGGTGATCTGTTCCATGGCACGGGTCAGATGATCCACTCGGGCCAGAAGGTCATCTCTGGAGTCTGCTAGTGTAGTCTGCGCAGTTTGGGCAGCAGGTGAGGTACCCAGAGGTAGTGGCAGGACAACTGGAGCAATGCTTGTTGAGGGTCCAGGTGAGGGAGCACAGATGACTGGGCTCGGCTGGGGCTGCTCCTGTCCCAAGACCTGGATGGCAAGGGCCTTGAAGTCAGCAAACGTGATGCTGGGATGTTGTGCAGCAAGCATTCGCAACTGACTCTGGAGCAATGTGGTACCCGCCCCTTCTATGAAGCGGTCAAGCAAGATTTTATCAGAGTCCACATTTTCACGTGGATCCACTTGCACCACAGCTCTGAATGCCTCTTGGAGGGATAAAGCATAGTCCCGCAGGGTCTCACCAGGTAGTTGTCGTCTGGAAAAGAAGCGCATCTTTACCTCGGAGACAGATCGCACGTCAAAGTTCACCTGGAGTTTGTCCAGAATTTGGCCAGGGGTTCTTTTGTCAGAGGCAGGCCAGGATTTGACCTCCCTAGCTGCAGCACCCTCAAGCTGGCCCAGCAGGATCTGTATCTGCTGTTCTGTATTCAGAGGATAGAACTGGAAGAGAGACAGCATCTTCTCACGAAAGTCCCTGAGGGTATGCGCCTCCCCTTTGTAGCGCGGCAGCCATGGTGCGCCAGGGTAAAATGGCATGGAGAATGGTAGGCTGCTCGCCATGGGCACTGCTGGATCACTAGAAACAGATGGCACAATGTCACTTTGCTCAGTCATGTTGTTTGCAGGTATGACTGAAATTAGGTCGCCGTATCTTTAAGAAACTCAACTGCTTGCTGGCAGGGAATGGAGACTACAACTTGGAATGCTGTCCCTTTAAGAATGCTGTAGCTATTAACAGGGTCACTGTGATGCAGGCTGACGGTGTGCTCCCCCTCTTTAATGGTGGCACTCCCCACGGACACGGAAAACACTCGCTGGGGCCGTGGGAGGACTGAAGACAAGGACAGGGAGGCACAGTACTCACTGACAGCAACTGCAGCGTGGACCAGAGATCAGCGGTGCACAGCAGGGATGGTGATGCGGCACCGGAGAGTCAGAAATGGCGCTGGCACGTTCGCCTTTCACTTTCTTGTATGGGTGCGCTGGAGCATTGCGCTCAGCATTCTGGGCTCTCCTAAGATGGCGGCAGATGGGTCTCCTGGCCTCATGGGCAGTGCTAAAAATCTCCCGCACTTTTGCAAGGTACAGTTAACCCTTTGTGGGCGTTCTTACACAGCGATGTGGCGCAGCAAACAAGTCCTGGGCGTTTTAACTCTTCCAGGGCTGTAAGACACTGAGAGGACAGTCTTTAGGGCTTGCTTCAGGGGTATAGGGCTCCCCCTCTTTGTGGCAAGCACTCTCAGGGAATAAACTTGATCTTAGCAAAGTCCACAATAAAGACCGATGCTCTGAAGACAATTTGGCGCACTTTTCGTGGCGACTTTCTCAAAATGGCACACACCCGTATCCTGTTCGTGACGCCAGTTTTTCTTGCGGTGACCAGATGGAAGGTAACGCTGCAGTTGGGATTGCGGGGTGCAAACAGCACAGACTTGTCACGGTCTCTGGGCACGAGGGCGCAGCGCTGGTGCTGTCCCACGTTACCACCACTGGTACCGGTGATGAGGGGGCTGCACAAATGTTGGTGGTGATTGTTCCCCCGGGGCGCTTCCCCTATACTGTGCCGACTGGTGGTGTTTGGGGCGCCCTGATGTTGTCGGTGCAGAGTCAGACACAGAAACGGTTGTAAAGTTGAACTTTTACTTCCATGGGTGTGGAGGCACAAATGCTTAAACAGTTTCTTCAATACAAAACAACGGGGTACGCCTGGTGACACAGCAAAGTCCTGGGGTGCAGGGTAGACTTGATGAAAGGTGTTCCTAGCCCCTTATACTTCAGTGTTACAGCCCTAAGGTGCGTCTGGGCTCCTATTTGGCTCATAGGAGGATGCCCACCATGATACTAGTACATAATATTCCCCACTCACGTTATGTGGTCCTGATAGCTCAGAGTTTCGGGGTGCAATAGTCAGGGTGGCAGGATATTCCACAGGTCTGGCCTTGGCCCCTGGATCCTGTGATACTTGCTATGGAGCACGTGTTCCAGAATGTTCTCTCCACAGTCTCATGCTGACAAGATAATGATGCTTGACTTCCTTCAGGGCGATGGCTAGGCAGACAGGGGACAGGATCTTCTGAATAGCTGGAGTATGTCAGCTCTCCAACCTTCCTGGGCCTGTCTAGGACTTGAGATTCCTGCACTAAACTCACTGCTTTCTTCACAGGACATCACACTTATCTCCTCACCTCCTCCTCCTAACACTCCACACTTCTAACTTCTCACACGCAGGACCTTCCTGCAGGGGTGTTACCATGGGGACCCAGTGATCAGCTGACTCCTCCCCTTTTCCCAGGCAATGTCCTCCCATTGGACATTTGGTTACTATTCAATCCTATGGGAGGTGTAATGCATGTGTGAGGCTCACTAGGTGGCGCTGTGTTGTGTGAGACTCAGGACCCCCTGCTATGTCACACAGGCTATGAAGCAACAGGAAATAATACAATGCACAGAGATCACCCTCAGCCCAGCCATAGCCAGCTCTGGGATGCCACAATACCAGAAGCTCCAAGAGAAACCCATAAATCACTCAAAACACTGCTAAAGGTATTTGGGTGCCTATTAATAGCAGACCTTTTTTGAAAAATTATTTTTTGCCCGGAAAACCCCTTTAATAGATGGTAATGACAAGATTAATTAAAAGCATTCACCATACAATTTTAGGGTGAAGTCACATCCTGGGCCAGGCTGCCAATGATTTGACACTGTTATCCTGCATAGAGGACTTTTTTCCATACCGATTTCAGTTTCAAAATGGCAGGCGCCCGACAAACTCTGTGTGTAACCGCTGCAGTAGCGGTCTGACTCTCCTTTGCTGTTACTGACTACACAGGTCTGTGGCTTACCACATGTCTAGTAACAAGGATCAGGCAACAATCAATGTTTCTCTAAAGATATGTATCTGATAGCAAGGTATGTGTACCAACAACATAAAGAAAATCCCCAATAAGGAAATAAGTACACTTAAAAACTACTTATTTCCATATTGGGAACAATCGTTGATTGTAATGTCAATCTGTATTCCCTTAGTCCAGACAGCAGCACAATATGGGGTATCTCTGCCCCTGTGTGTTGTTTAGGACAGTGGAACCTTTAATTAGCACCAAATTTAAGGTGCCTCCTACTGGCCCTATAAGAGGGCACCTGAGACCTCCCTCCACTGTGTAAATTATAAAGTAAAAGGAAACAAGCTTCTAGGGAGGGAAGCCTTGTGCTGCTGTCTGGACTAAGGGAATACAGATTGACATTACAATCAACGATTCCCCTTACGTCCGACAGCAGCACAATATGGGGAGATAGCAAGTAATTCCCCTAGGGAGGGTTTCCTCGCCTTACAACGTCAAGGACTGTCTGACCAAAGGCAGTTGTCTGAGAACTGCGGACGTCTAAACGATAATGTTTAACAAAGGTCAACTGAGATGACCATGATGCAGCCGCACAAATCTGGTCCAAAGGTAAGGACCGGTACTCAGCCCAAGAAGTCGACACAGCCCTGGTCGAGTGGGCCGTAGAAAAAACTGGAGGGAGTAACTCCTGAATAAGGAAGGAAGACTTAATTGTCTCCTTGATCCATGTGGATAGAGTAGGCTTGGAAGCCTTGAGGCCTTTGTTTTTACCCTGCATGTTAATTAGTAGGTTTTTGGCCTTCCTAAACGGTTGAGTGCGGGATAGGTAAATCCGCAGACACCTTACCACATCTAAGGTGTGGAGCTTTTCTTCCTCCTCAGAGGTTGGAGTGGGGAAAAACACTGGTAGCGAAATTAGCTGATTGCTATTATAGCATGAGGGGACCTTAGGGTTAAACCCAGACAAAAATCTAAGGTGCACCCTATCTGCAAAAAACACAATGTACGGTTCTCTAGAAGAGAGAGCCTGGAGTTCCCCTACTCTTTTGGCAGATGTAATAGCCAACAAAAAAACGGTTTTGTAGGCCAAATATTTTAGCTCCGTAGTCTCCAAGGGTTCAAATGGAGGACCGCACAGGCCTTTAAGGACTACCGCAAGGTCCCACTGGGGAACTGGAGATGATACTGAGGGCTTTAGCCTCATTGCCCCTTTAAGGAACCTTGCAACCAGAGGATCCTGAGACAGACGTCTGTTCAAATGAGCGGAGAGGGCCGCAATCTGCACTTTCAAAGTGGCAGGGGCAAGGCCCTTATCCAAACCGTCCTGAAGAAAATTTAAAATATCAGCCGTTGAAGGTTGTAGATTATTAATACCCTTCTTGGAGCACCACTCCATGAAAATCTTGGCTGTCCTCTGGTAGTTCTTATTGGCAGAGTCTGCTCTTGCAGAAGAAAGGGTCTTCAGGACGGCCTCTGACAGTCCTCTATCCTGTTGTAGGGACTGCTCAACCTCCAGGCTGTCAGGTTGAATCTCCAGAGATCCTGGCACTTCAGAGATCCTTGGGAAACCAAGTTCTGGATGGGGGGAAGCCTCCAATATATCCCTCGACTCATCTCCATGAGTTGGGAAAACCAAGCTCTTTTTGGCCAGAATGGAATGATGGCTATCACAGAGACTTGGTCCTGTCTGATTTTCATCAATACCTTCGGTATTATTGGAATTGGAGGGAAAATGTATGCCAGCCTGGACCTCCAAGGGATGGACAGGGCATCCACTGCCAAGGGATTGTCCTCCTGATAAAGGGAACAGAACGTCTCCACCTTGGCGTTGAGTCGGGTTGCCATGAGGTTTATTTCTGGAAGACCCCACTTCAGGGTAATCTGATGAAAGACTTCTGGATTGAGTGACCATTCTCCTGATACGGCATGACCCCGACTCAACCGACCCGCTACTATGTTCAGAGAGCCCTTGATGTGAACTGCGGATAATTGGTTAGATTTTTCTCTGCCCATGTAAATATCAGATCTGCCTCCCTCAGGAGGGTTGGTGATCTGGTGCCTCCCTGTCTGTTCACGTACAGCACTGTGGTCATGTTGTCTGACCGGATTTTGACTGCTCTTCCCTTGAGAAGAGGCGAGAAATGGAGTAAGGCACGATATACAGCTCTGAGCTCCTTCCAGTTGGACGAGGTCCTTCTTTCTGGAGCGCTCCAGACTCCCTTTATGGAGTTTTCGTCCAAATGGGCTCCCCATCCCGAGAGGGATGCATCTGTAGTCAACACGGTCCAAGAAGGTTGGACCGTGGACCTTCCGTCTTTCAGGTGCAACCACCACTTGAGGGAAAGACGGGTCCTGGGGGAGAGTCGAATCTTCTTGCTGAGTGTAAGAAGGGAGCGATCCCAAACCTCTAGTAATTCCTTCTGGAGGGGACGTAAGTGCCACAAAGCCCATGGGACTGCCTCCACTGAGGAAGACATCAAGCCCAGGATCTTCATCAATGTTCTGATGGAGGCTATCGGCTTTTTGAAGAGGTGCCGGACTGCACCGACCAGTTTCTCCTTCCTTGCTGGTGTCAAGGAGACCTGCAGGTGGACTGAATCCAGGAAGTAGCCGAGGAACTTCCTTCGGGTTGAAGGGATCGTTACCGACTTCTCCCAGTTTATAAGCCATCCCAGACTCTGAAACAGGGACACGGCTGTCTGTAGATGCTGGAGCAGAACAGACTCTGACTGGACTTTTATCAACCAGTCGTCTAGATAAGGCACCACGAATATCCCCTGAAATCTGAGGGCGGCCGCTATAGGAGCCACTACCTTTGTAAAGGTGTGGGGAGTAGAGGAGATCCCGAAGGGTAGTGCTGTGAACTGAAAATGCTTTGTGTGGCCGGAAACTACTACGGCAATCCTTAGAAACCTTCTGTGTGGAGGATAAATAGGAATATGCAAATAGGCGTCTTTTAGATCCAAAGTCACGAAAACATCGCCTTTTGATGAAGCGGTTGAGGTACCTTAAGTCTATGACCATTCTCCACTTGTCTGCCGGTTTTGGTACCAGGAAGACGGGAGAATAGACACCGGATCCTTCTTCTAGAGAAGGGACTTCCTCCAGGGCTCCCTTGTGAATGTACTCTCGGATGGAGCATTCCAGTGTAGTCTGCTGCATTATAGGGAGGCTGCGAGTTAACACAAACCGATCCTGAGGAGGATGGAGGAACTCGATTGCATATCCTTTTTGGATTACCTGCAGGATCCATGGGTCTTGAATTTTTTCCTGCCAGCAGTTGAAAAAATGGGAGAGACGACCCCCGACAGGAATCTCGGCCACAGGAAGACTGCTCCTGATGTCAAAAGCTAGGCTTCTCCTTTTTATCATCAGACTTCGGGGAATCTCCGGACGGCGCCTCTAGAGGAATATCTAGAGCCTCTTTGGGACTGCCGTCCACGACAAGGCGGATAGCCTCTACTACGGCCAGAGTCAGATCTACCTCTAAAGGCCTGGGGTAAAGTTTTACCCTTCCTATCAGCCAAGCCCTCCAGGATCGCATCTAGGGCACTGCCAAAGACTCTACCTGGCTCAAAAGGTAATGCGCACAAATTATATTTTGAGGGGAAATCAGCTCTCCAGGGTTTTAACCATAGAGGTCTTCTTGCTGCAGTGGTAAGTGCCAGAGATTTGGCCGCCAGCCTTAATTGATGGTGGGAGGCCTCCGCTAAATGTTCAGCTGCCAGGGAAACTGAGCCTAGAAACCCTAGCAGCTCATCTCTGGAGACTCCAGAGTCGATGTCCCTCTCGAGGTGAACCAGGTCAGTGCGTAATTTGGCTGACACTTCACAAGACGCAACCGCCACAGCGGTCTGGGCCGAGGCAGCTGAATACGCCTTCTTGAGGGTATTGTCGATGCGCCTGTCCATGGCGTCGTGCAAATTTGATCCATCATCTGATGGTACCATAGGGCGGCGGGACAGTTTGGCCACCGCCATATCCACCTTGGGAGGAGGACCCCATTGATCCCATTGAGCAACTGGGAATAAAGCCTTGAACCTCCTAGAAACCACAAGAGGTTTTTCAGGACATTTCCACTCTGAAGACATTAATCTTTGTAATGTCTCGTCCACTTGGAAGACCCTAGGCCCTCTATAGGTGGACGTGGAGGCTTCCCCGTCAACATCACGATCCTTAGACCGGATGGACTTCAGCAGCCGGCTTAATTTTTCGAGTGGGAAGCACGGCCTGCTGGAATCTTCAGTGGAATCGTCAGATGAGAGTGTCTCGTCCACTATCTGATAATCTTCGTCAGCGATGCGTAGGGAGGACTGTGTCTCAACCCGCGGTCTCTTGGCAATCTGGGCGATGGAAGAACGGATCTCCTTAAGAGACTCCTCTATGTAGTCCTTTACCCAGGTGACAACCTCTCTTATAGAAGGTTCTTCTGACGGAGGTCCGCGAAATTGGCGACAGCGGGTAAAATCATAGCCGTCAGGTAAAGGGGTATTGCAATCCAAACACATTAGGTGTTTACGTTTAGAGGACTTTTTCCTCCTAAGCCCATCGCCGTTACCTGATGCAGAAGATGACATCTGAAACATCAAAGCCACATGACAATGTAGAATAGAAGATTGCCAAGCATCGCACAAGAAGAAAAAAACCAAGGGGTACCTTACTTTTTTAAATCGGTCACTTGAAAAAAAAGATCCCGTCAGGAAAAACCCAGACACCGCAAGCCGCAGCAGAGGAGCTAGTAACCACGAGCTCACCAAGTAAAGGACTGAGAACCTTTTAAATGTAATACAGCAGCGAGGGGAGGAGCCAAACAAAGAAAATATTCATACAGCGCAAAAACGAGGTCAAATGCCATAATGGAACATAGAGGAGCATAAGCCTAAGCCAGAGGCTCAACATACAAGCAGCAAAAAACAAATCTATATTTTGCCATTAAAATTCCAATTTTCAAACTTACCGCACTTTTCCAAGAAAACCGGAAGTAGGCCGCGGTGGTGCGCAAAGGCTTCCTTCCCCGGGGAACACGGGACCAAAAAAAAGGTTCCGGCCAAAGAGGTTCCCCGCTTACTTCCGGGATCGGGTTGCCTGCAGAGCGATGAGCCGGGAAAAAGGCCCGAAGGACCGGAGGATCTTAGGAACGTAGGAAAGGACCGAGGTACCCCCAAAAAGGTAAGCCAAGAGCTTTTTTAGGAAAAAAACCCTAGCAACGGGAGGTCACCAGAGACCTCCGTCCACCTGTCCCACACAGGACAGAAAAAAACACAGTGGAGGGAGGTCTCAGGTGCCCTCTTATAGGGCCAGTAGGAGGCACCTTAAATTTGGTGCTAATTAAAGGTTCCACTGTCCTAAACAACAGACAGGGGCAGAGATACCCCATATTGTGCTGCTGTCGGACGTAAGGGAAATCAATGTTTCACCTTGTTAAGTGAAGTCACTGATGGCCCAGTTTGTGGCCCGGAGCTGCTGTGTGTGGTTGCACTCTTACTACAGATTTTAAGACAAGTACAAAAGTGGTATTCCTGCAATGGCAGGCCTGTACTTGCTTTGCTTTCTAAAGACTATGTCAGAATCTCCACATTCACACGGTCCTATTCAAAACGGGTAACTTAACCTCATGAGAGGAAATATCACTCAATATTACGTTGTTCTAAAGAGAATAGAAGTGAAAGGATTTATAGAGTGGTTCTGCCTCATTAATGATCCATCTAGAATAACACATCATTGACGATCACGTATCAGGTCGGATACAATTTCATCATTTCATAGTACGAACAGGACAATTTCCTAATTTTGTTTTTCCTGGTAAAATAAAGCTATTGTCAAAGTCAATGCATGTTATAATACTCGTGCATAAATGGCATGAAATCCAAAAGTAATCATTATTCATTTAGCAGAGTGTCTCCTGGGAAGTTCATAGAGGAGCCTTTAAAGAAGACCTGTCACCAGGTCTGAAAAGTGCGATGACCTACCTCATCTGATAGGCGCTGTCACTCTGAGAATCTACTCAGCCATTCCAAAGATATAAGCCCTTTAAGTGTTGATGTAAATTAGGATCTACTAGCCAGGTGGGCGGTAACACTACATGACATGCAGCACATAGAGGCCCACCCCCGAAAAACCACAATGGTGCCGCCCATTTGGCTAGTATACCCTAATTTGCATCAACAAAAAAGGGCTTATACCTTTGGAATGGCTGAACGTATTTAGATAAACCTAACACCAAATTGCTCAAGCACCTATCATATGATAAACTACTAGAGGAAATGAATATACTGTATGGTAAAATTGAGGAGAAAACAAGAACACAAAACATCTGGCCCATATGCCAGCAGCCTCCTCTGAACTTCACAGTGATTCTGCAAGTAGATACAGTACATAGATAGCCTCTAAGGGTCAGTTCACACTAGCCTCATGGCCACTATTCCTAAATAACCATGAAGGATATGACAGATCTATTATTATTTGTTAAAAGAGTCCACTGAATAAAATTGGGTTTGCAAAATGTAATTTCTGTTTTTTTCTGTTTAGAATACCACACCAGATATCCTCTGTTTTGCTGCTAGGGGCAATAGAAATCTATGGCAATGGGAACCAATCCGTAAATCACGGCTCTGTGTGGTCTGTGTTAATTTAGGGACATGGTTTTTGCATGGTTGATCTGTTTTTCATGTTAAAGAAAGAAGGATCAACCTTTTTTTTAACAAATTTCCATAATTTACAGTGTCTTAGATCCGTCAAAAAATGGCTAGCATATGCATTGCACCTATGGGCTATCTATGATTTTCATGGAACCATAATCCATGGGTGTGTTTGACCTTCATGGCCTCTGCTGGTTAGTGGAAGTGTTGGATGTCTACAAACAACCATTAAAATGAATGGGACCATGTACTATCCGTAGAGAACAGAATGGCTCTGGTTTACAGATATCCGAATAAAGCCTTACATTGGATTTCTACTGGTTAATTGGTAATCCCATGGTAAAAAAAAAATGATGCAGACCACACGAACAGTATAGATCTCAATTTATACCCATATATTTAATGTGCACAAGCGTTCCATGTCTTCTGACAGTCTCAGCTCCATTGTTTGTTACAAGAAAGGTTATTTATTTCCCACCGAAAACCTCTTTAAGCTAAGGCCCCACGTTGCGAGCCACAGCCAAAAAACACTGCGGAAAAGACCACGTTTTTTTCCCAAAGCGTTTTTAACTGAGAGTCCGCAGAGTTTTCCTCTGCGGACTTTCTGCTTCTACTCTACCTATGCGGAAAATGCCAGCGTTTTCGTAGGTATAATTGACATGCTGCGATTTACAATAACGTGAACGTTTTTGAAATCGCAGCCTTTCTGCTGCAGATTTTTTTTCTGCAGTATGTGGATGGGATTAGCCAGATTCCCATCCACTTTGCTGGTAATGTAAAATGCAGCGTTTTTTGCCATTTTATGGTGTAGAAGGCTGATATTTAGGTTCAGTTTGGCACAAGGCTCTTTCTTGCACCAAATGTGCACCACAAGCCCCGATCCACGCCTTGCCTGCCACATTGTGTGAATAATAATAATAATAATAATAATAGTCCTTTAATAGTCCCACAATGGGGAAATTCAGTGTGTTACAGCAGCAAAGATAAGCAGATACAAATACAAATACAACATGTACAGGAATGTTCCAAGGTGAGAGGCATTACATTGATAGCAGACAGACAGATAGGGCGTAGCAGAGGAGGGGGGGGGGGGATTTAACAGGCAGAGAGATATTTCAGTTCTCTGTGTGTAATGATCTCCGCTTAGGTCGGTGTTGGTTGTACAGCCTAACCGCGGTGGGGAGGAAAGACTTCCGATAGCGCTCCTTCTCACACCTAGGGTGGAGCAGTCGGTCACTGACAGTACTGCTCAGCGCGATCACAGTCTCATGCATGGGATGGGACTTCTTCTTCTGCATGGAGCTCACCACGGACAGTATCCTTCTGTCACCCACCACCTGCACTGGGTCCAGTGGGCTCCCCAGGACAGAGCTGGCCCTTCTAATCAGCTTGTCAAGTTTATTTCTGTCCCTGGTTGATATACTGCTCCCCCAGCAGGCCACTCCAAAGAAGATGGCTGATGCCACTACCGAGTTGAAGAAAGTTCTAAGAAGTGCCCCCCGGATTCCAAAGGCTCTCAGCTTCCTAAGCAGGTAGAGCCTGCTGTGGCCCTTCCTGTACAGGGCCTCCATATGATCTGCCCAGTCCAGCTTATTATTAAGGAGCAAACCCAGGTACTTATAGGTGTTCACAATCTCGATGCCCGTCCCCAGGATGTCCACTGGTTTAGGAGGGCTTCTGCCTTTGCGGAAGTCCACCACCATCTCCTTGGTCTTCCCCGCGTTAATCTTCAGGTGGTTCCGGTGGCACCAGTCCACAAAATGCTGGTTCAGTTCTCTGTACTCCCTGTCATCATCATCTGTGATGAGACCCACTATTGCAGAGTCGTCAGAATACTTCTGTAGGTAGCAGCTGGATGAGTTGCACCTAAAATCTGCAGTGTACAGTGTGAAGAGGAAAGGGGCGAGAACCGTACCCTGAGGTGCCCCCCGTATTACAGATCACGGTACCTGACACACAGTCTTGGGCTCTCACGTATTGCGGTCGATTTGTGAGGTAGTCTAGGATCCAGTTGGAGAGGTGGTGGTCCACTCCAGCAAGGCCCAGCTTGTCCCTCAATAACCTGGGCTGTATGGTGTTAAAAGCACTGGAGAAGTCAAAGAACATTATTCTCACTGTGTTCCCTGGTTTCTCCAGGTGAGACAGAGCCCTGTGCAGAAGATGGATGATGGCATCATCTACCCCAATGCCCGGCCGATAAGCAAACTGGAGTGGGTCCATAGCGGGGCTCACTAGAGGGCGGAGATGTGTGAGAACCAATCTCTCCAAGATCTTCATCAGGTGGGATGTCAGTGCTACAGGTCTGTAGTCATTGAGGTCCATAGGGCGGGGTTTCTTTGGAACTGGTACCACACAAGAAGATTGCGGACAGCGCAGGGATCAGGGTAGGCCAAGGCAGGGATGCCTTGGCCCAACAGACTTATTATATCTCATGGCATGCTCTGGCATGAGATAGAATGGAAATCTTTGCCAATTATTACCTGGCTTTGATTTCCATAGTGGTGCAGGGATGTTCAACACATTGATGAAGAGGCAGCAGCACCAGTCGGGTCATTTATCAAAACTGATGTATGATACACCAGTCTTAATAAATTTGTCCATTGTGTTTTTGCTGTGTTTTTTTCTACAGTGTTTTTTAGTTGCGTTTTGCTATATGGGGCCTTAGCCTAAAGTGGTTTACCCATGAACATATCCATATTTAGAATTGCAGACAATTAAAAGTTGAAAAATCATTAAACATTCTGCATAGTTTTAAAGAATTTCTGTAGCCAGTGGTCACAATCTTTTGAGGTCATCTTTGAGGCCGGGGCCCCACCTAGCATAAATCCCTCGATTTAGCTGCGGCACAAATGCCATGGCAAAATCCACAGTGTTTTACAGTACCTGCAAAGTGGATAGGGTTCTGGCTAATCTCATCCACATATTACAGAAAAATATCTGCAGAGGACACGCTGCGATTTCATGTTTTCGTAAATCGCATCATGTCAATTATACCTACGGAAACGCCGGTGTTTTCCATATTGCTGTAATAGACGCAGAAAGTCCGCAGAGGAAAACTCTGCAACCTTTCAGTGAAAAGCACTGCGGAAAAAACGCGATGCGTTTCTGCCGTGGTCTTTTCCGTAGCGCTTTTTCACTGCAGCTCGCTTTGTGGGTCCTTAGCCTAATATTTTGTAGTTTTTCACTTGCTTTTCTGGACTATTTTGTAACTGCTTAGAGTTTTCTCAGGTTCACCACCAGTAAAGTTTCATATCTGGTTCTCACTGCTGTTCAGTGCAGTCCAAGATCCCTAGAATTCTCTTTGTAATGATTCTAAGCCTGATAGTTCAGTGACTTTTTTTCTCATCTCCTCTGGAATTTCCTTTGATTGTGGAAAACTCTGTGTGTTTCTGCTTCCTGTTGAAGGTGAGGTTCAGTATCTGGTTACATGGCTCCCTGCAATAAATCTTGCCGGTGTTCTATAATAATTATATCTGCACATTTCCTGCAAAACGCCTCGGAAAAGAAACACAGTATTTTACAGTACCTACAACGTGAATGAGATTATGGCTAATTCCATCCACACATTGCAGAAAAAATCTGCTGTGGAAAAGCTGCGTTTTTGGAAATCGCAGCATGTCAATTATACCAGCAGAAATGCTTGCGTTTTCCCTATAGGTTTAGTAAAAGAAGAAAATTCGCTGAGAAAAATTCAGCAAAAAGCAATGAAAAATGCTGCGGAAAAAAACGCAATGCGTTTCCGCTGCAGATTTTTCTGCAGCGTTTTTTAGCTGCTTTTCGCTATGTGGGGCTTAGCCTTAGACAGTATTAGTAAGTTTGGACCATTGAGTCTGATTTACTAATACTCTCACTAAGGCCCCACATTGCATTCAAGCTGCTTTTTTTGTTGCAGAATTTGCTGTGCTTTTTAAGCCAAAGCCAAGAGAGCTTCCTTTTTTAGCTTTTCTGCAACGTGGGTCCTCAGTCTAAAAGTTAGACAGACGAACTGACGCTAGGTTCACATCTGCGTTGGGGTTTCCGTTCTTTGGGTCCTCTTGGGGGCTTGAAAAACGTAAACCCAATCTGCTTAAGGCCGGGGCCCCATGTGACGTAAATACCACAGTTTGGCCGCAGCAGAAATGCCGTGGGAAAAAACGTGGCGTTTTACAGCAAGGTGGATGGGATTCTAGTAAATCCCATCCATACCTTGTGAAAAAATACACGCAGCGGAAACGCTGCGATTTACAAAGCCTCTGAGAATTTTTCTGCGAAAGCGTTTTTTTCCTGCAGCGCTTTTTTGCTGTGGGACGCTACGTGGGACCTTAGCCTTAAAAGCCTTATAGACTATAATGGGGTCCTCCGGGTTTCCACCCGGTTTATGCACAAAAAATGCAGAGAAAAAAATCCCTGCTCCTGCTCACCGCTGCCTGTGCTTCCCATTCTGTGAAAGTGGAGGTGGCGGTGAGAAGGAGCAGGGATCAGTAAGTAAGGCCGCGGTCCATGAACCCCACAAACACTGCTATCATTATACTCTGGGGTCTTTTCAGTCCCTGTAGTATAATGATCGAAGGCCCCGGGGAGGTGAGGTGACATAAAAGCAATGTTACTTACCTCTCCTGCACTCCAGCACGCTGCAGTCCTCCTTGGTGACGTCCCAGACATCACTTGGGCCAGGCCTACGTCATTAGGCAACGCAACGCTGGCCGTGACGTCTGATCCAACATTAAAGAAACCGAAAGTAGCGGAGAGTGCACCGGAGCCAGAGAGACATAAGTAACACAGTTTTTTATGTTTGTATCCTCCCCTGGGTCTCCGATCATTATACTCTGGAGTCTGAAAAGACCCCAGAGTATAATAATTGTTCATGGGTGGTCCACAATGGGGCATAATACTGTGTGCAGGGGCCACTATGGCGCATAATAGTGTGTGCAGGGGCCACTATGGGGCATAATACTATGTGCAGGAGCCACTATGGGGCATAATAGTGTGTGCAGGGGTCACTATGGAGCATAATACTGTGCGCAGGGGCCACTATGGCGCATAATAGAGTGTGCAGGGGCCACTATGGAGCATAATAGTGTGTGCAGGGGCCACTATGGTGCATAATAGTGTGTGCAAGAATGCGGGAAATGTGGTTTGTGCAGGGGGGTGGTTGCCGGGGGGGCCCCATGTCAAATGTTTGCCTTGGGGCCCAGACATTCCTAGTTACGCCACTGAATGTGGCGTAAGTCATGCTAGACAGTTTTCTGCAGCAAATTATGGTGCATTTTGCTTGATAAATCTCCCCCATTGATTTTAATGAAAACTGTGTAAGGCTGAGGCCTCATGTTATGGAAATGCAGCTCTTTTTTTTGCATCTTTTGCTGTGTTTTTTTTGAGCCAAAGCCAAGAATAGCTACAAAAGGAATGGGACATATATAGGAAGTTCTTATACTTCTATCTTCTGCTTAATCCACTCCAATTTTTGGCTCTTAAAACCGCAGGAAAATATGCAACAATAAAACCTGCGTTTCCGCAACATTGGGCCTCAGCCTAATGGCTCTTTTCCCCTGTGGTGGCGTTGCTAAAACTAGCTGACAAGTTCCACCACAAATTACAGTTGAAGGGTAGGGTTCCCACAGTGAGACAGTCTATATTTTGGCTGTTCCAACACAATGGAATTTTCCTACATGAACAAACCCTTCAAGGTTTACTCATACTGATTTTTAAGCAAATGCTAGAAAAGATCCCTGCAACTTGAACCAGAAATTAAAGGATTTCTCTACTTTCCAAAAATAGACATGTATTCTCTATATAAGTTGGTAAAGAGGTTACAAAACTATTTTCTTTAGGAGTAATCCCAGCAAAGCACAAACCTATAAGAATAGTGTTATTTCCCAGAATATTTTTGGCAAGGAACAGAAAGACATCCAACCAGTTGCTTAAAGGAACACTTAAGGCCCTATTACAGGAGCCGATGCAGAATGGTTTACGATCTAACACATTTGGGGGAGTTTATTAAGACTGGCATTCTGTACACCAGTCTTAAGCAATTCCCTGGCTCAGATGCCTGCTTACTATAACTACAGTTATAGTTCTGCCCATTTTTGTAAAAAAATGGCAAGCAGGTCATAGAAGAAACAAAGTGGCGCATTTTTGGTTCAAAAGGACTGTGACCAAAAATGAGGCACCACATATGTACCCACCCATCTATGCTAGAAGATGGTTTAGTAAATTCCCTCATTGATTGGTGGTTGTTTGCTTTGGTCTCTTAGGCCAGGGGCTGCAGAAATGCAGCGGTTTTACAGTACCTTCAAAATGGATGGGATTCTGGCTAATCCCGTCCACACATTGCAGAAAAAAATCTGCAGCGAAAATGCTGCGATTTCAAAAACTGTTGCGAATTTGTAAATCGTAGCTTAGCAATTATACCTACAGAAATGTTGGCCTTTTCCATATAAGTATAACAGAAGCAGAAAGTCTGCAGAGGAAAACTCAGTGGACTGTCTGTGAAAAACGCTGCAGAAAAAAGATGCAACATTTTCCCGGCTGCGGTTGGCTAAGTGGGGCCTTAGCCTCAAAAAGACTGATGCAAACTACATGGGTGGGGAACAATTGCTTAGGTTAAGGCCCAACGTTGCGGAAAAGCAGCTTTTTTTTGTTTTTTGAGCCAAAGCCAAGAGTGACTTCAGCAGGAATGGGAAATATATAGAATACACCCATACTTCTTCCTGGTGCTCAATCCATTCCTGACATTGGCGCAAAAAAAAAAAAAAACACAGAAAAACCTGCACAAAAAAAAGCTGTTTTTCCACAACGTGGGGTCTTAGTCTTAAGGTGGTGTTTGGAGACTGTCGCAGTGACCATCGAAAATTGCTGCAAGTCCAACATTTTCATCCGATGGATCCCATTATAGCCAATGAGGTCCACCAGGCAGTGTAGGGATAGGGGCTGGCTAAGGCAAAGGCGCCTGGGCCCAACAGATTTATTTTATTTTATTTGTCTTCATATAATTTAATTGTTTGTGGGTAGCACATTCCTGTTAACTCAATGTGTTGCCAACAGCAATGATGTTTTGTGCCACATAAGGCTGTGTTCACACTGAGTTTTTTGGCAGCGGATTTTGACGCGGAATCCACCTCAAAATCCGCCTGAAAAAACTCCTCCCATTCATTTCAATGGGAGTCAGTAGTTTTTTTTTTCCTCTAGCGGCTAAAAAGGAACATGACCCATCTTGTCGCGGATTTCGCCCGCGGTATCTGTGGCTCGAGCTGCGCTCCTGATTAGGCCCATTCATCCGGGCTTAATCAGGAGCGGTTAGCTGTGACGGAATGCTGATGCACAGCATCGGAATCCCGTCACGGCTGACCGCGGCGAAAACTCCAGGAGCAGAAAATTTTCCGCCATGTGAACACAGCCTAAGTGTTTCAGTCACCTGACTTATCACCAGAATATTTACATGGGCCGGTTATTGGGAACAGAGGGTTGATATTTGGCCCAATCATTGGCCTAGGTAATAGGGCCTTAAACCTAGAAATAATGGATCAACGCAAAGCAAAAGATGACCTTGCCCTGCTGTTTTTCAGACTACAAGAATTTCTGCACAATTGTGAAGAAAACCATCTTGTAAAATCCTGCACAAGGATATATCATTTGCTGATTTCTTGTATTTTTAGATGGGGCTGACTGAGGGGCAAACAGGCAGGCTTAATAATTTTTCTGCAGACAGGGCAGCTGCTGCTCCAGCCAGTTGTTTTACAGCTAGACACAGGACAGTGCATGACTAAGCTCCAGAGAATATTTCTGAGGCAGCGGGCATGTACAATAAGTAATAGTCTGTTCCCCTATCCATTATAACTACTACTGGATTATTTACATGTAATTCTGCTGTACAAAAGAAAACAATAGCTGAGAAAAGCCCAAGTGAGCATAATATAGCAGATCCAGGAACACTGGAATGCAAATACAGAGCAAATACAATACACAGGCATGATGCAGCTAAAGATATTGCTGACACAGGAAAAGAGCAATCTATGAGCCCAGTCAGGAAATTTGCTGTGAATAATATCCCAACTGTAATCACACAAGCAGCCAGAAGTAGATGCAAGTATATACAGTAAGTAGACTTTTCTTACATTGTAAAATGAGCAAAAACTTCAGTCCAATGCAAAAGAAAGCAGTTTGCAGACGTGTGGAGGACGTGAGGAGAATCAGCCCCTCACCTCTGCATTCACTGTGTGAAAAGATCAGTCCCTGCTCTTTGCACTAACTTTGAACAGCTTTTGCGTTTTAAGGCCACGGCTTAAAAAAGGAAGTAGTGGAAACGCCACAGCAAAAACTGCTGCATTTTACAGTACCTACAAAGTGGCTAGTCCCATCCACACATTGCAGAAAAATATCCGCAACGGACACGCTGTGATTTCAAAAACCATTGCGTTTTTGTAAATCATAGCATGTCAATTATACAGTACCTATGGAAACGCTGGCATTTTCCATATAGGTGTAATAGAAGCAGAAAGTCCGCAGAGGAAAAATCTACGAACTTTTTGTGAAAAGCGCTGCAGGAAAAACCGCAATACATTTCCGCTGTGGTTTTTCTAGCAGCGTTTTTTCGCTGCGGCCCACTATGTGGGGCCTTAGCCTAAGAGAGTTTTTTTCAGGCAGAAAGCAACAACATTTTTAATTAAAGTGCATTACATGTTGGTCCAGAATCACACGCTCTAGTAAATGTTGTCTGAAAAGTTAGTGACTATTCAAGTGTAATTTAAGATCGAATAGGTTCAAAGGAAAGGAGGGGTATAAGGAAGGAAGTGCTGAAATGTGTTTTTGTTTTTGTGCATTTTCTATGTCTAGTGCTCCTTTACTACGTGAGTGTCTTGAAATCAAATTTGCTATTTAGAGGTCTGAAAGGGTTGGATGACAACCCCTATGGGAGGGGTTTACATTCCTGAGAAACAGATATAACTAAGAATTAGTTAAATAGTATCATGTAATATCATGTAATACATATTATAACATCTCCATCTTTTTTCATTTTAGGAGGCAATGGTTCTTACAAGAAGTAATAAATATCAAGGTGGAGAGTCAATGTGAGAGATTCTAGTCCCTAACCCACTCATTGCCTCCCACAAAGCCAGCCAGTTCACTTTGCTCTGTACTGATGAGGGACAACAATCCTGAAACAGCGCTGTGTGCAGATAAGTGAAATTGGCTTGGCTAAAATCCCTTTTGCTGTCTCAAGACTCGGTGAGTCAAAAGCAAATTGAGGATCTGTTACATCCAACAGAGGGCGTATGAGCTCCCCAGCTCCTTTCCCATAATGCCTTGTGATAGATAGTTAATAATAACTCAGATACCCAGTAATAAGTCATGTTGTAAGGCTATCTGATGATGAAATAAAGGCCACGATAACTGACTGATAGGGACAGGAATGTTAAACTATTAGAAAAATGAGATTAAGGGAATATTTTTATGACAAAGACCTTCCATACAGCAGCGACTCTGAGATGGAACAGCCCATAAGGAATCCTACCAAAAAATCTACCTGGACCCCACGCCCTGGAGCTAATGCAGCACTGGATAAATATATTGACTGTTTCAGAAGCAAAGTAAAATCAGAAATCCTGGAGAAACAAAAGAAACAGGCGCATAACCTAACCCTGCAAGAACAGAAGGCTATTACATTACTGAAAGAAAATCAGGATATAATAATAAAACCAGCTGACAAAGGGGGCGCAATAGTCATAATGAACACCTCAGACTATATCCAGGAAGCAAACAGGCAACTGTCAAATCCCATCCATTACTCCAAACTTGGAAGTGATCCCACAGAGGCCTATATGAAAGAACTAAAGAGTATGATCAAGGAGTTTCCAGTCCAGATCCAGAATCAGGTAAAAGGACTTATCCCACAAGATCCCAGGCCGGGCTGCTTCTATATGCTCCCAAAGATACACAAAGATGGCAACCCTGGGAGGCCTATCATTTCTGGCATTGGGACACTGACAGAAAACATCTCAGGTTGGGTGGAAAATCTCCTAAAACCCCTTGTCAGGGATACTCCAAGCTATATCCAGGACACCACTGACCTTCTTAACAAACTGAATGCCCTGGGCCCTCTATCTGAGGGTACCATTTTGGCCACCATGGATGTGGAATCCCTGTATACCAACATTCCCCACAAGGATGGAGTTGCAGCATGTCGGGTACACCTGGCAAAACAAAACCTCCCAACAGAACCAGTAACGCAGCTCATACAATTCATCCTTAGCCACAACCATTTTACCTTTGGAGAGGATCTATATCTACAGCGAATGGGAACTTCAATGGGGACCAGATGTGCACCCCAATATGCAAATCTCTTTATGGCAGAAATGGAAGGAACATATTTATCAACATGCGCCACCAAACCTATGATTTACCTTCGTTATATCGATGATATCCTTGTCATCTGGACTGCAGGTGAGGAGGCCCTACTTCAATTCCATAATGACTTCAATGACTTTCACCCGACCATCAACCTTAAACTTAGCTATTCAGGGAGTGAAATCCACTTTCTGGATACCACAATATACATTAAAGACCACCGGCTACTCACATCAATATACCACAAACCCACAGACAGAACGGCCTACCTGAGAAACGACAGCTTCCACCCCAAGCACACAAGACAATCTATAATCTACAGCCAGGCTATACGATACAATCGTATTTGCTCCGACAAAACAGACCTGGACAAGCACCTCCTGGATCTGAGGATGAAATTTCTCAGATTGGGATACAAACCAAAAGTGACAGACAACCAATTAAACAAAGCAGCAGCCATTAACAGAGACAGTCTGCTCACATATAGAGAGACCCAGAAAGATGCCCGAGTGCCCCTAGTTGTCACCTACAACCCACAGCTGGAGATCCTACGAAGGATTGCCAAGGAGCTCCAACCTGTGCTACATAGGGACAACAGACTCAAGGACATATTTCCAGTCCCCCCTCTCCTCTCCTTTCGACAACCACCAAACCTGAGGCGCATTATCGTCCGGAGTGCCCTGAAGGCCCCAACTGAAAATGGCACCTCACCTTGCCTACATAAAAGGTGCATGACCTGCAAGCACATCCAAACCGCTGACAGTGTACCTATCCCACAGTCACAACAGGTGCACAGAATTAGGGGGACATTTTCCTGCAGGTCTTCCAATGTGGTGTACCTCATAATGTGTGTGCAATGTCCCACCACAGGCCTCTATGTGGGGGAAACAGGGCAGAGACTCAGTCAACGAATGAACTCACACAGATCCACCATTAATAACAGCAGAACAGATCTCCCAGTGGCCGCACATTTCTCCGGAGAAAACCACTCTATTGAAGATTTGCGGGTTGTGGTTTTAATGGGACATTTTAAGACACAGGAGAAAAGGAAAGAAATGGAGTACAAATTTATGCAAAAATTTCAAACTCTGCAATTTGGACTTAATATTCATGCCAGCTTCATGTCACACTATGTTTGAACCATGAACTGAACTCAATATTCATGCCAGCTTCAAATCACACTATGTATGACCTGTGAGGGACACAAATCACCTCCTGATAGCAAACAGATAACAGCAAGAATTACTGATCCCTCCATCACGCACCACAAGTTTCCAGACTGTTTTTTTGACCTGTTGTAAATAACTTCTCTACTTAGATTGCAATTTTTTTTAAGGACTCTAAAATGCTTTGAAAACCATGTGTATAAAAATCTGTTAATTTTCAGTTCTTGTATCACACCATGTCTGATGAAGGGAGCGAGCACTCCTGAAAGCTTACTTATAAATATACTCAGTTAGCCTCTAAAAGGTATCGCCTGATTTCTTCACTCTTCCACTACTTTCAATGGCTAACATGGTACAACATTATACTACTATAAACTATTAGACCGTCTAACTGGTGTTCAGGAATGAAAGGAGTTCTTGAACTGGAACAAATGGCGTGCCTGCATTTCTAGAGGAATGTCTATTGTTTAGGAATTCTAAAGAGACTACCTAAAGGGTAAATTTCCTGATATTGTGATAGTGAATACTTAGGCTAAGTTTACACATACACATAGACATGCATTTCGCCTTCAGCCTTCACTATTTGTGATTCCTGGGCCCCAAATGCAAAATCTGTGACCAGACGGCCACTTATCATGTGCCATTTATGATGACCCCCCCTTCCCTTCTTTCCTATGATACTCTTGTGCTGTCATGTGACAGGGGGGCCTTTGGGCTAAATTCCGTCATGTAAAAAAAGATATTTAAGGGGATTCTCTCATGTCTAAAATGCCCCCCATTCCAATAATAGAGCTGTGTAGAGGCCGTTGATAGTAGCAGAAAAATACATTCATAGACACAAGTTGCTGAAGCAATTCAGAAATAATCATGTTTTTATAGTTATGCAAATCAGCCTCAAAGTGCATTAATTTGCACCCAATTTGCCCACGGACAGTTGTAACCAAACAGAAAACTGAACATTTTATTCAAATCTAAAGGGGTGGCATTGGATGACGATTCCAGTGGAAAGCCAGAGAACTTGGGGATGTCTGTAGGCAAATTGGCCCACAACTGAGCCTCTTGCTTTGCATATCCAAAATTGCTGATTATCTCTGCATTGCTTCATCAGTTTGTGACCACAAGGGTATGTTTCTGCTCCCTGTAATCTGAATAAAAGATGCATCATCTGTTGCAAAAATCTGTATTATTATTTACTTATTCCCCATTGCTTAAAAAAGTAAACCCATCATAAAAAAAGTATTTTTTTTTTTTAAAAGTATTCTTACTATTCTTAAAAGGTATTCCTATTCTGAGCTTCGACTACCTTTTGCGCTCCCAGATATGAATGGTGTTGCGCTTGTCCGTCCTGACCACCCCCATTCTCCTGATCGGTGAGGGTCTCAGCGGTCAGACCTTCACCAAGTTGCAAGTTATGCTCTATCTTATGTATAGGGGATATCTTCTTAAAGGGAGTCTGCCACCAGATCCCAGCATATCAACCCACCCCCACAGACAGATATGTTAGGGTCACCTTAATCTAATGGTGTTTTCCCCTTGTGAATTGGAGCCTCCATTGTAGACAGAGCACTGTTTATATTAAAATGCAAATGAGCAATGAGGATGTGGCCGTATACCTCTTTGGAGCAACACCAACATCCTCAAAAGAGTCCTTTTGCATATTGATAAAAAGCGTGATATTTTGGCAATGAGGACACCAATTCAAGGGGAAAACACCATTTGATTCAGGTGACCCTAACCTATCTATTTGAGGAGTTGGATTGTTATATCTGGTTCTGGTGACAAACTCTCTTTAAGATGGCTATACCCCTTTAGCATATTGTACACCACAATTTTTCATGAAGTCACTATTTTCCTATCTCACAAACACTAGGGACAACACCATTAGAGAAAACATCTAGCCATTTAGTATTAGCAATAAAACGGCGGTCTTCCAGAATGGGATCTTTGTACAGTGAAACTCTCACAGTGGGGGGTCCTGCTCAATGTCGGAGGAAAAATGGGTGCCTGTAAATATGTGGGATTTGCATAAATTCCATGCAGATATTGCCATTGGCCTTATTCAAACCCAGGTCCCTAGTGCTTCAAGGCAACAGTGCTAACCATTATCCAGAACTGTAGGCTGTAAACAGTGAATTGAAAAAGACTGAAAATCACCCTGTCTTGTTTTACACTGACAGCTTATAAACTACAAGGATGAGCGAGAGTGGTGAAAAGTCTCTGGAAAAACTCAGCTCGATTTCCATTTGCCAGTTTAGAAGTCACTTGGATGAATATTGAAGCATCAGGATTCTTTTGGTTCCGCCAGAGGGAGTGGTTAACCCACTGTAGGGAGCCAACTGAACACTGTGAACATGAGGCAGAGAACCACACCAGGGATTGCAGAGGGCCCTGGGATCGAAGCCATGGGGCTGGGGAGGCTTTCGAAGGTCTCATGGTGCAAGTGCCTCTGGGGACGGTGACTCCAGAGTTGCCTTATTTCACTGGGCCTGGGAAACCCACTGAATTTGGCACATTGCACAAGCACTTGAATACACCTGAGGAGCACTCACCCTATTGCTTGGTTTATCCAGCATGGGTAATTTTTTATAGATCCGGCGGATAGACCGGGCCAGTACACTGGCACTCTATTCACTTATTTATTCTTTTTGTTTATCACGTTTTGTCACCTGTTTGTCACTGCTTTTTGTGGATGTAGGGATGCAGAAACCCTTTTGGGTCCTACCCGAAGTCTAGGAGTTGGAGTGTGTGGCCCTCGGGTTCCCTCCTTCTTTGCTCTCCAGTGTCTGTCTCTGCTTTTGTGGAGATAGACAACAGTTGCAGGCTCAGTCGTACTCTTGGGGTGGCAGCCCTTGAGGGGACTGATGCAAGTAGCTGGCTTGGTAGTACTCCTGGTGGTGACAGCCCATGGAGGAAACCAAGTAAGTTACTGACCCTCCTGTCTAGGCAGTTGGGTTGGTACAGCCCCCTTACTCTTGCGCCTTTTGGCTTTGAGTTTGGGGATAGTTTCGGAGGACCCATTCTCTTTTGAGATGGGTTTTGCGATAGACAGCATCCTTTGCACATTTTTTTCAGTGGCACCCGTCACTTTTTTGCCGTGCACTGGTGTTTTCGTTGGCACAGCTTTGAGACCTTCGATAAAAAAAAAAAAAAATCAGGATTCTTTTTACTGATGTCAGATTACTACCAGAATTGGACGGGCCCACGTTCTCGGTCAGCCACAATAGAGAACATGTATTCAACAAAGACATCCCCAAGTGCTAGTCACTTGCGTTTTTTGAGGTTACTTCACAAATAAGCTCTTAAAATGGCTATTCAGATTGGCTGAATCTGCCATTTTTGGCTGGAGTAGCAGACCATCTAGTGTGTACGAGGTCCTCACAATTACCCCAGTGGCAGATATGAGGGGAGAGAAGGATCAGCAAGTTGGATTTTTAGCACGCCAGATGCTTTTGTTCCTGGAGAGATGCCTGGTAGTGACTTACTCCCCTCCCCTCATCCAGAATACATGTACACTTAGCAAATCCTGTGTATGTATATGGGGAAGTAGAAGAGAAAAAGCAGTTCAGTTGACAACTGTGTATAGTAAGTCTCTCCTGGTGATAATGACCTGTGTGCAAAAGAAATAGCAGCAAATAGTGAATTTAAACTTGTTCAGTATTGCTAGAACAATAGAACAGAATAGCAAAATAATTTAGTATGGTCCTCCCAATACACACCAATCCAACATGCTTACCACTACCAGAAATACCATGACTTGAATAATTGCTATCCTTCGATGACTTGTGATAGACAGTGTGATTCCATTATTTGTAAATGGTGGTTTTACCTTGCTTCAATAGTAAATACACACGTGGACAAAATTGTTGGTACCCCTCGGTTTAATGAAAGAAAAACCCACAATGGTCACAGAAATAACTTGAATCTGACAAAAGTAATAATATATAAAAATTCTATGAAAATGAACAAATGAAAGCCAGACATTGCTTTTCAATCATGCTTCAACAGAATTTTTTAAAAAAGAAAACTCATGAAACGCCTGGACAGAAATGATGGTTCCCTTAACTTAATATTTTGTTGCACAACCTTTTGAGGCAATCACTGCAATCAAACGATTCCTGTAACTGTCAATGAGACTTCTGCACCTCTCAACAGGTATTTTGGCCCACTCCTCATGAGCAAACTGCTCCAGTTGTCTTGGGTTTGAAGGGTGCCTTTTCCAGACGGCATGTTTCAGCTCCTTCCAAAGATGCTCAATAGGATTTAGGTCAGGTCTCATAGAAGGCTACTTCAGAATAGTCCAGTGTTTTCCTCTTAGCCATTCTTGGGTGTTTTTAGGTGTGTGTTTTGGGTCATTATCCTGTTGCAAGACCCATGACTTGCGACTGAGACCAAGCTTTCTGACACTGGGCAGCACATTTCTCTCTAGAATCCCTTGATAGTCTTGAGATTTCATTGTACCCTGCACAGATGCAAGATGCAGCAAAGCAGCCCCTGAACATAACAGCCTCCTCCATGTTTCACTGTAGGGACAGTGTTCTTTTCAAGATATGCTTCATTTTTCCATCTGTGAACATAGAGCTGATGTGCCTTGCCAAAAATTTAGATTTTTGTCTCATCGGTCCATAGGACATTCTCCCAGAAGCTTTGTGGCTTGTCAACATGTAGTTTGGCAAATTACTTTTGTCAGATTCAAGTTATTTCTGTGACCATAGTGGGTTTTTTTTTTTCATTAAATGAGGGGTACCAACAATTTGTCCACGTGTGTATTCCTCCAAAGCAGTTCATATGTGCAGTAATCTCAGGGGGTGAGCTGCCCAAACTCTGCAGCAGCTAATCCACTGCAGTCTACAGTAGCAGCAAATCTCATCCAATGGACATACTGTGGATTTTATACCTATAGCAGGTCTTCACTGTGGTTTGGTTAATGGAATATTTAAAGCCACACGGCAACTTTGGACACAACTCTCATCACGCTACCAAAGCTCGCCATGTGCGCTCTGCAACTCCTTAACTGATGTTAGTGAATGGAGTTGCATCCAAACCCGAGGGTGCTACTAACGTCACAAGTCGAGCAATGTTCGAATCTTGGGGTTGCAATGTGACTCCGTTATTTAACATGAGTGAAAAAGTCACAGAGTGACATGCTGATTTTTAGTTGTGATGGGAGTTGTGGCCATGTCACCGTGTGGCTCTAACTTTAACCTTTAGGCTAAGGCCTCACACTGCGGAAAAGCTGTTTTTCTTTGTTGCAGATTTTGCTGCCTTTTTTTAGCCAAACCTAGTAGTGGCTAAAGAAGGAATGGGAAATATATAGGTAGCTCTAATACTTCTCCCTTCTGCTCAATCCACACCTGACTTTGGCTCAAAAAAAAGCAGCAAAATCTACAACAAAAAAAGCAACTTTTCCGCAGTGTGGAGCCTTAACCATAACCTAGCCTAAAACCTGTGGGAGACTTGTGTCAATTCCTGCAGGTATGCTGCAGCAAACAACACCTGATCTTAGTTGGTTTTTGCCTTGGTGACTTGCCGAGTAATGCAGAAATTCTGCAGCATATTCATCCTGTATATCCTCATCCTAAGGGTGTGTTCTAACATTGCAGTAGTCGCATGCAAACGAAACATCGCCAACTTCGCAATGACCAATGATTGTAAATTATGCAGGTAAATACTTCTAGGTGTCGTCCATATGTGCTAGCCCATATCAGCCTATTAGTAATTGACACCTGATTTTAGCCAACATCTATGTATATAAACTCAGCCCTATTCATTTATCCCTGGGGTAGAGAGATAGGACTGCCATATGTCTGGATTGCTTCTTTTGATGGTTGTGCTTGAAATAAAAACTGAATCTTAAAAAAAACAGAAGGTGTGTTCACCACTGACAAGGAGGACTATGACGTTTCATAGTCAGCAAACTCATTTGTTAGGGGGATTGAGGAAAATCAGGATAATTCAAGAAATGTTCACATTACAGGTTCCATGTTAGTTTTAGATCAACTGATTTCAGCTTTTGCCCAGATATCGAAGAAAACATTTTATAACATGTTTTTCTTGTTTGTCTAGGCGTGTATTGTCACACCAAGGTTCATGTCTCTATAGCTGTAGACCACTTGCTGTCGTTGTCCTTCCACATCCTGGTAGAAGCAGGTTTTGCCTGGATTTTGTGACTCATGTGTATTGCTCATACCTGGCAAGCATGGGTGAGTGGGTGCACCTGCCACCTAATTTCCTGAATATGTTGTGAAGGTTTTAGTTGTGTATCACAGATCTTTGTGAGCTCACTGATAGTGCTGTAGTGGATATATCAGGGCACCTAATGAATAGAAATGACTTATTTTGTACTGAGTTTCTATGTGTTATCCAGGTTTCTGTTTTCTAAACCAGAATTAAGATTATAATCTCTTATAAAACATGTAGTAAGCATTACACACATATAAATATACTATACTATATATACTATTATACTATACTATAGTATAGTATATAGTTTATATAGTATATACAGTGGCGTAATTAGGAATGGCTGGGCCCCAAGGCGAACATTTGACATGGGCCCCCCCTCTCGAACCGCTGCCCCCAATCGCCCCCCCCGGACCGCCCCCTCCAACCCCCCCCCAAAAAAAACGCATTTCTGCGCACACTATTATGTGCCATAGTGGCTCCTGCACACAGTATTATGACCCATACTGGCCCCTGCACACAGTATTATGCCCCATAGTAGCCCCTGCACAACAATATCATGCCCCATAGTGGCCCCTGCACACAGTATCATGTCCAATAGTGGCCCCTGCACACAGTATCATGCCTCATAGTGGCCCCTGCACACAGTATCATGCCCCATAGTGGCCCCTGCACACAGTATCATGCCTCATAGTGGCCCCTGCACACAGTATCATGCCCCATAGTGGCCCCTGCACACAGTATCATGCCCCATAGAGGCCCCTGCACACAGTATCATGTCTCATAGTGGCCCCTGCACACAGTATCATGCCCAATAGTGTCCCCTGCACACAGTATCATGCCCCATAGTGGCCCCTGCACACAGTATCATGTTCCATAGTGGCCCCTGCACACAGTATCATGTCCCATAGTGACCCCTGCACACAGTATCATGTCCCATTGTGGCCCCTGCACACAGTATAATGTCCCATAGTGGCCTCTGCACACAGTATCATGCCCCATAGTGGCCCCTGCACAAAGTATCATTCCCCATAGTGGCCCCTGTACACAGTATTATATCCCATAGTGGCCCCTGCACACAGTATTATATCCCATAGTGGCCCCTGCACACACTATTATTTCCCATAGTGGCCCCTGCACTGAGTATTTTGCCCCATAGTGGACCCTGCACATACTATTATTCCCCATAGTGGCCCCTGCACTGAGTATTTTGCCCCATAGTGGCCCCTGCACACACTATTATATGTCTCATTGTGGACCACCCATGAACAATTATTATACTCTGGGGTCTTTTCAGACCCCAGAGTATAATGATCGGAGACCCAGGGAAGGATAGAAACATAAAAAAACAACGTTGCTTACCTGTTCCTCGCTCCGGTCCACTCCCTGCTGCTTCAGCCGCCTTCAATGTTGGACCAGGCCGGCGTCACGTGATGCGGGCAAGGCGTCGCGACGCAAAATGACGTCGGGGACGTCACCAAACAGGCCCGAAGCCTGGAGAAGCGCAGGAGAGGTAAGTACATTGTTTTTTATGTTCCCTCACCTCCGCTGGGCCTCCCATTATTATACTGTGGAGTCTGAAAAGACCCCGGAGTATAATGATAGCAGAGATTGTGGTGTTCGGCCCGCGGCCTCACATACCGATCCCCGCTCCTGCTCACAGCCGCCTCCGCAGAATCGGAAGCGCAGGCGGCCGTGAGCGGGACCCCGGGGAATGGTAAGTATATAGGGTCCGTTACCTGCTGGGGTTACTCCAGCAGGTAACGGCCTAAAAAAAAAAAAAAAGCATCGGGGGCCCGCGGGGCCCTGCAATGTCCCGGGCCCTGTGGCAGCTGCTACTGCTGCTACCCCGATAGTTACGCCCCTGAGTATATAGTAGTATAGTGTGTGTATATATATATATATATATATATATATATATAGATAGATAGTATATAGCAGTATAGTATAGAATATAGTATAGTATATATATATATAGCATATAGTATAGTATATAGTATACTATACTTATATATATATATATATATATATATATATATATATATATATATAGTATTTTTAGGACAAGTTTATTATTTCTTTTTCTGCTTTTATTTTATAAAGTATTTTATAGGATACTTTAAAGAGGACCTTTCATGTCCAGGATGACCAGAGTGACAGGCGATTTTCCCTGCTTTTTATGAAAGAACAAATCTATAGTCCTGAACAACCCCTTTAAAGAGGACCTTTCACGTCCTCATTTATATGCTGTTTTACATACCGCTAGAAAGCCGACAGAGTGCTGAATTCAGCGCACTGCCGGCTTTCCTGGTATGTGTCCGGGGGCTGTAGATATCGGCGGTCGTAGTTTCACCGTTCACCGTCAGAAGGGCGTTCCTGACAGTCTAGTTGCGCTGTGAGGAACACCCTCCCCGACAGTATTCCTCCATAGCACTGTACCTGGGGGGCGTTCCTCAGCGTCACTGCAAGGCGGTAAGGAACGCCCCCTCTCTGTACTTGTCCATAGCGCTGTACTGTCAGAGGGGGCGTTCCTCACAGCGCAGCTAGACTGTCAGGAATGCCCTTCTGACGGTGTACGGTGAAACTACGACCGCTGATATCTCCAGCCCCCGGGCACATACCGGGAAAGCCGTCAGTGCGCTGAATTCAGCGCGCTGTCGGCTTTCTAGCAGTATGTAAAACAGCATATACATGAGGAAGTGAAAGGTCCTCTTTAAAGTGGTTTTTCAGGACTGAAGATTTGTTCTTTCATAAAAAGCAGGGAAAATCGCCTGTCACTCTGGTCATCCTGTTGGTCTTTGTTGACTTGTTGTGCAGTGATGATGTGTTATGCCAGGGACTGGCCAGAACAACCAGAGCAGCCCAGATTATATGGATGATTAATTATATATACTATGTATATATATATATATATATATATACCTGTATATATAGTTGTGAAATGGCTGGGTTGTTATGGAAACCTGCGAGCTTCTATTGGTTGCTAAGGGACATGTGACCGTGTGTACGGCAGTTGGACTATAAGTGAAAGAATTGCAGGCTTCTATTGGCTAATGCAGGTAATTTTTTGGGAATACTGTATCTCAGGAACAGTACATCCTAGGGAGCTGAGACCCAGACACCTGATGTACCTGTGTGCAAAATTTGGTGAAGATCAGTCCAGTCTTTTGGTCGCGCATAAAACAACAGACAGACAGAAACTCATTTTTATATATATAAGAGAAAAGATATATGGCTTTTAAAGCATTCCCTGCTGTTTGAAAAGCTATGTGCAGCTGAGGTCTGGAAATCCAGCTGTTGGAAGGCCTTTTGTGCAGTATGTTAGCAGTGGGACCACTATATCCAAGGAGGTCGTGAGAGTGCACAGTGGGGACTCGGCCATGTGAGTGAGTGGAGATTAATAATGGACTGTTATAGCTAAAGCTGAAGTCATACAACTGTTCAGGAGTAATAAACCCACCAAACAGGAGCTGCTACCACCAAACATATTGTGCCACTTAAAGTGACAGTAACCACCAAACAATGTATACCACCTAAAGACCATATTGAACCTCTGTTTGAGAAAAGAATAAAGTTGTTTGTTATTCAGGAAGGTTTCAGGGACATTTTTGTGGGTTGCCGCTACCTTACATGCTGCTCTGTCTGTACACACCACCACAAGCTCCTTCATGGACTGCTGATCTCTACTATAACCAGGATGATTGTTATTACACACTATATATATATATATATATATATATATATATATATATATATACATCGTGGTGTAAATAGGAATGGCTGGGCCCCAAGGCAAACATTTGACAACCCCCCCAGGACCGCCCCCTCCAACCCCCCCCCACACAAACCGAATTACTGCGCACACTAATATGCACCATAGTGACCCCTGCACACAGTATTATGCCCCATAGCAGCCCCTGCACACAGTATTATGCCCCATAATGGCCCCTCCACACAGTATTATGCCCCATAGTGGCCCCTGCACACAGTATTATGCCCCACTGTGGACCACCCATGAACAATTATTATACTCTGGGGTCTTTTCAAACCCCAGAGTATAATGATTGGAGACCCAGGGGAGGATACAAACAAAAAAACCACTGTTACCTACCTCTCCCTAGCTCCGGTGCACTCCACGCTACTTCGGCCATCTTCAATGTTGGACCAGATCTCACGTGAGCTGGGCCGGCATCGTGACGCATAATGACGCAGGCCCGGCCCTCGTGACGTCACCAAATTATGTGGTTCAGTTATAGACAAATAATGAGAGACAAATGTTTGTATAATGAAAAGTTCTACAATTTTCCAATATTTTCCAAAATTTCCGTATCAATTCCACATGGATTTCTAGACCCCACAGTATAATAATAGCACTGAAGCGGAGCGGAGGGGGCTATTGGGCGCATATAATACTGGGTGGGGGCCACTGTGGAGCTTATAATACTAGGAGGGGGCCACTATGGAGCTTATAATACTGGGTGGGGGCCACTGTGGAGCTTATAATACTGGGTGGGGGCCACTATGGAGCTTATAATACAGGGTGGGGGCCACTGTGGAGCTTATAATACAGGGTGGGGGCCACTGAGAAGCTTATACTCCATACAGTGGCTCCTTCATTTTTTTTTTAATTACGCAGGGGCAGGTGAAAAAAACAAAAAAAAAAACCCACAAACTTTCTTTCCTGTCCCCAGTGTCTCCCAGCGCGGTTCGGTCCTGCAGTTCTGTTGTTTTCTTCCAGCTGACGTTCCCTCTGCATGTGACTACCTGTGACGTCATGTGACCCCTGAGGCCAATCAGTGGCCTAAGGGAAGGGACCTGGGACGTCACAGCCAGTGAGGAATTCCAGCAAAAAGAAGACAGCGGAGCTGCAGGACCGGACCGTGTTGGGAGGACACCAGAGCACCGGAGACAGGTGAGTATGTTTAGCATGGTTTGTTTTTTTTTTGGGGGGGGGGGTAGGGGGGATTCACCTCCCCCAGACTAATTATAAAAAAGAAAAAAATTATACTGGACATTAAATTAAAGGGGTTGTCCAGGCATAATTTGTTATGGTTTATCTTCAGGATAGGCCACAGATACCTGATCTGTAGGGGGCTGACCCCGGACCGATCAGCTGTATGGAGCCACTTCTGATGCCCGTACTGTACACAATACAGGGCCAGAAGCAGAAAGCTCTGTCCACTGTATATTACCCGGGCACCTTCACTGTATCTCAGCACTTATTGAAGTCAGTAGGAGCTGAGCTGCAGTGAAGGTGCCGGGCTGCTATACAGCGGATGGAGCTTTCTGCTTCCGGCCCTGTGTTGTGTACAGAACAGGTGCCGGAAGTGGCTCCGAACAGCTGATGGGGCCGTGTGTCAGCCCCCTAGCGATCAGTTATTTATGGCCTATCCAGAGCATAGGCCATAAAAAAGATTAACCCTGGACAACCCCTTTAATATGCCCCACACAGTTTAATGTTCCCCCCACAGGATGTTAGCCCCCATCACTGCTCCCACACAATATAATGACCCCATCACTATTCCCCATACAGTATGGAGGACCAGTGAAGAGGCCACTATGTGGGGGGACCAGTGAAGTGACCATAGAAAAATTTGGCCCAGACAACCCCTTAAAAGAGGTTGTCCATAAACTGGAGCGACCACTGTGTCGGCCGCCAGGGAGGTGTAAAAATAAGAAAATTTTTAAAAAAGCATACTCACCTGTCCCCAATACCCCGTTGTCCCCTGCCTGTGTCTGTTCGGTCTCATGACGTGTCTGTTCGGTCTCATGACGGTGCCTCATTTCTGGAAATCCTGTACCTAATTGGTCTTAGCGATCACATGAGGTGCAGAACTCCCAGCAAGGAGTCGCCGGCATGAGACTGAATGGACACTGGCAGCAGACAACGGAGCGCCGGGGACAGGTGAGTATGCTTTTTAATTTACTTATTTTTTACTTTACACCTCCCGGCAGCTGCATGGGTTGCTCCAATTCCTTCGACAACCTCTTTAAAGGATTTGTCCATCTTCCTAATATTGATGGCCTGTCCTTAGGATAGGCCATCAATATTACATCTACGATGATACAACAGCCAGGACCTCTGCAGATCAGCTTTTCCAGGACATTGCGGCTACAGGTAAAGGTAACAATTCTTGGAGCCACGCTGTTCACTTGCCATACAAGGTGTAGCAGTAGGTTTAGGTAGTGCAGTGGTGCACATGGTATAGTGGGTGAGCAGCATGGCTCCCGACATGTTATTACCTTTAGCCGCCCTGTCTCGGTACCGCTGATCTGCAGGGGTTCTGATGGTGGGCCCCTAGAAACAATTCCACTGGTGGGCCCTAGACTTCCCAGTCCGACACTGACGTCGAGTCCCTTTTTGTTATTGATATGGCTGGGCCTGACTCTGGGATCCGGAGTCATCCCTTTGGGGACGGGGCCCTGGGCAATTGCACAGTGTTTCTGCTACGTGGGGCCCCGGTAGAAGGTTTTCTGGAAAAGTCCTTGGTGTATGTGAATTTTGTATTCCTGCAAGCTTATAATACTGATATATTCTATTAGTCAGAATTGAGCAGTTAGTCCCATGAACATATTGATAATCTTAAACTATTATTTCTTATGGTTGGATCACTAGCATTTATTGTTGTGTATTTGGTTATCTATAAGATAGCCATACACATTAGAGTTGTATTTTATTTACCAGGTACAGGGATCGCTATTGATGGACCTGGGAGGCCGGCGACATCACAACCCCCTCATCATGTGATCCGAAACGTTGCGCAGCCACTTCTCTCCTTCCCCGATTGAATGTGGGGGTTGAATGTCTATAGTAAAGCTAGCCCCCACAGCACAGGTAAATACCTGTGAGATCAAGGGAGGAAAGGGCAGAGCGACTGCTTAGGTTCACATGACCCGGAGGCCGGAATCCCCAGGTCCATCATTAGCAATCCCCAGACCAGGTAAGTAAATGACAACTTCCTGGCTAGCCAGTTTAATGTTGACCAAATCTTTTTTAGCAGGACTGGCTGACCATGTAATGTGTACGGTGGTCTCCTAACTGGTCCCCAATGTGATAAGGATTGGGCTGTAGCATTTCAACATGTATCTGGCAGCGTTTTTTTCCCCTCTCCCCATTATGAACACATGTACATGTGTAGCCCTATTTGGGGGGGGGTATGAGTATTATCCCTCCCGCAACAGACTCTGGCGCTGACCTGTGTGTATAATGGGACCTGAAGCCTTCGCTGAAGGGAAGAGTGGGAACATATATGAAATATATCAGTGCCTCCACCCAGGATAGAGCCTCTGTATTACAGGGAGGATCTCTTCCTGGGACTTACCCATGAAGTACAGTTAGTAGCCTTAACAAGGATCACTGTACTAATCTCACAGTCTGAAGAATACATACAGATACCACATAAGGTTATAACAGTAGCTTTATAAGAATCAACAGGGTAATAATACATACATAAAATATACTCAGAACACAGCAATACTACAACAACCAGCAAGTCCTCAACCGTCTTAGGTTATATACCCGGGTAAAAAAAAGACCGGAACCCCAGGAAAGGGGGGGGCCCCGGGGGGGGGCCGCGGTCCCGGGGGGCGGCGGGGGGGGGGGGGGGGAAGGGGGGGGGGGGGGGGGGGGGGGGGCCGGCCCCCCCACCCCCTCCCGCCAACCCCGGGCCCCCCGGGCCCGGGGGCCCCCCCAAAAGGCAAGTAAAGAGGAACCAGTGGCTCTTAGACTCCCCCAGACATAACATGTCTGTCTCAGCAGCTCTGCTCACATCTCTCCCCCCCAGCAGCTCTGCCTCACATGTGTCTGACTCACTGTATTTACAAAACAAAACTTGCACTAAATGCCTGGGGTCTCTGAAGCCAAACTGCAGGGGCAAAGAAGCCAGATACATTATATACTAGTAGAAATGGCAGTTCCCTACACTCTCCCTCTGGTGAAATCTTTACGTCACGTCAAAGACATACAAAGTCATAGTATACAGTCAACATTACCAATGACAATATCAATATGGTTGCTTTTGCATTTACAGAGTCACAACAGGTTAATAGGTATACATGCCAGCAGGAGCGAAAATTGGTAACATATTGACCAAAGTGGACACTGCACCCACCCAAGCATGGTATAAATGAGGCTGAGTAGTAAATCTGGGGTCCCCCAAACTATCATATGTCAGCATAGGTGGAGGGTGTCTAATTCTCTCTCCTCTCCGTACCTCTCTCTGAGGTAAACTAGCATGTCCAGGCCCTAAACTAGGGTTGTCTGCCATGGGAGGGGATGGTGCTGGTGGCGTAGGAGAGCTAGATCCCTGCTCATCTGTAGACACAGATCTAGGTACGAATTCTGGAGTTTGAGGGTTCATAGGTCTCCCTGAAGGAGAAGATACTGGTGATCTAGGAACTTCAGGAGCCACAGTCCAATCACTCTCAGGAGTTTCAGGAAGGTCAGGTGGAATATCAGCTAAAGACTGTGGAGAATCGCAGGCCGAGCCATCATTGGAGATATCCATACCATCAATCTGAGGTACAGGCAACAAATGATTTCTATGCCAAGTCCTGATCCTCCCGTCCCGTCCTTTTATCTTGTAGACTGGTATTCCAGGCAACCGATCTACCACTGTAAAGAGTTCACTCCGCCATCGATCAGCCAGCTTATGTTTTGCAGATGCTCCCAAATTCCGTAGCAGAACATGGTCCCCAGGGTTCAATTCTCGGTATCTTACTCGAAGATCAAATCTCCTTTTATTTCCTTCATTCACTTTGGCCGCATTTTCCTCAGCCAGCTGATAAGCACTCTTAAGCGTTTCTTTCAAACGTGCCACGTATCGGTAATGATCTCGATGACTGATACCATCGGTAGAGACTCCCAACAAGATGTCAATAGGTAGCCTAGGCTCTCTTCCAAACATCAGAAAGTATGGTGAATATCCTGTGCTCTCGTGCCTTGTACTATTATAGGCATGCACCATAGCCTCCACTTTTCGACTCCAGGATCGCTTATCCTCAATTCGTAAGGTCCCAAGCATATCAAGAAAACCCCTTTTAAATTTTTCTGGAAGGGGGCCCCCCCCGGGTGGGTAGGGGGCGCCCCGCTTCGGGGGGGGGTCAAAAAAATGAAATAATTTTTTTGTTTCGTTCTAAATAAAAGCCCCGCCTTGAAGAGAAAGCGCTGGGTGTGGTAAACCATAAAATAAAAAATATTTTTCACTATTCTTTCTTTCATTTTTGTTTTTTTTTTTTTTGCTTTGTTAGGCGTGTTTTGATTTTGTGTGTAGTGACCTTTCACCACAATTAAATTTTTTTTTCTTTTGGGGTCGTTGTCAATACAAAGGAAGTCTATGCAGACAAGATCCATGGGGCCCGAACTCTTCAAGTGTCCCATGAAGGCCGCTCGAACCGGGACAGTCTTCCTCTGCAAACATCTGCGACAGCACCTACACAGACGAGTCACGGTATCTCTCATTTTGGGCCAGTAGAATCGGTCTTGTATTAGGCCATAAGTCTTCTCAGGTCCCAAATGACCATGATAATCATGCAGACTTCGGAAAATCATCTTCTGAAAGCAGCTTGGAATAACTAGTTGGCGCCTTCCAGGGTGATCATGATACAGCACCACACGATAAAGTAGGCCATTGTCTATTTCAAACTTCTCCCAATCTCGTAGAAGTTGACTGCATTCAGAGGGTAGGGATGTCTTTAACATTTCTCTGTCTTGAGAACTCACTGCTTGATAAAGAGGTCCAATTAAAGGATCAGTCTTTTGACTCCAGATCATTCGCTTTGAAGATATAGAACAACTCTCAAAGGATCCTAAAGCGGCAGGGTAGGCAAACATGTCTGGTACAGCTTCGGGACCTCCCCCAATAGAGTCAATAAGCCGAGTTTCAGAAAAGGCTACTCGGTCTTCAACTACAGCAGCCATGGCACACAAAGCTCCTACTCCAGGACTTGGCACTTCTTCCCATTCATCCACTACTTCCGGACTAGGTAATCCAGGCCGTCTTGATAGAGCATCTGCCCCAATGTTCTTAGGCCCCGATTTATACTTG